>CM053752.1:69411186-69425513 GCA_028658305.1 Pachyuromys duprasi
GGGAATGGGGGAGGGGGCTACGCCTGGGATTCAAAGTACCTAACCTGTGATTGAGATAAAAATAAATAAATTTAAAAAAATTAAAAAAAAAAGAAAAGAAAAATGTTTAAAACTCGAAAACCTCATCTTACGTGATTTAGCCTTCCCAACACTTTGTTAGCCACCTGTCAGGCCTTGAAACCTTTTTGGGGATTTGGCTTGAAACAGCTATTTTTTTCTGGCACTGTTCAACCCATGTGTTGTAGGACATATTATGCATACCATACCAACCTTTGGTCCTTCATCATGTTATCCAGAGAGTTTCAAAAGTATTACTTGTAGACTTTTAGATGTCATGATAAGAAAAATGTAAGCCCTTTTTGGCACACGGCTTCTCAAAAACATCTCCCCACCAATTCTTACCAATTTTAGTTGTGTCTTTCCTCCTATGGCAAGCTTTACACATGTTTCTGTAATTTACAAAATTAAGAGTCTACACGCAAGTAAAAAAAAAAAAAGAGAGAGAGAGAGACCTAAATCATTCCTCTATTAAGGTTTTCTAGTTCGTATAAAATAATCATTAGTTGGGCACAGTGTAATAATGCAACAGTCACGTGATCTGCACTGATCAAATCGGATGGGTAGTGTTTCCTCTTCATTATTTCTTTGTGCTTACAACCTCCAAGCACCTCTCTTCTAGTTCCTCTTAAAACATATAACAGGTGATTGTGAACAATGGTTTCCTACTGTGCAGAAAAGCACCAGAAATTATTCTTCCTACTTGTGTTCCATTGCCTGTTATCAATCCTTCCTGTCTCTATTAGCTCAGTGAGAACTGTATTTGTCTTTGCAATATCATTTACTGTTCTGGACTGAATAAGTTCTCCTCCATGTTTAGACAAGTTTTAATTCCCAGTGCCTAAGAAGGTGACTGTGTTTGGAACAGTGCCCCTTCAAGAAGTCTGTAAGCTGAAATAAGGTCATTTGGGTAGCGCCTAACCCAACATTGTTAGTTAGATTAAGAAATGATTAAGATCAGGCCAGAAAGCTGGGGAGAAGCTGGGGAGAAATGTGCCTGCTGAACAAGGAAAGGCACTGCATTGGCCTTGCACCATTGTGAAGAGCAAACCCCTTTGGGAGGGGAAGACAGGGAGGGGGGCCAGGAGGCCAGGGTCTAGAGGGCCAGGGGAACCCAAGACAGTCAGATATCCAAGCTCATTGGCCACTCAGCCTATCTGAATTGATGACCTCCAGGTCTGATTGACAGACCCTGACCCAAATTTGCTGAAACCTCAACCTTGGACTCTAGAACAGCCTTGGCTTCTAGAACATGAAGGAAATCAATTTCTATCACATCAGTAACTCAGTCTTTGTCACTTTTGTTCCTGGTGAACATTGGTTGTCTTTTAGTCTTTGTAGTGACTTTTCCAGCTTTTGGGACATCCTTCTGCAAGCTGTGGGCCGTAGGATGTAAGAAGACCTAATGTAGGTCCAGCAAGAGTTTAAGAGTGCCAGCCAAGAGACAGAGGCATTACATAACCACAGCCTTGAGCCATTGCCTGGAAGATTATTTTATTTTGGTGTGGCTTTTCTGATTAGCAAGTTTTATAGAGCAGATAACAAAATGCTATCCTGGAGACACAAATCCCAGTCAGGAAGCTAAGTCTGCTCTTGTTAGAGATGTGTTTTAAAGCAAATTCAACCACACAAACCCCTGTATTTCCTGCTACTTTTCAGAGCCTGATATGCCTCCCTTGTTCTCTGTGGTCAAATGGTGTCTCTCCTCAGTGGGGTTCTCTCTGCTAGTCAGCTACAGCACGCTCCCTCAACCCTGCTTCTGTCACTCTGCCTGCCTGTTTTACCTATATTACCCAGGCACTTGGCCAAGGTAATTGAAATGAACAAGTTAATTCAGTTCATGGTTCCTAGATGACCAGTTCTGAGATGTTAGTTACTGAACTAACTCCAAATCATTGAACCAACGATTTGGAGGCAGAAAGTGTATGCAGTCTATGTCTATGCATATATAGTCACATGTACTTTCTTGAAGATTCTCTGTTTTACATCAACATAGTAAGCCCCCTACCACTCAGATGGTACATTTAAGAAAAATATCTGGCTTTATTCTCCAATGTCTCTCATTCTTGTCTAAGTAGGAAGTGTTATTTCTTTGAGTAACCTATAGGTATAGGTGACATTCCATGGGATTATTGTTCTGTGAAAATGCTTTATAGGATATGTTAAAGGAGATTGGTCCCACCCGAAGGCTGAGGAATAAATATCAAAAAAGCTTTGCATATCTATAAAGAATACTTGTAAAGTAAATGTTTTAACAAGTCCATGTAAAATGACATTATTAAGGAGTGATCCTTGTGTGTGTGTGTGTGTGTACGTGTGTGTGTGTACGTGTGTGTATGTGAATGTGTGTAATATATGACTTACCAAATAAATCTTTATAAATACCTCACAATACCTACTGCAGATTCAGGTTATCTGCTATGGAAGACAGTCCTTATAAAAGTGAAGTATTTTACTCATTGTGAGAGAAAAATAGATTTTAGCTCAGTGAGAACTGTATTCCAATTGCTTTCGTCATGCCCCAGCGTCTTTGTTATTGCGCACCATCATAATCACGCTACTCTCTCCATATTTCAGGTTGATGACCTGATTGGACTATAAACATCCTGTTACACAAAACTTACACCCATTATACTCGTAGTCATTTAAAACAGAGAATATGTGCAAACGAACCCAGATACCCTCTTGTATTAGCTATTTTATTAGAGTCATAATGTGCAAATCTTGATTTGCATGTTCAACTAAATGATTGCAAACAGTTTTTGACACCTAAATTCACAGCTCTTCTCTCTGTGCTTCCACTGAGCTTGGCAAAGGCGAATTGGTCTATTTGAGTTATCCTCCTTTGATTTCTCCAGGAAAATCAATATAATAAAGTAATTCTTTCCTGCCATGCTCTTCTTGGCTAAGCTCTGCTGAGAACAGTCAGAAGGTGTTTTTCCTTCAATTATCCCAGGCTTGTTTGCATTAAATCCCTTCCAACAGGCGCCAGTAAATGTGTTCCCTTAATAAGGATGCCTCTCTTTGAAATAAGCTAAATAAAATTTTACATTTAAGGTGAGTAAGAACCAGTTATGAAGAAAATTGCTCAATATCTGTTCTATTCTAATTTCTCTCCCCATGCAGAGCATTGCAACTCCACCCTGAAGAACAAGCGTGAGGATGCGCCATGCATAATTCATGCCCCTGGCCTCCCACACTCCCTTATTTTCCCCCATCAGATTTCTCCATATTTAGAAAAAGTGAGGGCCCATGCTTCATTCTATTGATAAGACTAACTTTTAAGGAAGGGGATATGAGAGGCATGGCCACTTTATTCTCTGGAAGAATGCTTGCTTGTGATAATCGCAAATGTTTCTCTGGAGATATTTAGATTGTGTTTTGTGAGTTTCTTTTTGTTAGACGGCAGGATCCTAGGGTGCCTGGGACAAAAGCTTACTTACTCATTAGGAATAAAACAGGACCATGGCCAGAACCCAACGAGTGTATCATTCCATGGCATTTCTTACATAATTATTATTTTCTGTCAGAATGGTATTTTAATCAGGACAAGAGTACACCGGGTCTTCAGCTACAAAAAGCACATTTCCTGTTTCCCTTTCCCAGCTCCATTTTCTTATTTCCTTTACATTGATCATGTACCTCATTAAGGTAGCTTCTCAACTGGCTAGCACGGACGTTTGAGAGCCAGTCCCTTCACAGCGAAATCCACTGCCTTCTTCTCCCAGCCTTTCGCTGCCACGTAAGCAGCTGGACAAGCCATAAACAATCCTGAACATAATTTTTGAATACTCACTGTTTTTTCTGACAACAGATCAGTAGCCAAGTGGGGTAAACTTTCCTTTACCAGAATCCTTTGCGCCTGTCTTGAAACACCACCATTCTCCCCTGGATTATTGAACCTGGTCATCTGGAGGTCACATGCACACTGGCTCTCGGGGTTGCTGCTGTGTGTCACCTTCCCCTCCTCCTCACCTAACAGTCTAGGCTGGAATTGTCTGTGTGCTTAGAAGGACTGTTGACATCTCCTTCTGGTAGTTTGTTCTATTGACCAGTATGTTCCATTAATCACATCTATTGAGTGTGCATAACACTAAAGGACCACTCTCTTGGGGGCTAGAAAGGTTTAAGGAGGTGTGATCCCTGCCCCAGGGAATCGAAATGATCTAAATAGCTTTTGGGGTGGGTGTGTGGGAGTGGGAATGGAAGCAATATCGGGCCCCAGCCATTCTTACACTGATACCCTTGTTAGAGAAAACAGAACAAGAGCTAATAGTTTAAACCCTTCCCAGCTTTAGCGCCCTCCACACAATAGTATTCTCAAACATAAATCTTAGTCTTTGAAATTAGGCTCAACAGAGAGGGTTGCCTTTGGCTTCAAGGAACATCCAAAAGTGAGCCATAATAATAGAATTGTTTCATCTATGTTCTGAGGTCTGGTGTTTACAACTTCCAGCTTCATATTGTTCCTTCCTTGAGGTTTTGGGGACTTTGGAGTATAGATGTACCAGAGGAGGAAGAGTCTGGGGTCACCTTGTATAATTCCATCCTTTCTAAATACACTTTCTGTGACAGTGAATTTTCCTAAGGGGTTGCACAACACTTGGTTTTACGTAGTATCTCTTCCCGATGGCTTCTAAGTTGTTAGAGAAAGTTTTCCTGACTCCAAGGCTGCCAGCTCTACCCTGCTTCTCCTGCACCCCACCACCTCCGTCCCCTCCCTGTCTGTCCTGTACCCAGGATTCCAGGAGCGCGGCGGTACCATTCCTATTAAACAAGAGCAGATAACTCAGATGGATTCTCCAGGGCAAATCGGCTCTCAGCACCTGGCGCAGTTCCTTTAATGAAGCCTTTTTCTCTCCATGATATGGCTCCATTAGACACTGAGAAGCCAGAGTATGTAAAATATTTTGTTTATCTGGCCTTCCTCAGAGGTACTGTCTGTCATCATAGATGCTTGCAGTAAATATAGCAATGGCATCACTGGGTGTGTGAAGCTATTAGATTTATGAGGCACATAAACTGCAAAGCTTCTAATAACCATAATTCCTTACTTCAATCATAATACCAGCATTAGTGTCATGTTTTCCAGAGGATTTTATGTTTCTAAAAATATCTTAATTGTGGCCGCCATCTCTACCCTGTAATTCCTTTAATTTGAAAGTGAAAGGCTGCGCCAGAGATGCAGCTGGAGAAAGAGCCCCTCTCCCCAACACTGCATTGTTTATATAGGCAGCAGGCAAGATTGATTGCCCATCTTGCAGGTTTTGCAATTATATTAGATAAATTTTTCTTGGAAAAAGAGGGTCCACACTAATAAGGAACAACTGATGGCCAAATCAAATGTGGGGCTGGGGAAATGGAGGGAAGAGCTTTTTCCTCCTTCCTTCCTCCTCTCTCCTCCCCCTCCTCCCATGCCTGTGTCCAGGGTGATTCTGCCTGAATGCTTCTGACATCTTGTCCTAACCATTTGGCATTATTTGAAAGGCCTTTGGAAAGATGCCAACCATCAGACAATTTTCCTTTTGACCCAGGGCCCAAATATTAGTTTAGGTACTTCATATAGGATTCTTGGCTTGTGGAGTTTCTTTGACTTTTAAGGATAAAAGGAAGACAAGTCCCTATGAGTCGTCTTGGAAACACACACACAGAGACACACACATCGACACAGACACTCACAGACGTACACACATACAAACCTACACACACATTTACATACACAGACACACACATAGACTCAGAGGAAAAGAATCTATTGGCATTAGTCTGCCCAAAAGTTTGTCTTTGAGCCCCACTGTATACAATGCAGTGTGTTTGGGTTACTGCAAGAACTATTGGGGTACAATGACTATTTTATGTGTTTTAGAATTGGTAGACTTGAAGCATTCCAGTGTTAGCCACTGGAAGGTGACTATAAATAAACATCACTGAACTTATGTCTATGACAGGCAATATGGTAAATCCTATCTAGAAAGAGAGAGAGAGGGAGAGATGGAAAGGGAGAGAGAGAAAGAGAGGGAGAGGGAGGCAGAAGGCTTTCCTAAGGACTATTTTTTAATGAATACTTTAAAAAGTGTGTTTTGTTTTTTCTTTGAGAATATCATACCACATGTTTTAATATTCTTGCCCCTCCAACTCCTCTCAGATCTTTTCCCAACTCCCCGATCACCCAATGTTATGTTCTTTCTCTTCTTAAAAAACAAACCCCACAAAATACATGAAGTCCCCTTTCTGTTGGCTACTGCTGGTCATGAGGTCTGCCCCAGAGTGTGGTTGAGAGAGCTCGTGCCACTTCAGGTGAAAGCTGATTTTTCCCTCTCCCAGTAGCTGTCAGTTATGCCTAGCTTCTCAGATATCGAGACTTTATGCTCAGTTTCCCTCCTTCACGCCTGCGAAGGTGTCACACACGCTGCAGTCTCTGCGAGTCTGTGCATTCAGCATCTCTGTTGCTTCCAGAAAAGAGTTTCCTTGAAGCCAACCACCACATCTGAGTCTTAGAATTTTTCTTTCCCACTCAGAGGTATTTTTCAAAACACTCCCCCACTAATAGATACACATATAAAAAAAGCATAGCATATAATATTCAAATGACAGAGATGTAGAAGGTCTGGACAGAATTTCATCCTGTAAGAAGCATACTGTTAGCAGATTTGTTATTGCAGGTTTTCTTTTTCTATTCCTAGCCATATATAATGCTTTCCAGAAATATCCCAGCACCACACATGCCGTCTGTGGGCAGCTTTAAAGCCAGAGCATCACCGGCAGTCTTCTGGAGGAGGAGATCTACGTCGGTGTTGACCTACTCGGTGTTCCTTCAGGGTTGTATAGTAGAGCTGAGCCTAAGTTACTCACTTGCTCCTTTACTGATGGGCATTTCAATGGTGTTTAATGTTTTGCTCTTGCAAAAAAGAAAATGTTTCTAAAAAGCTTTTGTCTATAGCTTTTTGGATACTGATGATCATGCATTTGCTGGGCAAATTCTTTTTTATTTTAAAGCTTTTATTTATTTTTCTTTCTTTTAATTCAAGTTACAGCCTGATCGTAGCCCCCCACCCTCCTCTCCTGTCAGTCCCATCCTTACACCCCTTCCCCCATCTCTCTATACCCTTGTCCTCATGGGAGGCCTCCCATGGGCATTAATCCACCATGGTACACCAAGTTGCATCAGGACACTAACCATTGCACTGAAGGTGAAGCTACCCTTCTGGTTTTGGCTAGGGGCCTGAATGAAACTCTCCCATTCTCTTCATTTGCTATTTCTTAAAACAATCATGTCACTGACTTTTATGTGTTCTTTATTTTTCATATTTTCTTTTAGAGTTTTTATCTTTTTTGTACAAAAATATAAGGCATATTTTATATTATTATTATATTTATACTAAAAATTGGAAATCAGTTTCTAAAAGCATGGCACCATTTCTTATTATGTTATATGTTACAGCCTATATAAAATATATAATTTTGGTAAGATCCTAAGAAGTCTTTTTGCACCTGATGATAACTACATATATATTCTTCTTATTTATCTTTATTAATTGTTTCTTGGGATATCTGACAACTCATTATGCTGTTTTGGGGGTTTACTGTGACATAAGAACTTAACTTGGAAGTAGACGACAAGGAAACACTGTCTATGGAAAAGCGGGGTGGTGGGGAGGGTTGGTGTGGTTCCATCGTCTCATTCTTGAAGAAGTGGGGCTTAGGAATGTGGGGTCCTATCTCTAGACTGCTGGAAGTATGGCGTCTAGCTATGTCTGGACTGCTTGGGTAGGAAGATTTTGGGTTCACTCAGAACACAGGGAGATAAGATTAAGGTGACAGTGGGAGATGGTAAGACTGACGGACAAGAGAACCCAAGTCATAGCTGGGCCTAGTGGCACATGCTCGCAATTCCAGAACCTAGTAGAATGATTCCTTGACTTTGACACCAGCCTGAGTGAGTTCAGGGTTACCCTGTGCTACATAGCAACATCCTAGCTCAAAAAAAAAAAGTATTTTTTAACTAAAATAATGTTCACATCAGAAGCCATGGTAGAGTTTGCTGGACAGGGAGTAAAGGCCTACTCAGAATAGATGTTTGGTTAGAAACATTTCTGGCCATGAGGGCCTTGTCAAGTGTCCCTTGCCATCTTCTAGCCTTCCTGAATACTATTTTCGGGAGCCTTATGCACGGTATTCTTATGTATGCAGTACAACTTTGTAAATCCTAGAAATGCCTGATGCATTCAGTGTCAGGCGTCTGGGCAAAGCTTGGCTACTCACTCAGCTTCCAGGGCAAGGTGGAACTGGAATAGATAAAAACAGATGGACCTTTCTTTCCATCTTCCAGCAGTTCCGTATCAATATATAGAAAGCATGTGACAGAAAGAGCTTTCAGCTTGTCCTTTGACACTTGGCGTGTACTTTAAACTCTGTGGAGCTCTCTAGTCATCTCTTGTCTTTTGTACACATGTTCACCAAATTGTGCTTTTGCTGCACTGAATCTTAGAGGTCTTACCTGGTACTCAAGCTAAAGAAGGTAGGCTGACCAAGCCACGAATTCAACATTAAACCACATAGACATTGTTGGTAGATTTCTGAAGAGCTGAAATTCATCAGGCTGTGTCTGGAGATTGAAATTGAAGTTATGCTTTCAACCAGTCCAAACATGTAGACACTGTTCATGGAATTCTAGAGACCTGAGATTCAAGGCTGCAGAACCCAGGTGCCTTGAAAGAAAATTGCTAAACTTTCTGAAAGGTCTTCAATGATTGTAAAGCGGGGCAGCCATGATTCCTTTGCTCTTCTTGCCATCCAGAGAATTGGGGGGGGGGGTATATGGTCGGGGACAAGTGTACGGGTGCAATGTAAAATGCTATTTTTATGGAAGTTGTTACATCACTGTATTATGTCTCTATACTCTAAAGGGCAAAGTGTTTAGAAGCATGGTGGCCAACTGAAGTGTGATTAGAGATGATGTAGAAGGGTATCATAAGACACAGGACAAAGCTAGGATCTCATGAAAGACTTCTTGGTAGCACAACCCAGGTGTGTGTGTGTGAGAGAGAGAGAGAGAGAAAGAGAGAGAGAGAGTCTGTGTGTGTTCAGTGGGAATGGAGCCCACCAGCACAACATAAAAGATCATGTAAACGAACTCTAGAATTGTGCCATGTGGTGGTCCCAGTAGCAGAATTGGATCTGAAGAGAATGCCCTTTCATGCTCTCAGTGACGGTGGTAGAAGGGAACATGGGTTAAACATAAAAACAACCCTCAACTTGAGGAATTCCCTGGGCAGCTTTGTCACAGCTGTGTTGTGCAAACCTTTGGGAAAGGGCTGAAAACACTAGGAAAAGCATGGTTCTGGCTGGTACCCAAAGGCACGCACCCCATAAACTGTGTCAGCACCCCATAAACATGCCACTTTTAATGGCAAGTGCACGTCCCTGTTCACCACCACCGTTTATTCTACCACAAAGTCTCCCGGAACTTTGTTTCCAGAATTCCTTTTATCTTAACCATTAAACCAGCCTTGGAGAGATATTGGGGTCAGCTGTCCTGGACCTGAGTCGTATCTCCCCTGACCTCACCTGAGCAGTAATCTAACTAGCGACAAAGACTGTTGAGTAATGAGAACAGCCTTGTGGCAGGCTTCCTGATCGGCTAGCCATACTCGGAAAGCTAAACCCATCAATCGTCCAATAATGGTTTATGAATGTTCACTGTGGAATAGGAGCACTTTAAAACATCTGCTATGGTGAGATAATGAACATGGGTAGGTGCCTGGGAGCGGGAGTGTATATTAAAGAGACATGCAGCAAGACAGTCACATGGCCAAGCATTCACAGAAAATGTGGAGATGCTGTGAGACTGTATCAGGAAGACTAAAGAGGGGATGAGACTGGCATTCTAAAGTAACAGGAAGCCCAACTGAATCAAATAATAACTTAACTGGCCCCCAAGAAGAAGAACAAAGAGAGAGAGAGAGAGAAAAGAAGGTTCTTTCTGAGTGGGTCTTCCAACTCCAGGTCAAAAGAGTCTGGTACTCTAATAATCCCATGGTTATAAGGAGGATGGTCACCAACAGGAAATCGAAGAGGATCACAGCTATGGTTGCTAGTCCTATGAGGGGAAAGGAAGTTAGAGCTTATGTGGGCTGATATTCCAGCTCCAACTGAATACCAAGACTATAGCTAGGGGTAGTTAACAAGTGTGAGGTTGGAGATAATAGACTAGTCAGCTAGTTTTGAGAAGTCACAGAAGATGAAACAGTTGTCAGAGATTGCAGGAACATTCTGACTCAATTTTGACAGATATATTTTACACACACAGACACACACTCACTCACACACACACACTTGGATCTCCTGCCTAATTTCAGAATAGTTTCTAATATGGTATGTGAGCTGCTGATAGACAAAGTCTTGTTTACTTCATGGACGTACTGGTGAGTTTAAGGTTGATTTGACACAATCTAGAGTAATCTGGGAGGAAGAAACCCTGGTTGAGGATTGCTTTGGTTAGACTGGCCTGTAGGCAAGTTTGTGAGACGTTTTCTTGACTAATGATTGGTGTGAGAGAGAGCAGCTCTCTATGAGTGGTAATGCCCTGGGTAAATGGTCCTGGATTGTGTAATAAAGCAAGTTGAGGAAGCCCATGGGGAACAAGCCAGTGAGCAACAGTCAATTGTGTTTTCTGCCTCAGTTCCTGCTTCCAGGTTCCTCTCCTGCTTGAGTTACTGCCTAGACTCTGCCCCCTTACCCCACCCAGACCCTAGTAATGGACTATGATCAGGTTGTGTAAGCCAAATAAACGCTTTCTGCCTGAATCGTTTTTGGCCAATGTTTTAACAAACCAAACTAAGGCAGTTAATAACTATATGGGCTCATAAGAATAAGTCATTTCAATGCAAACAAACTTCTCTGTTTTTTTTTAATTTCTCTTTCCTTTACATTAGAAGTTGTACAGATAAAGAAATTCTGCAAGTAAAGTATGCTTATTTTCTTTATGAAAAATATATTTAAATATAATTATATAACTAGTTTAAATCATAATACTTTGACTTATTTAACGAATTATATACATTATAAGCATATGTCAAAATGTGTTTTGGTATAATGCAATTCGATTTCAACAATATACTAATATTTGCATGTATTGCATTGTAATGTTATGTATAGTATATTAAATGTGTATAGAGAGATAAAATATGCAAATAAGATTGGATATGTGTATATATTTAAGAGGTAAAAGAGCTAATCAATCAATAAATATCATCCAAAGGAAGTAGAATGGTAGATTACAGAATTTTATGGAACCATCTAATTAAAGCTTAACTAGAAGTGCAAATCCCTCCACTCCAGAGAGACTGTGATAGACTCGTTGCTGACAGAACCCTCAAGAACTACCGGTTTAAAACTTCCTCTGATGATTCTCAGTCATGCCCACAAGTTTGTATATTTAGACCTGGCTTTTCCTTTGAGTTCTATATTTGTATACCCGACATCCTTCTCAACATCTTTCTTTGCATATCTTAACAAGAATCTTCAACATAATTTCTTTCTGACAGAAGTCTTTATCTCCTCAAAACTCTCTCCCTTCAGTAAATCCTACCACAGTCCAGCTAGCTGCTTGGTCGATAGAGCCACTCTTATTCCCTTAAGCTCTTACGTTGCTTTTATCTCTTGTACGAAAACTTTGCAGTGATCCCCAAAAGCTCATTTTCTGAAGACTTGGTTCCTAGGTACTAGTACTATTGAGAGGAGATAGGACCTTAATGAGATGTGGCCTAGTTGGAGGAAATAAGCCATTGGGGGTATACTCTCAGGGTATGTATTGGGACTCTATCCCACAACATTTCCACATACCTCTCTTTCTCTCTCTGTTTATTGGACCCCATGACATGAAAAACAAACTCTGCTATGTACTCCCCCTCGGATTTCTGTCTGGTCACAGGCTTCTGAGGTCTCTGATATCCTCCAGTTTCTGACTTAGTTGGTGTAGTCAACCATCCTTCAGATACCATACATCATATTTTCCAAGAACAAATCTTCCTTTATAACCTTTCTTTCGCCAAGTCATGGTGTGGCCATGTGACCACAGGGAAGATATATTGTCCGTATGTTAGGACAACCATCGTCATCTTCAACATGTGAAGTCATCAAGAAAACTGAAGCAGCACTGGTGTTAGGTGGCTAAGATGGAGAAGACATAAGTAGAATGGTGATTTCCAGGTTCCTTGAGAAAAAGAGGAAGGGAAATTAGTTTAGTATGGGTATGGTGTTTCAGTTAGAGAAAGTGAAAAAGTTCTGTGGATGCTGGTAATGGCTGAACAGTGCTGCAAATTTCTTCATGTCACAGAATTGTATATGTAAGTATGATTAGGATGGTCAATCCTATGTTACACCTGTATTTCATTACAAAATGAAAATAAAACACCGAAAGCATAATTTCTTAAAAGTCATCAGCATTTGTGTGAGGACAGGGCTTGAGTGCTAGCATTTTTATTTTTAATTCTCCAAATGTTACATCAAAGCTTCCCTCCCCTGTCTTCCACATCTGTTCTCTATGTTTGTGAACCTATCTACTTACAACCATCTGCATTTCAGTCAATACAGTCAATGATCACATCTGGGCTGGTCTCCCTGTGGCACCTAAAGTCAGTTTTGTCTTATCTAGACATTCTCTCTTATTCACTTTGCTCCCTTTGGATCTTGAATTCTCCAAATTTCAAGACAATTTCTCCACATTCTCACCAACAATTGCCACATTCAGCTTTATTTTGTACACCTGTGCAAGTCGTATGAATCTATATTGTTTTAGAGTTTACTAGTTAGTGTTAGAAAAATGAAGACCTCAGTGAAAGAACTCAATGAAATTTAGAAGGGCTCAGAGGCAAAGCACACATCTTAGTTTGTAGAACCCTGGATTGGATTCCTTAATCACATAGGATCATTAAGAAGTAGTCATTATGGCAAAAAAAAAATGTAGATACTTTTGTTAGTAACCACTAAGCTATTGACCAACCCCACAACAGTAGAAATTTGGGTGTGTCATTTATACATTTTCAGATACATGAATTTACAGTTGTTTATCCCAGGGACTATAAACTAGCATGTTGACTATATATTCACGGATTAGTCTCCTGTGACAGCTTAGTTCTTCTCAATCTTTTTTTTTCTATCTCTGTGTTCAAGAAAAAATGTCTCACAAAGGACCCTCTTGGTGCTGCAGCTGAATGGAACCAGTGGACATTGG
The DNA here is from genome assembly GCA_028658305.1 of Pachyuromys duprasi. Lineage (NCBI taxonomy): Eukaryota > Metazoa > Chordata > Mammalia > Rodentia > Muridae > Pachyuromys > Pachyuromys duprasi. The sequence goes on from CM053752.1 coordinate 69,424,478, forward strand.
TGGTTTTCCTTGTGAGCAGACTAGACTGGAGTTGACTTCAAGAGAAACTAGGCATCTTATTTCCTACCTTTCAGGGACTTCTTCCTAATGTGTAACGGAGCCTAGGGTCACGGGAGGACTGACAAACTCCCCACAGGAATCTTAGCTATATCTGGTAGCATCACAGTGGCCTCTCTGTACTAGACATCAATGATAATAAGCTCTTAGTGTCTTCTCTGAGAACTGCTTCCATGGGAATTCAACAAAGAAAAGGTTCCAAAAGAGGAAGATGGAGGAGTAAGTCTAGACTGGTTGAAGGGGCTTTTCTTTTAAGTGTAAGAAACTACAGCTGGGTGGTGGTGGTGCATGCCTTTACTCCCAGAACTTGGGAGGCAAAGAAAGGCACATCTCTGAATTTGAGGCCAGCCTGGTCTACAGAGTGAGATTCAGGATGGCCATGGCTACACAGAGAAACCCTGTCTTAAAAAAATGAGCAAAAAAGAAAAGAAATTCTTTGCAATGGAAAGTAGTATTTAAACAAATGAATAAAGTTCACAGGGACATTTAAAAAAGGTTTTTATTAGTATATGTTAATTATATAAAATGGTGGGCATTATTATGACATTTTCATATGTGTATATAATATATTTGGAGTATATTCATCTTCATTACCCTCTTGTGCTCTCCTCCCACTGATCTTTCCAGATAGTCCTCTTTGTTACTTCCGCATTGTATTGGCTGGTTTTGTGTCAACTTGACACAAGTTTAGAGTCACCAGAGAGGAAGGAGCCTCAGTTGAGGAAATGCCTCCATGAGATCCAGCTGTAAGGTATTTTCTCAATTAGTGACCAATTTGGGAGGGCCCAGCCTATTGTGGGTGGTGCCGTGCCTGGGCTTGTGGTCCTGGGTTCAATAAGAAAGCAGGCTGAGCAAGCCATGAGGAGCAAGCCAGTAAGCAGCACCCCTCTGTGGCCTCTGCCTCAGTTCCTGCCTCCAGGTTCCTGCCCTGCTTGAGTTCCTGTCTCGACTTCCTCCAGTGATCTCTCAGTGCAAGCCG
>CM053752.1:69425613-69456550 GCA_028658305.1 Pachyuromys duprasi
CCATCACAATGGGAACCTTCCCGGTAAGTGGCTACACCACTGAAGAAAACATCTGTCCCTCCCACAGAAACCACCAACTACCTTTATTCTGCATTAGGAAAAGCCTGTGGAGCAACATACAGGAAATATAACTGCTTCAGAAGTTTGCTACCCCAGGACTGTCGATGAATGAGACTAAATGACCAGTAGGCAGGGGAGTGATGTAGTATTTACTATTTCTAAGACAAGAAGCATCTGTAACAATTGTTTTAGTCAGCTCCCCGACACTGTGACAGAGTATGTGATGCAGTCACCATAAAAGTAGGAGAATTTGGGTTTGTGGTTTTAGAGGCTCAGCCTGTCTCTTCTTTCTGTTTTGTGCCTGTGGTGAAGCATAATGTATGGTCAAGAGAGTTTCTCACCTGACAGTTGCCAGGCTACAAAGAGACAAAGGAGGGACCTGCGCAAGGTTGGAAGCACAGAGACAACACAACTGGGCTGGGTGAGGGTGGGAAGCAACTAGGTGGTGGAGTGATGGGAGAGAAAGGGAAATAGGTTGTAAAGAGATAGAAGAGGAGTAGAGTGCTTGGTCCTTGACAAAGAGTCAGAACTAGAAACATGCAGGTTGCTGCTGATCCCACTCCTTGGGAAATGGTGAATTACACTGTCCCTCCACAGAGCCAACACCAGACACAAGTGCCAGTGGGGCTGTGCCTTCTTCCTTTAAGAAAAGCAACCACTATGTGAACTGCGCTGAGTCCTAGAGCTGCCTCCAGCCAGCCCAGGAAGAAGAGCAGTGTCTGTAGAGTGGAGACCTACAACTGATTTGATATGTTCTACTGTGTTTACTTCTCCTCGTTGGCCTATCTGCTAATCTCTCTGTTTGGTTGTGGTGGCTGTTCAACCATGAAACTGGAAGACTCTATGTTGAATTACAGTTTTTATGTGCTTTTGGCCAGGGATTTATTTCCTTTGGAATCTTTGGATTGGACAAACATTTAACCATTCTACCTTTCATTGCTGATGCCATGTGTGTGTGGGAAACACTCTGATGAGCAAGTGTGTAGTGGAGACGGGGGAGAGAAAAAGAAGCCGAAGAGTTTGTGTGCTACGAAGAGAGCTTGTGAGAAACAGCCTGAAGTGAGTAGCCTGTCCTGCCGCCTGAGGCCATGATGAAGTCCTGGCCCATGCTGCCACTGAGGGTCATGTGTAAGTCCGTGGCCTTGCAGCAGCAGGCATCTGTGTCAATGTCCAAGACCCATGTTACCACCAAAGGCCACGTGAACAGCCCTGGTATTGGGTGCTGTCCGGGGCCATGTAGATGTCTGAGTGTTCAACAGAGCTGATTCCAGCCCTCACCTGGGCAGTGTGGGAGAGCTGTTCCTGGTGGCAGGAGTGTGGTGAGCCAGCACTGGGGGCATCAACAAGGAAGAGATAAGTCCCTCCTGTCTCTAGACAGCTGTGACAGGGAGCATGCAGGAGAGCTGTCCCTGCCCCTCACTGGCTTTGGCACTCAAGAAAGCGACCCTGTACCTCACCAGGGTAGCACTGTAGAGCTGGTCCTGGTGGAGTGGGCATAGGTGGGCCAGGCATGAGTGCAGGAGAGCTGTCTCTGCCCATCACCAGGGAAATGTGAGAGACCTGGCCCTGATTGCATGGGTATAAGGATTGCTGGTGGGCAGACTAACTCAGGTACCACCCAGACCCAGATCTAGGGCTTTGCCTTGGCTCATTCTAACATCTACCCTATCTATGAACTTCTGGAGTACATGAAGGGGCCATCCTGCAGATCCAAAGCTGCAGGATCTTCATGACATGCAACAACAGGGTATCTGAGAAGAGTTCTGGTGAGGATACGACATTGACAGTGTGGCAGAAACCAGAGACCTTGAACCAGGCCAGTGACTCACTGCAGTGAACATTCGCAAGTGAAGCTGTTTAGAAAAAAGGGTATACTATGTGACACACCATGATACACCATAGCTTCCACGATGAGATCTTTTTGTTTGTTTTATTTAGAGGAGAGATTGCAAGGGTGGAGAGCAGATACGGAGGGAGGGGGAGATGAGTAGAATTGGGATGCATGATGTAAAATTCACAAAGAATCAATTTAAAAAGTGTTAAAAATTTTAAACAAAAGAAAGAGAGAGGAGGTCCCAATGCCCCCTTTGAGGGTATGCACCTATGTGATCAGAAGACAAGGCTAGTCTCTTAAGCGTTCTACCTCCTCCCAATAGTGATACAGGCTTGAGATTAAGATTTTTTTAAGACATGGGCCATTATGGACACTAGTCCAGACCACATCAACAATTATAACCTACTAAACAACGAGAAGCACTGATGTGGTGGAATTCTTAACTGCTGAATTTAGTGGGCTTGCACACGGTACCCTACACTAGAAGAGGAAACAATTTTCAGTGTTTATTGCAAGCAAAACATGGCCCTTTCCACACAAGGGGCTGAGTGTTTGTTGGCACCGCGGAGATTGTTGAGGCCAGAGTCTCGAGAAACTGCTGACCTAAGGGGAAGATCCAGACATAGAAAATAGAGCCTCAGCCCCATGGGCAAAACAGGCAAAATGGAAATCTGCTTTGCTCTCTGTTGGAAACGTCCATGGAAATATCCGAGAGAGCCTTGGTACCAGGAGGCTGCACTTCTCTGGTATGCAGCTCTAGACAAACTGAGCAACAGTGGCTCTTCCTAAATTTGTGAACTCCTCCCTACACAGTGTGTGGTGAGAGCCATTCTCTTTCTGCATGTCACATGCCTGCAAAATCTTCAGGCATGTGACAGAAACGTCCATAGTAAAGATTGGCATTAAAAAGCATAAAGATTTGCTTTGCAATCTTTGGAGAGGGCTTAGTATTTATGGAATTTGGAACCCCAGTTTTAATTTTCCTATAGAATATCACCGGAACTCACCACCACAATCGCCTCCTGCCACCCGCTATTTCTGGAATTCTCTAGCTAGAGCCATGGCCAGCCCTAGCCTTTACTCTCCCTCACAGAGTCTTGAGACGTCTGACTGCTTTGTTAAGGAGGGTACCGCTGTACAAGGAGTGGGTTGTAAGTAATTACCTGCGAGTCTGCTTAGGTGAGCTGCAACAATTCTATTTTCTCACCCTTTCCTTCATGGCGAAAGTCACTAATGAGGCTGTTAAAGGAGATGTGACATGTCTGTGACTCCGATGCAGTGGTATGTGGAAAGGGAAAAACAAAACCCTTTGTTGTGAGTTCTTACTGGATACTTTGTCAGTGCTGATTGTTAATTACTGTCGGGTAATACTTTGTGTGATTAATTGACCTTTCTTAGCAGAAACAAAGGCCACTTACTAATATAGAGGAAAGCAGAGCGTATGTTTTGGTGCATTGCTGCTTCTGCTCTATCAGAACGCCTCCTTCTGACCATGCCTACTTAGAAACAGTGCTGTGCTTCTGCCCCTTTACGCGTCTCTACCCATGAAGCTTTGTGTCTATTGGCAAATGTTTTCAGAATCACCAAGACAGATTATTTCACTCCTAAATGGAATTTAAAAAAAAGATTTGAAAACAATCAAACAAACAAAAACAAGAAAAATGCATATATAGGGAGTGTCTTTCACGTCTCTACTTCTAACACTTTTTAGTCACTCCTATTGTAGCGTGGGCTTGGTGAACTTTGTGTCCGAGCTGGAAACTATTTCCTCACTGCTGCTAAGAACTCATTTCATTTGCAACTGTGGAGCATTTTCTTTAAGCAAAACACTATAAGATATTGAAGAATTAACCATGTGGATTTGACCCCCCAGAAGCTCACAGTGTAGCCAGGAAGACACATACATATGCAAGGTTAACTAAGGTTGTCCAGGGTCCCTGCCCTGTAGATACCCACTGTGGTGGCCTCCCTCAGAGCAGGTGACTTGTGTCACGGCTTCTCTCTCGAGCTCCTGGCTGGTCGATCCACTTCTCTCCCATGGTAGTCCTTTCGGTACTGCCAAACAATCACATCTGATGGAACTCATTGTGTCCCCACCAAAACTCACTCCTTCCTCCTGAATTCTCTATGTAGGTTATATAGAGCCACTAGGATGTCTGAAGTATCCTCCTTCAATAATGTAGTTGAATCTACCTCTGGTTCTGCTGGTATTTTATTCTCTATAGCTTCTGTCTTTCCTTTCTTCTCCACCTCTCATCATCCACAACCACTCATTGCCTAAACTTTTGCAACAATCCCCTAACAGATTTCTTGGTCTCTGACTTCTCATGTCCTCAGGAGTGGTTTCTTTAAATCGAAAATCAGATTCTGTTGTTTTGTGGCTTCTTATACTCTTCCAACGAGTGAAACTTCCAGAGCTGGGCATGTGATTGCATCAGATCTGGCCCTTGCCTACTTGTGTGGAACTTCAGTTCTCTCTTTCTACCATGTGGGTTCTACAGAGAGAACTCAGTTCACCAGCCTTGGAAGTCAGCACCTTTTCCCGCTTGCTGAGCCATCCTTCTTGCCCAGGACAATTCTTTAATAAAATTTCTCCCCTTTTTGCTGTTTCTTTTCTCTCACCTTTGAATCTTTTTTTTTCCTGGCTACACATTGTTCCTCCATCTTCTGATGCCATGCTTTGATAGTAGCTGAGAAAAAAGGCAAAAATGAACTTAACTCTATGTAAGTAGATGCCAGAGAATTAAATTTTTATAAGATGCTTTTTATAAAAGCTTCATATAAATATAACTAAGTGCTTATATGTCACCAAACTGACATGATGGAATCCTAACCCCAAACATGGTGGTGTGTGGGGATGGGCACCAGGCAGGGTAATGTTGGCACAATGAGAACATGAAGTGAGTTTTTTTTTCTGTTAGAATTAGCATTATTTTCAAAGATCCACCAGAGAGCTCCCACTTTGCCAGTTATACATAGAAGGCCATGTGAGCACATAACAAGACAGAGCTGTCTACAGCCAAGACAAGGGGCTTTGGAATGAAGCCCATCTTTGTAGTCCTTTGACTTTGAATCCTGTAGTTTCAGAACTATGAAAAATACATGTGTGTTGTTTAACAAAAGCAGCCTAGGGTACTTTATGTGACAGTTCATCCAAACTATAACAAAATACAGCATTCCAATGGTGCAGTTTCGTGTATTGGGGTGGACCGATTGGAAAACCTGGTTCAAAAGAGCTCATCTCTCTGTCAATCGTATCATTGAGGGAAGCATCTTGTCTTCCATGAATGCTCTCTGACACAGGGTATTTGCTATAATTACTAAATGTGGCCAAGTCTAAGAAAAAGTCCGACCCATACTCATAGCTCTTTACTTCCCTAAGTGGATTTCTCCACTATGACCCTAGACTCTCTAGGGCTTGTGGCCCAGCCCTTGCTGCTCCTTTTCAAGTTTCCTCAAGGACAGTAACTTTATTAGCACTGACCCCTTCACTCTTCTCCTGGGTTGAGAACAGGTGACGGAGGCGAGGAAGGCAGGGTAGTAATGTGAGATGTCCTTTTGTCCTTTAGTGTGAGCCAAGATGGCATTTTAGACCCAACTAAAGGCCACAGGGGATCAGCCTGGCTCCCCTGACACAGCAATGAAGAAACATTTTGTGTCAACTAAACAATCATGAGTTTCTACCTTAAATGCCTATCCAGGCGTTTACATCATTTGAATGCCAAGATCTCAATGTCATCCGTTCCTGTTCTCCTTTTATTTGTTCTTCCTTTGGTTTGGAAAATAATTCACCTCTGGATTTTTTGTTTTGGACTCTGTCCCATGTTTCCAGTATTGCTAGGTAATGAGTACGCAAACCGTTGCAAATAAACACACACATCCACATGGCTACTTGCAGTAAATCTATAACCTGAAAACGAGCAGGAATTATGTAGACAGCACTATCAAGTACCATTGCAAGTAATCCACCCTCGTCTTTATTTTTTTTAAGCCAGTGCTTATGATGTCTGTGCTGATGAACGATTAAAAATAATACACAACAAATAATCTTGTGTGTCAATACCTTCATAAATCAATACAAATGAATTTAGAAAAAGAAGAGCAAATGCATTTGCTCTGTGAATTCTTTTACTTGGTGATGTGAGCAATCTCCAAGACAGAGGCCACTTTCAAGGTCAAGGTGGCAGCAAGGTGGCTTTCATTGTGAAGCCCCTGTGACCTTGAACTTCTTAGTTTCCGTGCTACAAAAATAAATGTGTGCTGTGTAATTAAACCAGCCTAGTGGATTGTCAGGCTGCTAGAAGTTTTTTTGTTTTTTTGTTTTTTTTTTTAACAATTGTTCTCCATTTCTGTGTAAATGAGCATCTACTTACATTTTGAGTAGAATGATTATTGAATAAAACAGGCCACAGGCCTATTTCTTGGCCCTGTCTTTAGGATACTCTCTTGGAATTGCCCAGAAGGTTCTGGCTCATCAAAGCCCAGGGGTTTTACTACAATCTCCTAATGTCTAGGCTCCCTTTCCCATGGGAGGGTATGAGATGTGGGAAGTGTTCTGTGGATACTCTTCATTCTAGGCACTAACTTAATCAGGAAGGCTAACGAGCAGCAAGCGCCCCTAGAAATAAGTGTGTCAGGGTAATTGATGCTACTGTCTCTTTTTGTCTTTTAATATAGCTCTCTTACATATTACAGGCCTTTCAACATTAAAGCAAACCACACAGGAACAGTGAAAACGTCAACACATAGTAGCTACACGGTATGAGGTTTGACCAAGTGTGTGGCCTCCTGAGACTGAGAGATAGTTCTAGAAGACAGGACAGAGGTGAGAGGTGGGAGGGAATCTGAGAGCCTTTCCCAGGGCTGGTTTTGTTAATAGGGCTCCACAGCTGCTTTTTAATAGTTTACCTCAGTGGTACTGTAGAGATAGAGCTGTCAAACCAGTCTTTAACCCTCGAGTGCAGAAGCCAGGACTTGGCAAAACCAGAAATCACACACTGGTTCTGAAAATAAGAAAATATGTATTGTGTGGCCCTTTAAAACAAAACAAACAAATAAACTTATTTATAGATTTCAGCTGTGAACCATTTATTGATAAACTGCGTCCTAGTTCTCTTGTTTTCAATGATTCAGCACATTTTCTTAACAATTCCCAATGTTTCTAGCTTTCAGATTATTGCCGTGATATCATTACTTATTCACCTGTTTAGTCAATTACTCTTTGTGAGTGTGTGTGTGTGTGCGCGTGTTTGTGTGTGTGGTGCTTGGAACTGAATCCAGGACCTCCCTTAAGCTTGCATACCAGGCAAGTGCTCTACCACTGAGCTGTAGCCCCGCCTGAGTCAGGCATTCTCTGTGCTGAGACTGTCTAGTGGTTAGTAACCTGCAATGTGGAAGAAGCCATAATAGTCTCTAAGTTTGTGAGAATACATGTGCTAAACAATTGCCATCGGTGTTTAATTTTGAAATTCAGGAAACCTTGCTGCCCTTTATCACAGGCTGAAAGAAAAAGCAATAGGAGCAAACCTGAGCTCTTTAGACTGAAAGGCACGTTTACCAACTGGTATTGTATACAAGCTCTTATAGAGTTGTCAAGGGACAGTTTCTTTAGTGTCTCGGAGGCAACATCAATGCAAAGATCCCTCAGGATTAAAACCTGGGTGAAGCTTGCCGTGATTGAAAATTCAGATTCAGTCTGGGAATATAGCTCAATGGTAGAGCGCTTCCCCAGCTCGCCTGAGGCCTTTCAATCCCTGGAAGTAGGGGCAGGGATCATGGTGGGGAAAATGCGTGTCTAAACTTGCCTCTGCTTAGCCCTTTTCACATGAGAGCCCTGGAATCCTCGTTTAAACAGTGATGTGTGTAGTGACCTCTAACCTAAAGGTAGGGGCAGAAACATTTTTATTTAATCTAGCTGCCCCCCCCACCCAAAGATGAACTTTATGGATGTGGAAATTAATGAATAGAAATTTCAACTTACACTTTCTGCATTGCTATTTGTACACATGGGTTCTCAATATGTATGAATTTATCTACCCCTATGGAAATGCTAATTTCTAAAACACTCAAGTGTAAACATCTTGAACTATGTTGTCAAGTCAACACATTAAAACTAACCATCTCAAGTTGGTCGTATGGCCGAGTGCTCTAAAATTAGCAATTTAAAGATAAAATCTTAAAGCTTACGTGCACTTAGTCACTCAATGACATTTACAAATTATAAATCCTCTGAGATATCCGAGGAAGGCCAAATCTCTATCTGTGGTAGTCTTAGAAAAAGATAGGTGAAGACTGATAAAACGTAGGAGGAAATAAACGAAGGCAAAGTTCCAATGCCAAGACAGGGAGAGATCAAGACTTGAATCCATGACAGTGTACTCTCTCTCGAGATGTACCCTCAAAAGGTAAAGACCAAGTTCCACAGCCTGGGACAGTCAAGTCTTCTCACCTGGACCCTGACTCTGTTGTATTGGCCTCATTCTTGGTGCTTTGTTTCTGAGCTTTCCACCATGCAATTTATTTCTTCAGGCAATCTACAGTAAGTCCTACTGTGTGCTAGGCATCATGTGCGATGGCACAGCTAAAATAGTTGACATCTGAATCAGTCCACACAGCTCGCCTTTCTTGTTCTACCTTTCTGAAGTGAACTCTTCCCTTTCCTCTCAAGTTCCCCTTAAGGATCATCTTTAACATACAACCACTATGGGCCTCATTTTACTATCAACAGCTCCTCTTCAAAGCATGAGCATAATTATTTTTTGGTAAAATTCATTTGGAAGTAGTGGCAGGTCAACATTTAATCTTAAGTAACCAAGATTTTTTTTGTGTGTTTTGACCTTTTTGTTTTTCATATATTTTGTGTTTCTTTTATCTCTCCAACTAGTTTATAAAGCATGAGAACATGGTTTCTAGAACCCTGGTGTTTTTTAATGGAGGCTTTCAAAATAAGCACGTGAGATCTGCTATCTGTACTTGAAGTCTTAGCTAGTGATAAAGGAGGGGAAAGTGGGGGATAGCTCCTACCCCTTGTTATGGTGGGAAACACCCAAATTTGGAACTGAGGTACCATGGGAATTGTGCCGTATGCTTGGGGAGTGTGTACCTCTAAAGAGAAAGAAGACTTACTCAGATCAACATGAAGGTGGTTTCTAAGTGCATTCCCAGCAATGAGAGATGGGCAGGAGTCTCTAGCAGGCAAGCAGAGGCCCGGAAATCAAGGTCCCGTTGAAGTTCACTCTGTGGTCCATTTTAGGATCAGTAGTTTTTTATTGCAAGAAAGGTATAAGCTGGTATCTAGAGGGACTTCAGTGTACAGAAAAAACTGAAATGGTGGATAGGATGAAAAAGAAGGAGGCAAATTACTCTCCTTTTTTGTGTCCCATCATCTGACACCTTTGCAATTTCACTTGGTAGTCACCAATGATGATTCGTTCCTAGTGCTGGATACTTAAGCATAAGCAGCTACTATGCAAGAGGAGAGTAAAGAGTGTTAGTCACAAAGCCAGGCATCAATTGTTCATTTCCAGTCCGATCACTAAACTTTTAGCCGAAACTGCAAGTGATTCATTGTAGGTGTCCTTAAACATCAATAAAATGGATTTAAACGAGTTGAATCAAACCCACAATTACGGAGAAATTGGCAGCACTAATATGTGTTAATGATAGGTGGGCCACCTAATTTTGAGAAATAGTAACAATTAGAATGCCTCTGCTGGGCTCTCTCGTGAGCTTAACCTCACTTTGGGCTTTGGCTAAAGACAGCACATGCTTGGTTAAAGGGGTTGCATGGGTTTAAGCTCAATATTCAGTTGCTACTAGAGGCCATTCTACTAGACAGACCTTTCTGGATAAAGCAGAGACGCCCTTCACCTCTAATCTGATTAGCTGCATCTTCCTTCCATGATCACTGCTGCATACATGCCAGTGGCCAGAGCAAGGACCGTGACTACTCAGGAGGCTGCTGGTCTCAATGTGGGCCACTCCCACAAGGAGGAGCACCATGCAGGCATGCGGCTAGTGGCTGAAGCTATACTTCAATGATACAGCACTTGCCTAGCATGGAAACGGTCCTGGGTTCAATCTCCAGCACTTCTGAAAAGGAGCCAGAAAGAAATGCTAGCCAAAGTTCTTTTCAAAGACCCATCCAGTGTGCACAGCTGAAATCGAACATCTGGGGCCCAGGTCCCACCATCCTGTCACAGGCAGAGGCCACCAGACATTAAATACCAGGAAACTGGACACAAAACACCCACCAGGCCTTCGAATGCTCTTCAAAATAAGATGGTTTCCAGCTAAAATACACGATTCCTTTCACTGTCCCCTGAGACACAGTTTTAAATCCTTTTCCGTTCTCTGATACCATTTCACTTGCCTTTGGCTGGATTGTTAAGCTTGTAGCAATACCTGGGCAGGCCTGTTGAGTTTCCCACCAGCTCCCCACGGTCAGGCACAGCATCTGGCACTGGAATGCACTCGGCACCCACTTACCAAACACACAAAATGCGCTGAATGTAAGTTGCCGGGAACTATTGGCACCTTCATTATTATTCTGATGTGTCTTTTAATGTAGCTTAGAACCCTGTCTTGCTACCACAGTGCCTTATCAGCTTGTTCTGATTCTAGCATGAATTTTTTTTTCTGTTTTTAAAGACATTATCTATCATCTTTCTGTTTCTTTGTTTGCACATTTTTTATTTGCCTTTTAAAAGTTTAAATCTAAAATGTTTCAAAATTCAAAACCTTTTGCGTACTCACATAACAAAGCGAGTGGAAAATTCCGCATCTGCGATTCAGTGATGTAGAGTCAGATGCAAAGACACTAAAAATACTGTCAGTTTCAGATTGTAGATATAAAGAACATAAATTTCATGTTTGGAATCGGGTCCATTCTTAAGCTATCTCATTATAGAGATGTATGTCTCTCAAAATCAGAAAAATAATTGAGATCTGAAACATGTGTTTCCATGTATGAGGGACATTCAACCTGAGTTGTAGAGTCAATTTCTTAAACTCTGATGCAGGCCTCGACTCTCATCCCCTTACTCCAGCTTTCAAGATTTTCAGGAATCCCAGTTTTTGTCACCCTGTACATTAAATACCATTCACATTACATACATATGCAGACCACTGAGAAGGTAGAGTGAGATCAACTCCTAGAAATGCCACATGATGCACTACCTTCCAGGAAGCCTGACACTCAGCTATTATTGGAAATTTGGTGCTCACCGGAGTCTCCCAGACAAGCCTATCTGCCTGTCCGGTGGTGCTTCAGAGGCCTGTGCGGGCGGCATTAGTTAGTAATATGGCTTACCTATCCTTGTTCCTGCTTTTCTCTCCGTGGGACACTGGTCTTGGAGAGGGTGTGCTGGGATACATTATACAGTGTATCCACAGCGCTTACTTCCTACATGTGGTACCTGGTGAGTGCTGGCCACACGCTGTCTTCCATTTCTGCTAAGTGGCCATTCCTCCTAGTCTCTGGTCACTGGGTTCAGAATTAGAAGATAAACTTACCAAGTCCTTTGATTCAGGCCTATTCCCCTTTCCCAGAATCCCTACTTTGACTATTGGAACCTGACCCAATTCCATCCCCTGAAGTATTCATTCTCATGCAGCCAAGAACTTGAAGAAGTTTCCAAACTCATACACACAAAAGCACACCTAATCCCAGGAACATCTTTGGAAACTGCTCTGATTCTTCACATAGGAAAACAACTTCAAGTTCCCCCAAGTCAATATGCTAACTAACTTACTTTAATGGCACTTTGGGGATCCCCACTCCCTTTTTAGCATGTTCTCCCACCTAATTGTGTTTGCTCAGGAACATCCAGGTCAGTCTGAGCCAAGTAGCAGAGGGAAACTCAAAAGGAATTCACCCCTGGAAACTCACTTGTACCTAATAAAAAGGAGCTTAGGAGAAATGCAAGGATACTGGGGATTTCAGAATGCTTCTCTCAATCTTAGCTGTCAAGCTCATGTTAACCTCAACTTCAGACATGTTTTTACTAATGAAATACCTACACATGTCCCCTGGATCAAACTGGACTGTTCTGTTTGTGAGTGTTTCCTTTAGCTAGACACCCAAATTCTAGGGCAACAAGGACATTCACACTCCACTTAATTTTAAGAAGTTTCATTTGTGACTAATCACTCAGTCACTACTCTTAATTAAGATGCTGGTTCAGATAGGGAAACTGCTCAAGAACTCGGAATCCCCCTGGGTCCCGGGGCTAAAGGCTCTTCAAATTGCTTCCACGGTGACAATTGCCCAACGGTGTGAATGTGCCTAATTTTACCGGACTGAACACTTAGAAGTGACTAACATGGTAAATTTATTTTACATGTACATACACAGAATGCTAAAAAAAAGTAAATCAGGAGATGCAAAAGGTTACCAAGGATATTGTTATCCTAGCAAGGATTATTTTTTGTACACTTGATAAACTTGGATACAAATAATGAAGTCATGTTAAAATTTAATATAATAAGTTAGTACGCACTGTTATTTGTTAATTCTAAAAAAAAAAACAAATTTAAGAAATGCTTTGGCAGAAGGACCTGCCTAGCATGCAAGTTCAGAAAAAAGCATTTGTAGCTGAAGTTCAGGAAATGAGAGGGCTCGGCCTATGGTCATTCTTCTTGAAGGGAATCTCAGGCTGAGAACAGGTTAAGAGCTGAAGGTGATAGATTCTGGGGGCTTGGGCAAGGCATAATAGTTGTTTATGAAACAAATCAGGAGGCTGATGTGTCTGCTTATCAGTTCTTTGCTATTCTGTTCTTTGTGCCTTATCTTAATGGATCACAATTTCCCTCCTGTGCTTCACAATAGCCATTTATGTTGATTGAGGATTCTTTTCCAAATATGACCATTTTTCTTAAGGACAAAACACAGTAAAAAGATCTCTGAATGACTTTTTTTAAAAAGTGGGAGTAAATAAAAATTGTTTAAAATATTTCTTTATGAGAGTTGAAATATATGAATGTGGACTCTAGCAACTCAAAATTTATGAAAGCAAGGGGGTGTGTGTATCTTCCTAGGCTATTTTGCATTTAAAGAAAGAAAGAAAGATCTGTGAAGACTATAGAAGCAAAAATTACTCACAAAGTTGTTAGTATGCTAATTAAAAACGTTATTGACTATTCATTACAACAAGTCTTCAAATATTCCTACTTCCAATGATTTGCAAGCCTCTGTCCTTTACTGGGTATAATAGTTTTTATTTTATGGGATATTTCTTTTTAAATATTTCATAATTCTGACTGGGTTATCCCTTATTAGTCCAAATTGTTAAATATTTCATCTTAGGCTAAAATGTCTATCGTGTGGCTTATAAACCGACTATTTTCAAAGTTTTCCAGCATGTAGTCTTTTCTTTTTGACGTAAGAAATTCATCTGGTACAGAAATTATTCACAGACATTAAGGGATTATATTAAGGACAAAGCATCAGAGGTGAAAAAAATAAAACAAAATAAGGAGTAACTTGTGTAGCAAAGACAAAGCTAAGCCCACCTGGGAGATGGAGGGAAACCATATATTATACTTATTTTGGTAATTTAAGAAAGAAACAGTGGAAAGGAAATGAACTAGCAGACAAGAATGAGAAGAACAGCGTCCCCAGTCCTGCCTTCTGCTGGAGAGAATTTCAGGGGAAAGTGTTTAGTCACATTCCTGGCTTCTCCCTACGATATCATATTGCAGGCTCCATGTTCAGCCTGAGCAGTGAAGCACAAAATAGTGATTGCAATGGTGACAAGGGATGGGGAGGATTATATAATGCTTGCTCTTGAAATTTCAGTGCAGAGGAGATGGTTCCATCGGCACAGTGCCCATCCTAGAGGCCAGGAAAGTCAAGAGGAATTCATACTCAAGTGCTCAAGCTGATGCAGTGTTGGCGATACTGACAGATGTCAAAGCCCTTCTGGTTCTAGCTGAGTGAACTATGTGGGATGAAATCAGGACTGTGTGGTTCTAAGACAAGGATATTTGCTCCTCGAGAGAGTGTGTGCATACATACATATATCGATTACATAAGAACATGTAGTTATGTCCATGACACAGAACATAAGGAAGAATCATGACTTCACTAATGTAAAATTTCAAACTTACACAAAAGTAAAAGAATAGGAAAATTAACTCCCATGTGCTTCCCCCAAACTTAGCTCCTTTCATAATTATCTATGTTCATTCCCTTTAATTTGGAAATAAGCATACATATCAAAAGGTCTGTATTATTTTGGCAAACAGACAGAGCTATGTAAGCCACATAACACCTTTCTCGGGGGGACTTCAATCAGGTGCGTCCCATTTTAAGTGGGAGAATGACCTGCACAATGCTGGTGCTTTAGGCTACTGTCTGTTGCTGTGATTCTGTTAAAGAAAATGGTAGGAGTAAGTTAAAGAATAAAACACACACACGTGCACACACACACACACACACACACACACACACACACACAATCTGCCAGGTTGGATGTATCCTCCAAAGGCTAAAGGCTTGATCCTGAACATATGCCACTTCTGGGAGGTGGTGGAATCATGAGAAGGTGGGAACTAGTGAGAGTTTCTAGCACAGCTGGGCAGGGTGTTTTTGAAGGGGACTATGGGAGCCTGACCTCTTCCTTTTTCTCCTTCCCAGCGGTTTGTTCTGCCATGTGTTCCCCACCACTGCCATGCAGGGTGCCCACAGACTGAGTCTACCTAATCTTACAGTAAAGCATCTAAAACAAGAACTTTTAAAACTAACTTTTTTTTTCTTTGCAAGTTGATGATACCAGCTATTTTGTTATAGTGACAGAAAATTGACTGACATGAAATCTGAGGAACAGAAAGGGGAAATAAATATGTTCTTGTGTAAAATGTTCATATGGCATGGTCTACAAAAGAAGAGAGGCCTCTCCAGATCTTCCTCTTTCCCACTTCTTTCATAAGATTCCCTGCACTCTGCCCAAAGGTTGGCCATAAGTCTCAGCATCTGCTTTGATAGTCTGCAGGGAAGAGCCTTTCAGAGGCCCTCTGTGGCAGAAGACAGGAGCTCCACAAGGAGAGCAACAGAACCAAATAATCTGAGCACAGAGGTCTTTCCTGAGACTGATACTCCAAACAAGGACCATTTATGGAGATAACCTAGAACCCCTGCACAGATGTAGCCCATGGCAGTTCAGTGTCCAAGTGGGTTCCATAGTAAAGGGAACAGGGACTATCTCTGACATGAACTGACTGGCCTGCTCTTTGATCACCTCCTCCTGAGAGGGTAGCAGCCTTACCAGGCCACAGAGGAAGACAATGCAGCCACTCCTGATGAGACCTAATAGACTAAATCAGAAGGAAGGAAAAGAAGACCTCCCCTATCAGTGGACTTGGGGAGGGGCATGTATGGAGAAAGGGGAGGAAGGGAGGAATTGGGAGGGGAGGAGGGAGGGAGCTACAGGGGGGATACAAAGTGAATAAAGTGTAATTAATAAAATTTTTTTTAAAAAACCAGAAGAAAGGCGTAGATAAAGAGGAGGGAAAGAGACAGAGAGACAGAAAAGAAGATCTTATAACTTCATAGACTCTATGAGAAAGAAGTGATTTTCTCCTTCCTGGCGTTACATAACTATCAGAGGAATTTCCAGACAGTGTCTAAGATTCTAGCTCTACCACCAGGCTTCTAAAGCTTCTCCTCTTCTGTTGGAAAGGTTGTGACTGAATTTTGTTCATGCTCCATCCTGTCCCCTCTCCTTTGTCACCAGTACCCTGACTGTTCTCAGAGTGACATCCTTCCTGGTCATGCTGTTGATCGTTGCTAACATTCCTATTGCCCTTTGATTCGTATGTACATTGAGAGAATAAGGTACCAAGGATACAATGGTTCAGGTCATACAGTCTAAGAAGGCCTTTTCCCTAATTGTTTCTCAAAGTTTCTTTCTTTAGCTGTTCCATCTTCAAGCCAGTGCTCGAAGGCAGAAGACTCACTCAAGACTCAAGGCGTTAGACACACTGTATGTAGCCAAAGCATAGTTGAAGGGCAGTACATCACCCTCCATATTTCTTAGGGGACTCAGGCACCCTGTCTCGTCTCTGGATCTCACTCACCCTGTCCAGATGTTTTTTTCATCTCTGCCCTGATGACTGACTTCAGTGGTGTGGTTCAGCATGACTCTAGAACTCTCTTCCAGATGGCCTCTTGAGCTGTTCTTTCCATGAATCTGGGTTGGTAGTGTGGCCTGAAAACCAGCCTCAGCCATAGCTTGTTGAGGTTAAAAGCAAGAGCATATGAGTCTGAGTTAAGAATGTGAGACAAGGGCATTTTTCTGTTGATGGATTCTTTTTACTTAGTTGTTTGGGTTTTGTAATGTATCATATCCTCATGTCTGTGGGTCTCCCCTTCAGGACACTGGTATGGTTAAGCTCTAACAAAACTATTTCTCATTTGTTAACTGAATATAAACCACTTAAACATCAAAGGATTATATTTCTATTTCCTCAATGTGGTGTCTTGCTTTGTAGCTTGAAGAAACGTAAGTATGCATATTTATATATAACATATATATTAATGGAGAAGGACCAAAAATGATCCATATCCATATATATATATACACACACTATATTTGTGTGTGGATAATATATATATATATAATGTTAATATAAATTAAAACATATATAAATAAATATATAAAATATAAAAACATAAAATCACTATGTGTGTTATATATTATATATAATATATGTGTATATAATATATTACACACATATAGATATTTTATGTTTGTTTATTATATATAATTACAAAAATCACTATATGTGTCACAAAATATATATTATATGATATATATTACATATGATATATATTATATAATGTATTACACACATACATAGATTTTTGTGATATATAATATACACTATATAATATATGAGATATAACATACAATATATAATATACGATATATAGTATATTTGTGATTATATAATATATATATATTACACACACTCTCCCACCAAAGGGTCAACATTGGACTTTAAATTGCTATGTAGCCCAAGCTGGCTTCACCACTCCTGAATAGCAACTTACATCGTTATTTAGAGAGGTGGCCTGGTGCTGAAGAGCACTCACTCCTCTTATACAGAACCCAAGTTTGATTCCCAGCACCCTGGTTATGTGGCTCACAATGGCATGTAATGCTAGCTTCAGGGGAGTGGATGCTGATGGCCTCCAACAGGTACCTGCTGTTGTGCATTCAAGACACATACCACATACATACACATACACACACATGCACACACACAAATGTGCATATATATATATATATAAATAAATATATATAAATATATATATAAATTTATATTTATATATATATAAATATATATATATATATATATATTTTTTTTTTTACCCCAGAAGTTGCTTAGTTGCTTGCTTGGTCAGTCAGTACAAGGTTTTGCCTTTTGGTCTTGGGTTGGTTTCTTCCCTCACCTCATTTCCCCTTTGGCTTTATGGACAAGAAAGTCGAGCATGCTTTGAGCTATGGCCCCTTAGAAACTCTCCTGGTTTCTTGCTATTTTCTTCTTTTACCCTTTGTTACCCTTGAATAACCTCAAGATTGATTTTGTTCTTTTTCTACTTTTCAAAGCCACGATTGGTTCTTTGTTGAACTTAAAACACTGTTTCATATTTTGTACTGTGAACACACTTTTCTTCTTTCCTTCCACAAGGGCAGACTTTTCATGATTCTTAAACTTTAGTCTTCATGATCTTTTTGTTTCCTCCTTTTAGAAACCAATACTCTAACCCCTGCATCTGACTGTTAGCAGCCAGACTGCTGACAGCTTTCCAGAAACACGCAGTTCTGACGCTCTTTTGAATTGTGTATAATATCTATATCCAGTTTTTTAAAAAAAATAAATTTGCCAGCCATATGCCTTTAAGAATCTGCTTTGTTTTTGCCTCCTGCAGCTGAGGAACAGTGTTAGTTTACTTTGGATCTGGGGGAGCACATGAACCTTTGAGGGTGAAACTGGCTGTTTGATGCTGAGATGCCTCCTTCTCTCCAGGAGCAGGCGAAGCAAGAAAGCCTGGCACTGGTGTAAGCGAGAGCGGCCTGCTGAGCTAGCTGACGGCTAAACTATCCTCCTTCATTGATTTTTTTTTTTTAAAGCTGGATTCCGTTTTTCCTTCCTGGTCACAAAAGCTGTGCAGAAACATTGGTCACGTGCACGTAAATCACCAAATCGGAATCTGACCAGGCAACGTTGTGCACAGTATAGAGTGGACATGTCCCGGCAGGGTTGAAGTAAGTCATTCTTTCTGTTTAGAAACAACAGAACTGCTATTGTTCTGTTTCAAGTTTAGCACTGTCCACAACAGCACAAGCTCTATGGTTCATTCTCTTGATGAGGATTCTTTAATTCTCAGCCTATGATAGTGAGGCGAAGGGGCTTCCCTCCTGAGAGAGCCTCCTTGTTTCTTCTGGGAGATAATTTTTAGGAGAAGATTGCCAGGATCTTGATGTTATAGCAGACGTTTTTCCTGTCCTCAGAAAAAGGGATCCCGGTAGTTTCTGGTTCCCTGAGGGCTGGAATGGCTACAATGCAAGTTCCAAGACCCCTCCCAGTGAGGACAGCGGTTCTTCCAGATTCACCATTACAGAGAGATTTCCACCCAGGCTCCCAAGCATCATCCCTTTTAGGCCTGGAGATTCATTTTCCTTAGCACCCACGGCACTATATTTTCGTTGACAAAAGAAACTGGAAGACATCGAGCAAAGCGACGCTCTTCCCTCCCCCCCCTCCCCCCGGAGAAGCTGTTTGAGGAAAATTTATTCTTAACCCTTCAACCTCAGTTGTGCCCCATGCAAGGTCAGGTTTAATTTAGTTTATCAGCTCCAGAAACATGGTTCGGTCATGTCAAAGCCTCAAGAAGCACTTAGAGCCATTGTACCTAGGCACTGTCCTTGTGGACCTGGGCAGGCCTGGAAATTCTCAGCGCAAAAGCCCTGCTGGAAGCCGGGCCCCTCCCTTTCATTGGGCTCCACAGTTGTCGACTTCCACTCAGGTACCATTAACTTCCCCGGGCTGGGTTCAGGCTCTCTCCCTACATTTTCTGTCATTTCTTACTGCTGCTTGGGGTATGAACTGGATACAGACTTTACTTCTGTTTATAGCCTGAGATGCTCAGGGTTCCCACTCCTCAAAGCTCCTTGGCCTTCTTCCAGAAGTTTCTTTATTACCTTCACGATAACGTGGAACAAGCTCCCAGGAAACCAAGTTCTTTCAGTCAAACAACTGCATCCGGTCTTTGTTAGCTTCTGCCTTTCTCCTGCAGGAGATGCCAGCAGATGGTGGATCTTCTCGGGTTGGGGGTCCGAGCAAAACCCTGCGTGACTGACAGAGGCCCACACAGGGTTACACAGGCTACTCTTGACATCTGATCAGGTGAAAAGTTAGCTCCAGAAACTTGGAGAAGACCTCGGCTGTGGAAACCATTGTCAAAGAAAATTAAACTTTCTAGATGGTTTAAACACATGTTTTAAATACTTACTAAATATCTTTTCTTTCTGGAAAAGCATGCTTCAAGAAAATGGAGAAAAAGATAAACAATCTTTTCTGCAAATGTCCCAGGATTAAAAATAAATGAAAAAAAAAAGTGCTTACTGTCAAGGTAGGCTCTGTCCTATTTCGGGAATTCAGTTTTCCTTCACTCTCTTTGCTGTGTGGATAACAGTGTGTTTCATATGTCTTCTTAATTAAATATTTAACAGCATATAAAGGTGGTGAGTGGGCAGTGTATTTTATTGCAGTAGCTTACTGTGGGTCTTTCTACTTTGCAGAGACAGTTTAAGCCCCTGGAAGGTTCCCTCCAAGAAGAGAGCTAAAGGACATCTCACACAGACACCTGTGAGCTCAGACACCTCTGCTAGTGAGGTTTCCATTGTGTCCACTTCAGGCTTAGGGCATGGCTTCCTTTTTAATTAGTACAGGAAATGATCCTCTGTTACTATGGCCTGTTCAGAAAGTTTGAGTTGTTGGACAAGGGTACAGAGTTAGAGGAGCACTCTAATGGCAGGCAAAAGGACAGTTGCCACTTTTTCTCTCTCTGTTTCCCAAGACCTAAGCCCTCAGGCTCATCCTTAGTGCTGCAACAGAACACTGGCTGAAGCCTTCCTCCCCTCCTAGCCCATGTTGCCAATGGACCCCATAGACTAACCTCTTCTGGCCACTCTCTCTTTCGCCCCAACTCATAGCTGTGTCTTACCCACCCCCAGCTCTGGCAGACACCCATGCACCACCACAGCCCATGCCAGTCTCTTAGAAGACTAGGTAGCCTGTCCTTAGACTTTCTCCATCTTCTGTGTTCCTCTAGATCAGCAGTTCTCAACCTTCCTCATGCTGAGACCCTTTAATCTAGTTCCTCATGGTTGACCCCAACCATAAAATTATTTTTGTTGCTACTTACTAACTGTAAGTTTGCTTTTGTTATGAATTGTAATATAAATATCTGTGTTTTCCAGCGGTCTTAGGAGACGCTGTGAAAGAGTCATCTGACCTCCAAAGGGATGACACCCCACTGAGTGAGGACCACTGCCCTAGATCCCAGCCTTTAGGCTTGTCCCTAGTGCTACAACAGACCGCCAGCTGCATCCTCCCTTCCCCCTCTGTCTCTTTTTCCTGTGGATACCACAAACCATCACCTCCTAGCCCCCTCCCCCTACTCATCATTGTGTCCCAGCCACTAACTCAAGCAGATAGCTCCTGCTCAACCACAGGTCACACTGCCAGAAAGCCAGGTGGGCTGCCCCCAGACCTTGTCCACTCTTTCTGTTCCCCTAGACCAAATGACCCAGGAACCAGACCATCCCTTCCTAATCTCCCTCTCCCCACTTGTAGCTGTATCTCAGCCTCCATCACCCACAGACATTCCCTGTGAGAACAGCAGCTGAGAAGGCCAGTAAAATAGGCAACACACATCCATCACCTCCTCTGAAAATCCAGATAGGAAACAGAAGCCAAGGAGCAAAACACCCACCCAACAAAGACAAACCCACAAATCAGCACCTAGACCTATAATCACCCCAAACCCAGATGCCTAGATGCCAGTGTAAGAACACACAAAACCTCCAGCAAAATATCTCTACTAGAGCCCAGCAATACTGAATACTCTAATATAGCTGAAGCAGAAGAAAAAAAAACCTTAAGACCAACTATATGAAGATGATAGAGGTCCTTAAAGAATCCCTTGAAGAAAGCCAGGAAAACTCAAACAATTGGAGGAAATAAATAGAATCCATTTAAAGGAAGTCAAGAAAAAAGGAACAGCTGAAGAAAATAATAAAACTGTTCATACCTGAAAATGGAAATAGAAGCAATAAAGAAAACACAAATTGAGGAAGTTCTGGAAATGGAAAATTTAGGAATTAAAACAAGAACTATGGAGGCAAGCTTCACCAATAAGATATAAAAGATGGAAGAGAGAATCTCAAGCATTGAGATACAATAGAAGAAATGGATACATCAAGTCAAAGAAAATGTTAAATCTAAAAAATTCTTTACACAAAACATTCAGAAATTCTGGGACACTATGAAAAGAATAATAGGAATAGAGGAAGGAGAAGAATCCAGCTCAAAGGCCCATAAAATATTTTCAACAAAATCATAGAAGAAAAATTTCTCAACATAAAGAAGGAAATATCAGTAAAGATACAAAAAGCATACAAAACAAAGAAAAGATTGGACCAGAAAAGAAAGCCCCCTCACCACATAATAATCAAAACACTGAACATATGGATCAAAGACAGACTATTAAC
The DNA here is from genome assembly GCA_028658305.1 of Pachyuromys duprasi. Taxonomy (NCBI): domain Eukaryota; kingdom Metazoa; phylum Chordata; class Mammalia; order Rodentia; family Muridae; genus Pachyuromys; species Pachyuromys duprasi. Next base: position 69,447,289 of record CM053752.1, read on the forward strand.
AGCTTTTTATTATTACAATTGTTAATATTAACAAAGGTTAAAAGTCCATGTAATATATAAAGGTAGACTTACTAGAATTATACCTGACTTCTCAATGGAGGCTCTAAAAGCCAAAATGGCCTGGACAGATGTGTTGCAGACTCTAAGAGATCACAGATTCTAGACTAGACTTCTATACTCAGAAAAATGTTCAAACACCATAAATGGAGAAAATAAGATATTCCATAATAAAGTCAACTTCAAGCAATATCTACCTATAAATACATGTCTATAGCAATTACTGGAAAAAAATTCTAACCCAAGGAGATTAACTACACCCATGAAAACACAGGAAATAAGTAATCCCACATCAGCAAAATAAAAAGTAAGGAAACACACACACACACGACCACCACCAGCATAACCAACAATAATAAAATGACAGGGATCAATGGTTTCCAATGATTAATCCTTGGCCATTAATCTCTCCCAATATCAATGGTCTCAATTCCTTCAATAAAAAGACACAGACTAACTATAGAGGGCCCTCTGAAAGGATTCACCCAACAGGGAATCAAAGCAGATGCGGAGACTCAGGGCCAAACGTTGGGCAGAGCACAGAGAGTTTTATGGAGGAAGAGAGTGGTGGGATTAGAGGGACATGGAGGGGACAGGAGCCCCATAAGGAGACCAACAAAACCAAAAGCTCTCAGCCCAGGGGGTCCTGCAGAGACAACCACGCACAGAGGGGACCTAGATCCCTGTTCAGATGTGGCCGATTGGCAGCTCAGTCTCCATGTGGATCTCTGAGGGAGGGTAGCAGGGGCTGCCTCTATCATGAACTCAGTTGAGTGCTCTCTGATCACTTGCGCCTGGTGATGCAGCCTTGCCAGACCACAGCAGAAGAGGATCCAGGCAGTCCTGATGAGACCTAACAAGCTGTGGGCAGATGGCAATAGTGGAGAACTCCCCTTTTCAGTGGACTAGGGGAAGGGATGAGGAGAAGAGGGCGGGATGGTGGGACTGGAGGAGTTGAGGGAGGAGGCTTCAATTGAGATATATAGTGAATACATTGTGAAGAAAAAAATTTAAAAAGACACAGACTAACAGAATAAACATGAAAACAGGATACATCCTTCTGCTGCATCCAAGAAATACAAATCAATATAAAGGATAGACATTACCGCAGGGTAAAAGGGTTGGAAAAAGATATTCCAAGTGAATGGACCTAAGATGCAAGCTGCTGTAGCTATTTTAATATCTAGCAAAACAGACTTCAAACCAAAAATAATTAAGAGATAGGAAAGGACACTATATACTCATCAAAGGAAAAAGCCACCAAGATGTCATTTCTGTGCCCCAAACACAAGGGCACCCACTTTCGTAAAAGAAACACTACAACAGTTTAAATCACATATTGACCCTCACATGCTGATAGTGGGAGACCTCAATACCCCATTCTCACCATTGGATAGGTCACCCAGACAAAAACTAAACAGAGAAATGCTGGAACTGACGGATATTATAAACCAATGGACCTAAAATATTTTCAGAACATTTTACTCACACACAAAAAATTACACCTTTTCAGTATCTCAAGGAACTTTTTCCAAAGTTGACCACATATTCAGAATCAACAGATACAAGAACACTGACATAACTCTGTGCATCCTACCAGACCACCACAGATTAAAGCTGGATATAAAGAACAGAAACAACAGAAAGCTTCCAGACTCATGGAGACAGAACACGTCTCTTTTGAATGAAAAATGGGTCAAGACAGAAACAAAGGTTGAAATAAAAGACTTCCTAGAATTCAGTGAGAATGAGTGCACAACATACCCAAGCATTACGGGATACAGTGGAAGCGGCGGTGTGAAGAGGAAAGTTCTCAACACCCAGTGCCTTCATCAAAAGCTAAAGAGATCTCATGCTAGCAACTCAACAGCACACCGGGAAGCTCTGGAACAAAAAGAAGCAAACACACACAAGAGGAGGAAATGGTCAAACTGAGGGCTGAGATCAATAAAATAGAAACAAAGAGAACAATACAAAGAATCAATAAAACAAAGAGTTGGTTCTCTGAGAAAATCCACAAGACAAACACACCCTTATCCAAACTAACTAAAAAACAGAGAGAATGTCCAAATTAACAAAATCAGAAACAAAAAGGGAAACATACTACAGATAACAACAAAATCCAAGGAATCATTAGGTAATGCTTTAAAACCCTTTCATATTGGGAGAATCTAAAAGAAATGGATAATCTTGATAGCTATCGCTTACCAAAGTTAAATCAAGATCAGATAAACAAGTTTTTAACTTTTTATTGATTCATGAATCCAATCCCACTCATTTCCCTGACTCTTCATAGTCACCCTCTACCCTTGCAACCTCCCCCCTACAAATAAAATAAAATAAGATTTTTAAAAATCCTGTCATAGAAGCTGAAGTATGTTCACAGTATGCCCCACAGTACACCCTTTTGTCCACACATCTTTACTTGCAAATGTTCATTCCAACGAGTCCTTGGTGGCTCAAGGCCTCTGGCTTCTGCTACACAATCAAGTCTACATCTTCACAGGAACTCCTCTCAAATATCCTGTTGTTTCTCTGTGTCATGGAGATGCCACAGCTTTGGATCTGCAGGACCGGCCTCTTCACACACTTCAGCAGATCCTAGATTGAGTAGATGTTGGGGTGGGCCAACTCAAAGCCCGGGATCTGGACCTGGGAGGGAGCTGAGTTGATCAGCTTGCCAGCTCTCCTGCATTAGTACCAGAGTGAGCTCTCCAGCATTGCCCTGGCTAGCTCACTCAGTGCCGCAGCCAGCAAGGAGCAGAGTCTGCTCTCCTCCTCTCCTGTCCTTTGACCAACTCACCTGTCCCCCTGCCATCAGTGTCAGCACTTCTGTGCTGCCCAGGTGAGGGGCAGAACAGCTCTCCTGAGTGTGGTGGCCAGAGAGGGGGCAGGGACAGCTCAGCACAGTGCCTTAAATGGCTTGCCAGACCAGGACACCTGCATGGCCTTTGGTGGTAACACAGGCCTGGGACATTAATACAGACCTCAGCTGACCTAGGACCACAGACCCAGACATGGCTCTGGGCAGCAGCATGGACCCACATGTCACCATGGCCTCAGGTGGCAGTGTAGCCCACATAGATCAGCATGTCCACCTGTGGCAGCATGGCCCTCAGATATCCACATGGTCTCCAGCAACAGTCCAGACTACAAACATCCACTTGGTCTTTGGTGGTGACTTAGGCCTGAGACATCAACACAGACCCCAGCTGCTGCAGGACCACAAACCCGGACACGTTCCTTTGGTGACAGCCAGGGCTAAAACCTCACTATGGCCTCCTGAGGTTCGCCTGTTCCTCACTGCCATTAAGTTTCCAGTTCACCTTTCTCCACAGTGTGTGGACCCCTTTGCTTTGCTTTCTCTTCTATTTCTCCACCATGTACTTCACATTTCCCACCTCTCTGTCACACATTCATCCAGCATACTGGTGCCTGTGACTGATGTTTGGGTTTCTTTTGTCTGGCCACCCTAGGCCTGCATGGCTGTGATAAGTGCTTGGGTGCCAAAACAATTTAAATAAATTTATAACCTGTGATGAAAAAGAAACAACTGTTAGAAGTCTCCAAACCAAAATAAGCCCAGGGCCAGATGGTTTTAGCACAGAATTCTACCAGACTTCCAAGAATAGTAAATGCCAATACTCCTCAAATTATTCCACAAAATACAAACAGAAGGAACATTGCCTGATCTATTTTCTGAGGCCACAGTTACCCTAATACCCATAAAAACACAACAAAGAAAGAGAATTACAGATCAATTTTTCTTAACATAGATGAAAAAATTCTCAAATACTTGCATACTGATTCCAAGAATACATCAAAAGGATCATCTACAGTGATCTAGTGGACTTCATCACAGAGATGTAGGGATGGTTTAATATATGAAAATCAAATGGAATCCACCACATAAACAAACTGAAAGGAAAAAAACTCATGTGATCATCTCAGCAGATGTAAAAAAGGCCTTTGAAAAAAATCTAACATCCTTTCTGGTAAAAGTCTTGGAGATATTGGGTATACAAGAGACATACCTAAACTTAATAAAAGCAATTTATAGCAAGCCTATAGTCAACATCAATTAAATGAGAAAGCAAAGAAATGGGAGGGGGAGGAGAAGGGAGAGAGAATAGGACTGAGAGGAGAAACAACTTAAATGTCTCTCAATAGAAGAATGGATAAACAAGATGAGGTAGTTTACATCATGGAGTATTACTCAGCTGTTAAAAAATGATGTCATGAAATTTGCAGACGAATGAATAAAACTAAAAAACAAAAAAAAAAAGAAAGAAAAGAAAAGAAAAAATCAACCTAAGTGAGGTGACCCAAACCAAGAAAGACAACTATGGTATGTATTCACTTATATGTGGATATTAGCCTTTAAGTAAATGATTACCAAGCTACAATCCATAGACCCAGAGAGGTTAAGTAAAGAGGAGAGGTCTAGGGGGATGTATAGATCTTCCTGGGAAGGGGAAATAGAATAGACTTTGCAAGTGGACTGTGGTCAGGTGGGAATGGGAACAGAAAGGATCAGGTTGGGGGGTGGGAGATGGGATAGAGGAAGAGAGCATACGGAAAGATGCCTGAAATTGGGGGGCTTTGGGAGGGTGTGGAAACTTAATGCAATGAAAACTTCCTGAAGTCTATGGGGAGGAGCCTAGTGATGGCGGATATATAAAAATTCAACTGGCCATCTCTCACCGCCAGGCAAGACTCCCAGTGGCAGCACTGGGTTGCACTGTGTTTAGTTGTTGGCTAAGGAGCTCCTTTGGAGATCCCCAAACAGCCCAGGCTGGTGCTATGACAGAAGGTTGCTCTCTGCCAACTGCCAGTGGGGCCCATTTCAGAGGACAACATCCACAGAACTCAGTGAATGTCGAGAGGTCAAGCTGGTTCCTGCATGGAGCTCTTACTCCTAACGACACCAACGGAGCCCTAAACCTTTGACCATCCCATCCTGCCTGCAAGATGTGCAGGGACAATGAAGGCATAGCACTTTGGGGATTGGCCAATCAATGTCTAATTTAACTTGAGGTAAAATCCATGAGGGGGAGTCCATGCCCTACAATGCTTGGATGGCCAAGAACCAGAAACAAATGCTCTAAAGAAACCAATAAAATTATTTCTAACGATATTCTGCTTTACTTGTAGATTGGTGCCTTGTTCAGTCAGCATCAGAGAGGCTTCCTCCAGCAGTAGATGGGAGTAGAGGCACAGCCCCACAGCCCCACATTACGTGGAGAGAGAGTCTAAGGTGGAGGTCTCCATTGGGTTCCTCCTCTCGGAGCTCAGGGACTCCTGTGGAAGAGGGAGAGGAAAGACTGTAGGAGTAAGAGTGGATGGAGGGCACCGGGGGAACATGGCCCACTGAATCAACTACAGAGGGGAACATGGCCCACTGAATCAACTACAGAGGGCACATGTGAGCTCACGGAGACTGAAGCAGCAAGCATGGGGTCTTCTGCACATATGTTATAGATGTTAGCTTGGTGTCCTTGTTAGTCTTCTAACCGTGGGAGCAGAGGTGTCTCTGACTCTTCTGCCTGCTCTTGGTACTCTTTTCCTCCTGTTAGGCAGTTTGGCCCAGCCTCTCTAGGAGGGCTTTTGCCTTGTCTTATTGTAATTTTGTTTTGTCATGTTTGGTTGTGGTCTCTTAGGGGCCTGCTCTTTTCTGATGGAAGACAGGGGAGTGAGTTCCAGGGGTCGAAAATGGCTGGGAGGAGTTGGGGGGAGAGGAAACCATGGTCAGGATGTGCACTATAAGAGAGAGATCTAGTTTCAATTTTAAAAAGGAGAGAGAAGCATGAGGGTATATATTATGTTGCAACTAAGAAATTGCATCATATGATACTGGGAAATAAAAATTTCATTATGAATAAGATGTAATCACTTGTAGGCTTTCAGACATTTAAATTAAAATGTTTAATCATTGAATGAATGAAAGACTGAAATGTTGCTCATTTGCCTTTTAGATGTGAATGTGTTTATCACTTAGGAAATTTATCTTTGTCATTGGTTATCTGAAGAAGAATATTCTTTGAAAGAAAACCAATCCTGGCTAACACATATTATATTCTTTACTAGATATTCTATTGACTAAGATGTGTTATGATTGATTAGCTCTGTACTTTAAAAATATTTTGGGGCTCAATAAATATTTTTTATTTATATTCCCTAAAAAAGAAGAAAAAACAAAAGAACACTTGCCTACTGGCAAAGGGAAATAATCATTGACCAAACAGTCTGCTGCTTTGAAAAGAATTTTGTAATCTGGCACATGTGTGGTTGTGAAGGTTTCAAAGGATGAATGGCGAAAGGTTTAATTAGCATGGGGGATTCAGAGGCATGTTATTAGAGAGCTGTTTGGTTCAAAGGTGAGTTGTTCAGGTCAAGGATCTTCTAGCTGCCAGGTGACTGGGGACAGTGATAGAGCTGGAGACTTCTGAGAAGAGGGAACTGGGGGACTTCATGAGTGTGGGTAGTAGAGCAAGGCATGCAGTGAGGGTCCTTCATTTGGTGGTGGTTTTGTTTTTGTTTTGTTTTGTTTTGCCAAAGTCTACTGCTAGAGTTCCTAAATCTACCTATGCCATTCATAGACCCTTTGGGGTTATGCTCAGCAGTTGGTATTGATTCTCACCCTGAACTTTGCACTATGGACATTTTTGGACCAGTCAACTCTTTGTTATGGGCAGTGTCCTGGCTGTGCATTATAGGTGGTTTATCTACATTGCTAGCCTTTGCATGGCAGCCTTCCTTCCCTCAAGATGTGCTAAGCAAAGATGTCTATAGATGTTGCCAAGTGTCCGTGCAGGACAAAATTGATCCTGGTTTGGAAATTATTCTTCTATAAGTATATAAAGATACCCAGTATTTACAAGGGGTGAGAATTAGCTGATTCATGAAACCTGTTCAGGAGCTACCCCACAAAGTCAGGAGTATAAAAATGTTGGACTCCTCATGTTCTGACTTCTAACCACCATTTTTATGAGAGATATGGTTACCTACGTCTGGTCACACCTAAAAAAAATCTTACATATTATGTCATACCAACTATCTCTTAGGACAATGATATCTTTAGTGCCTCCAGTACATGAAACTCAGCTGAGGCCATGGTGGCTGACAAATACACCGTCACAGCACTTTGCTTCTTTTTTTCTTCCTCCTCTTCTTTCTTCTTCCCTCTTACAAACTTGGAAGCATCTTCCCCATCACTGTTTGAAAGGCTCCTTTTGCTTTTGGCAAAGCTGATGTATCAGACATCTTGGGTGAATTTTTTTTATTTCATTCCGTTTTTACAAAAAATTATGTTTGTACTAGTGCTTAAGATAAGTACGCAGATGTCCAAGTGTCCTTCTTGCTAACTTTGTCCACAAGGGAGCAAATATTGACTCCTGGGAAAAGGACTGTCCCTAAGTTAATAAAGGGTATATAACTTGTTACTAGAATAAAAATGATAACCAGACCCACAGCAGTTATTGTTTGGAATCTGAACTCAATACAGAGGAATCAGTCAAAGGTAGGGTCCTTTCCTTGACCCTATTATTCATTGGTCTGTATCTTTAAACATCTCCTTCATTGTTCCCTATAATAAACATCCCTTAGACTCAACCTAGTTCAGGTATAGCCAATACAGGCCTTCCCGTGTAGCTACCTTCCTAACAGCTATGCCTACAAATGGTAGCGCAAGTAAATAGAACTTTGAAGGAATTACCAGGCAGTCTTCCACGGCAGTGCTTCCCACAGGAGAGCTGACCCAGTTGCCAGGACATTTTCTGACATGCAGGAGAACAGAGACTTCCAAGTCTGTTCATGAGCAGAATGGAGGTCAGCTCTGGGGCTGTGGCATCTGCCTTGTCATGGAAAGTCAAGTGCAGCCGTGGAAAGTCAAGTGTAGCCAAAGGGGAGGTTTACTTCTTTTCATTTGTTTTTTCAGGGTAAGCAACTGGGGCCATGTAGCATCATTTTGACCAAGTATACACTTTGAGGAGCTGAGCCTAAGAGCTTATATTGATATTTTGAGCTAAGGAGATGTTTTCTTCAGATAGAGGTGTTATCCATCTAGGATCCTGTTGGGTTCCCCCTTAAGAGCATGGAGGTTACAGAGAGATGGTCTCAACAGTCATGCTGCTTCTAGAGCTAAGGAACTGGGACATTTTATAGCTAGGAAGTAATTTTGGTTGATAAAACAATTTGGAGCACAACTGACATTTTTATTTTTAAATTTTACTCATTTACTTTTTTGTATGTGTGTATGCTATACGTGCACACATTTGGAAGCCAGGAAATGCTGGGTATCCTGGGCTATCAATGTCTACCTTTTCTCCCCGAGATAGTGTCTTTCACTACACCTGGAGCTAGTCAGCAAGCTCCAATAATCAATAATCCCAATAAACAATCCCCTGTTTCTGCCCCTTCAAAACATTGATGTTACAGGCACATGCTGCCATGCCCAGCACAGTGCCATGCCTGGCTTTTATGTAGGTATATGTCCTGATGCTTATACAGGACATCTGTCAGTGCTCTCATCCACTGAGTCATCTCCCCACCCCTCTGTGGTCATTTGTAAGCAAGAGCCAAGAAAGCTAGACATTGAAGGTTTGTGCCATGTTCCACATGAATTTTGCCTGTCTCACAAGATCAGGTATAATCACCCGAGTGTCAGCCTTAATTCTGTTTAACATGGAAGCACAAAGTAGTTTTGCTTGGTCTTGTTAGTCACTGATAAATCTAGAAGCACATCGTGTACCAGTTAATTAAAAGGGTGATTGTCTTTTTTGTTTGGAAATTTGACAAGAATTCTTCATTTTAGAAAATCACGTTGATAATTGCTTATTTGAGTTGCCAAGATGCAATGCGTTTGTATCACTATGCTTCTGTAGTAGTTACAGATGAGATAATTCTCTGTCCGTGTTAATGGAAATATACACATAAACATGTACATGGGCAAACACATGTATATACATGTGTGTGGTTACATGTGTATTGGTTTGTGGTGGAAGGACCATTATTCGATTATTCAATGTAGAACAAGGACCATTATTCAATGTGTACTTCCAGTGCTCTGAACTGTCTTGAAAAGTGAGGAAGCTTGTAGAATGGCAGAAAAACACTTAAAGAAATGTTCAACATCCTTAGCCATCAGGGAGATGCAAATCAAAATGACCCTGAGATTTCACCTTACACCCATCAGAATGGCTAAGAT
>CM053752.1:69456650-69557713 GCA_028658305.1 Pachyuromys duprasi
CAAGTACACAACAAGAACATTTGCTCAACCATGTTCGTAGCAGCTTTATTCATAATAGCCAGAACCTAGAAACAACCCAGATGTCCCTCAGTTGACGAATGGATACAGAAATTATGGTACTTTTACACAATGGAATACTACTCAGCAATTAAAACAAGGAAATCATGCAGGCAAATGGTGGGACTTAGAAATGATCATCCTGAGTGAGGTATCCCAAAAGCAGAAGGAAACACATGGTATATACTTATCATATAGACCTATAAGATAGGATAAACATACTGAAATCTACACACCTAAAGAAGATAAACAAGAATGAGGACCCAGGGTAAGATGATCAATCCTCACTTAGATAGACAATGAATATAGGAGAAAACAAGCAACAGGACAAGAGCCTACCATAGAGAAAGACTCTACCTAGCAATGTATCAAAGCAGATATTAAGACTCACAACCAAACCTTTGGCAGAGTTCAGGGAATCATATGAAAGAAGCAGGAGTTAATATGATCTGGAGGGGAAAAGAGCTCCACAACGACCAAATAGATCAGGGTACAGGAGTCTTTTATGAGAATGTTTTTCCAACCAAGGACCATGTATGGATATAGCCTAGAACCCCTGCTTGGATATAGCCCATGGTAGCTCAGAATCCAACTGGGTACCCTAGTAAGGGGAACAGGGACTATTTCTGTCATGAACTCAATGGCTGGTTCCTCGACCCTCCCCGCCCCTGACTAGACCCCAGTAGAGGATATTGCAGCCACCCCTAAAGAGACCTGATAAGCTAGTGTCAGATGGAAGCGGAGGAGGTCCTCACCTATCAGTGGACTTGGAAAGGGGCAGGGAGGAAATGAGGGAGGTATGGGGAGAGTGGGAGGGAATGAAAGAGGGGGCTACAGCTGGGATACAAAGTACATAACCTGTGATTAATATAAAAATAAATAAATTTTAAAAAATGAAAAAAAGAAAGCACCGAGGTTTTGACCACAGAGTGATGTTTTATGGGGAGATGTTATCTCTCTTGACTATTTGATCCACTGTGAATTTACATTTCTTTCTAGGGTATGTCAGCCACATCTGACACCAAGACAGGGTACCCTAATACCAAGGAAGACGGGCAGAGGTCCCCCTGCTCAGTAAAGAAACCTTTGTGTCCTTCCTCACAGCTGAGGGTATTCACACATACTCCTTTTCTTTCCTCTGGTCTCTCCCACTCCCCATCTTCACCAGAAAGCAGCATACTGCTCATGGTATGGAAGCCAGGTTCCCACCACTCTTACTTACTTCAAATGGTCCTCTCATTAACCAGCCCTTAGGTTACTTTTCTTGATTTAAAGTTGCTTAATATTTAAGGCTATCATCCCCATTGTTCTCAGAGGGGCAGGAGTCCTTTGACTCCAGAGCATAAAGGCCTTTGCCAAGAATGACATCAACCCTTTCTTTATGTAAGATTATCAGCCTACTTTTAGTGACTCTTATTTGCATGACTACGCTCTCCTGAATTCAGTGTTGTCTATGACTTACAAGTAGAAGGGTCCAAGTGAGATATGTTTGCCTGACAACTGAAATGTCCTTATTATTAAACTTCTTGTTTTATGGGGAACTTTCCTGTGTGTCAGGCAGTGTTCCAACTTCCATCTATGCGTGGTGTCATCTGGTCCTCACACATGGCTAAGGGTGGCTGATCCTATTATCATCCCCATCTCATAGATGAGGAAGCTTGGAGAGGTTAAATAACTTGCCTAAGATTCCACAATTAATAAGCGTCCTTCTCTGTCCATCACACCTAAGTCATTTAATACTCTAAATAGAAAAGCTCCCAGAGAAAAATAGAGCAGAAGATGAAATCCATCACCGAGACATTCCATCAGATTGTGCTACGATGTGCCTAGCTTCCCTGTAAACACTGGCTCACAGTCACATCCTCATTACTCATATCTAAACTATATAGAGTAGTTCTATGCCATTCAGAGAAGAATGACTGTAGCTGTTGGTGCTAACACATTTCAGCGTGTGTCTCTGTTTCTGCTTTGACTGGTGTCTTATTTAATTGGTAAATTATTCCCAATCAGGCAACTAAGAAGGCCACATTTAAAAGCACGTTGCTTAGCCTGGGTATCCATTCATGAACATGTGGTTCCTGCTTTCTTTGTAGTCAAGGGCTAGAGGACAGAACAGAGAAGATGGATGGCTGTTGCTGGAACCAACAAAGGCAAGGAAGGCCATTGTTTTAAACTGGTTCTTGTAAACGGTGTTTTCTCTGTCACAAATTATGCTCTTAGTCCTGGTCCTGAAGAATTATCTTGAGACAAACCAGAGCACCATGTGAGTTCTTTGCCTCTACTGAAATTTTATTATTATTAATATTATTATTAATTACACTTTATTCACTTTGTATCCCCCCTGTAGTGCCCTCCCTCTTCCCCTCCCAATCCCACCTTCCCTCCCCCTTCTCCACTCATGCCCCTTCCCAAGTCTACTGATAGGGGAGGTCTTCCTCTCCTTCTTTCTGATCCTAGTTTATCAACTCTCATCATGAGTGGCTGCATTGTCTTCCTCTGTGGCCTGGTAAGGCTGCTACCCTCTCAGGAGGAGGTGATCAAAGAGCAGGCCAATCAGTTCATGTCAGAGGCAGTCCCTGTTCCCATTACTATGGAACCCACTTGGACACTGAACTGCCATGGGCTACATCTGTGCAGGGGTTCTAGGTTTTCTCCTTGCATGGTACTCGGTTGGAGTATCAGTCTCAGGAAAGACCCCTGTGCTCAGATTATTTGGTTCTGTTGCTCTCCTTGTGGAGCTCCTGTCCTCTCCCTATCTTACTATTTCCCACATCTTTCGTGAGATTCCATGCACTCTGCCCAACAGTTGGCCATAAGTCTCAGCATCTGCTTTGATATTCTGCAGGGCAGAGCCTTTCAGAGGCCCTCTGTGACAGGCTCCTAACTTGTTTCCTGTTTTCTTCTTCTTCTGATGTCCATCTGCTTTGCCTTTCTGGTTGGGGGCCTCTACTGAAATTTAAAGCAAACTGTGAACTGTGGTTGATAGCGGTTCAGTTGCCATTGTGTTCTCTTGTATCCTGCTTGCCACAAGGTTCAGACCCTCTAGTCAAACTAGTTCCATTAGTTAAACCAGCAAATAAATACTCAGGAGAGCTTAGGGAATGGAAAGAAAGCAGACAGGACTCTGCTTCAGATAGCTCTGTTTGGAGAAAATACGGACTCATGGTTGTTTACTTAGCAGAGGGAAGCAATACTCACTTTCATGAAAAAGCTGACTGACTAAGAGTGACAAAGCTCCCTCCTTTCATTTCTTCTGTCCTACTGTGTTCATAGTTAGCAATCTTTGGGTAACACTTCACCTTCTAATATTTTCTCTTATAGTCTCTCCTAACTGTTTGACCAATTCTCAGGAGTTGTTTCTATTTTCTGGTGGTAGACATCACCTAATAGGTCAGGTGGGGTTTATTATATTAGTCAATCACATCCTTTCTTTAATAGATAAAAGACAAATTTGATATGTTGAATGAATTTATTCCAAAATGAAGAGATCATAAATGAAGGTTTCTGATAGAAGAGAAGACGCAGTCCTAACCAGGCATGAATAAACAAATCTCTAGCTCTAATGAATGAAGGTCTAAGAACAAAATGGACTGCACAAAAGCAAAACAAACCAAGCAACTCTAGACAGAAGTGTCGATATTGTTTTCTAAGACTCTTTTAGATGACTGCAGGGTAAACCAGATGAGTACCTGTGCTAGTGTTGCTCAATAAGGGCCAGCTTGACTATCAGTAAGAATTACAACTGTATTGAATCGTAGAAAGTGAAATTTGCATAAGTACATGAAATTATAATAGTAGCAGTGGTCAGCTTGGGAAGATGCCAAGGCACTAACTCGCTTTTTGGACACTATTAAACATAGATGATGAATCATTCTTTCTTCTCTCTTTTTTACATGAACTGCATCTCAGGGTAACCAAATGATTGGTAATGGATATCTTCTCTGTAAAATATTGTAGATACTGAGGGAGGAAAGGCAGAATTTGAAAGCAGAATTTGAAGATTGCCATTCTATAATCCCTAGCAGATTAATAGATCTAGGCGCCAGGTCCTAACCCCACACAGAGAGCGTTAAGTAGACAGTGTGGCAAAATCCACAGCACCATCTATATCGTTCTACTGGCTAAAAGTCTAATCTACTTAAATTCATTAGAACAGCTAAAAAATTACAGAGAAGAGGGGAAAATGTTAAGCATAACAGGAAGTCAGCAAAACACAAAAGTTAGATTTAAGTACATACATTTTAGGAAAGAAAGAAGTTGATAAGGAGAGCTCACATACTAATAGAGACCTGAAATATCAAATAATTACAATGTAGGGCTCTTATATGAAAACTGATGCAAACAAGATCATGAAACAATCGGGGATAATTCAACCCTGCTGCATAATTGATCGCATAAGATACTATTAGTATTAATTTTCTTTTGGTTCAATAGTACTTTATGGTCATGTTTTAAAAAGAGCCATTATCTTTTATGGCTGCATATTGAAGTGTTTGTGGAGAAATGATGGCTTGAATTTGCTTCAAAATAACCTAGGGAGCAATGGGGTTACTGACGGAAGAAAGCGAGCTGCGAGCTGGTCTTCATTGAAGCTGTGATAGGTACACAAAGCCTTGGACTACTTTTCTCTCCACTAGTGTACATTCTACGAACTTCCTGTAGTAGAAGAGGAGGAAAGTGGAAGGCATGCGGAGAACACAGCAGAACTCTGGCTCTGGGCAGTTAGAGGCCTCCAGTCCCCACTCATTGCTGCCTGTCCAGTTCAGAGATGCCAAGCCGGAACTTAGCTTTTAGAATCAAATTTGTGCTCTTCATCTTGGAAGACAGGAAGATCTGGGAAGGAATTGGAGTCCTCAACCAGAGCATGCTTCTTCTGGCTGATGAACTAGCACACACTGCGCAACTCAAAATGACCCAGACGTATTCTCCTGCAGTTCTAGAGATCAGGCCATAAAAGCATGGTATCAGGAGGAAACATTTTTGTTGTTGTGGTTTGATTTTTTTTCTGGAAACCCTAGAAAAATCTTTTTCTTGCCTTTCTATCCCTGAGTGGTCCCCTGTATTCCTCAAGTTTCCTCTACAGGTGTGTCTATGGTTTGGGCAATACGGATGAGAAGAAACACTGGCTTAGCTTCCTTCAAGCTTCCGATCTTTAACCAGAAAGCATATTGCCTTGTTTCGGAGGTTTTTCTGCTTAAAGGAAATTCATTTATATACCACGTCCACTCGCTCACATTGTGGCTCCCACTGCTGTTGCTCATGATAGAACTGAGCATATCTAATAAACTGTTTTCTCATAAGACATACCCCAACTATTTTGCCCTTGAGAATATTAGACACCTCTTCAGCATGATGTAGGTAGAGTGTTTTAAACAATAAAGTCAGCCATGATAACAAAAAAAGCACACACGAAAGGCAGATATGATAATATTCCACCCCGAAGACGTTGGCTTACATGGAGAACTTAAACCGGAAGGAACAACATTGCTGTGTTTAACTTCCTCTAGGAATATGGACATTGGGCAACTCTGTCCTTCGCATGTCCGAGAAAGACCATGTAAGTGCCACATGAACTGATCCTGAGGATACAAATATGTTCTTAATGTACAGAAAATGTTACAAACACAGACATTGCAATAATAAGGACACACAGCTATTGTCCCTTTCTAGTCCCCTCTCACAGGAATTCTCTTGGCTAGATCAGGTGTAAGATAATATGGAAAACAAAGCTGGAAGCAGCAGAAGCAGCAGCAGCAGAAGCAGCAGCAGCAGCAGCAGCAGCAGCAGCAGCAGCAGCAGCAGAAGAAGAAGAAGAAGAAGGCGGTGCTGGGAAACACAGATGGCTAGCGAATCCACACACCACAGGCTTAAGGGCCTGTGACTTAATGGTGAGGCATTAAGAGGAGACATGGGAGGGACTTAATGCCTATAGATTTGATGCCCAGAGATGTGCAGGCGTTAGTGAAGAAAGAATGGTGACAGACTATTTCCCTCCTGTAGAGTCAGCATCAACTGACTTAATGTAACCGTAACTTTATACGGACAGTGTGTGGAAATTCCTCCACATTTAGGAATGGAACGATTGAGAACATTTTAGAAGAGGTGGGTGTGGGCAGCAATCTCCGTGTCTTTGCTGCTGGTGGTGGTGGCCCACGTGGAGGAAGGCACTGTGTGGGCTGAGCTGACCCTCCCTGCAGTTCTCTTTATGGCTAGTAGAACCTTGAACTCTGGAGGGTAGCACATGCCACCACAGCCTCCTGTCGTCTCGGCTTTCAGAGAGAGAGAGAGAGAGAGAGAGAGAGATTTGTTGTGACAAAGGATATGGAATAGAAAGCAAAGCAAATCAACAAAAATATCATCTAAGCGTGGCATTGGTGGCTCACCAGAGCACGTTAGTGATTTACGACACGATGCTTTTATTTGATTTGGCATTACAGGGATAAATTATTGAGTGTTAATTGTATGTTGATAAGCTGTTCCTGCTTAAATTTATTCCTTCCTCGGTTTGTGTTAATTGGGGCGCATTGGAACAGAAGGGAATTGCCCACTTAATGCCTGGTTTGGCTTAGGTTGTTGGTAATAAGCGTGGCTTTAAATGTGCCTTCACTTTCATTCACGCTAAAAGAATGAAGAGATCCTATGACAGGATCTCTTCTGGACCTTAATGCTTTTTTTTTTTTTTAAAATAAATGAATTGTTAAAAAGTGCCATACTCCTGTTTACTTGTTCAAGTTTACTTAAGTTGTAGCAGAAGGTAGGGTCAGAGGTGCCAGAGGCTGAGGACATTTAAACGCATATTTTACCATTTGAAATTTAAATCCTCTTTAGATAAAGCTATCAAGGGGCTGCGAGTGGCTTTACTTCTGATTCCTGTTTCTCTTCTCAGGCAGGAAAGGACTTGGGAAAAGATGGATCCTGGGGGACAGCACGGAGTGTGTGTGTTCATGCGTAGATGTGGGTAGGGGGCCAGGTGTAGGGGCAGAACCACAGGACAGAGAGGCTCTTTCCCGTGGGGCTAGGGTGAGCAGCTGAGGATCCCTGATGCGAAAATCCACAAACCTGAAATGTTCCAAGATGCAAAAGTGCTTTGATTTTAAGATTTTTGTTTTTAACTCTGTGTGTACCTTGGATGTCCACATGGGTGGAGTTCCTGTGTGGGCCAGGGCTGTAGGGTCCCCTGGAACTGGAGTTACAGGTAGTTGTGAACCACATGATGTGGGTACTAGGAAACAAACCCAGGTCAAAAATTTTAAGCACTGACCTGATATCACAAATGGGAAATTCCATACCATGAGCTGCTGCTTCGTGTACAAAAATATGTAAAACTGCCCTTAGGACATATGTTTATCTATAAATCAAAGAGTTTGTGTTTAGGTTTCAGTCTTATCCCCAAGGTATCTCATCTTATAGTCTCTCTCTCACACATACACATATACACGCGTGCACACACACACACCTCAAAATCCAAAGTACTTCTGGCCTCAAGTGTTTTTGATAAGGTATATTTGCTTTCTATTTTAATGTCCAACAAAGCCAAGTGCAGACACAAAGGCCTAGCATGCTGGCACACACCTGTGACTTCAGCCATCTAGGAAACTGAGGCAGGAAAATCACAAGTTTGAGATTGGCTTGAGCAAAACGACAAGTCAGAGGCCAGCTATGTAATGTAGTAAGCCTTCATCTCAGAATAAGGAATAGAGGGGCCTGGATGTGGAGCTCCTCGATGGAGACCCTGACATCCTAGGTTCACTCCCCGGTCGTGGGGCAGGAAAAATAAAACAAGTAGAAAACAGCCGAGGCCGCAGGCGGGCAAGCCTGGTTGAAATTAAAGGAAGCGAGCAAGAGGAAATGGCAATACTTCCACAAGGCAAACCAGACTGGGGACAGAAACGGCCACAGGGGGTACCCCACTTAGCCCACAGCAGGGCTTGTAAACAGCGCCTTGCCTTCGAGGCACACTCTCCCGGGGCTTAATGAATTCTAGATTGGGCAGGTGTGGACCCGACTATAAACCAGAGAGGAGCAGGCCTGAGCAGGCCCCGCTCTTGGGCATGGAGTGGGAGCGACACAGGTGGCCCTCTCCCTCTCCTCTCCCTGGGAGTCAGTGAGACTCTCCTCTTCTCTAACGTCCCCTGAAACTTTCCTCCACCTCTCAGCCTTGCCCTTAGCGCGCATGTGCCACCTCTTCTCAGGTGAAATAGAAAAGAGTTCTTCCAAAGCCACTGTTGATAAAGCTCTCCTAGTCAAAGAAGAAAGAGCGCTGCCGCCTTCTGAACGGCGAGCAGGACTGAGGAGTAGAAGGCGTTTCCATCCGTACCACAGAACACCTCGAAACGTGAGAATTTTTGATCATGGAAACGCCCTAGAGGCACAGATGGGTGACAAACGTGTGCTTTTTTTCTTAAATTTATGAAGTCATTTTTTACATGCTTGCATGTGTGTGCGTCCGTATGTGTGTGTGTATGTGCATGTGTGTATGTGTAGTCCAGCATGTTTGTGAGTTCGTGTGTGTGTGCATATGTGTGTGTGTGTGTGTAAGTCAGGACAGATTGTCAGAGTTGTTTCTCTCCTTTCCACCGTGTGGATTCTAGGCTGGAGCTCAGGTCTTCCTTCAGACTTGGTGACAACACTGAGGCATCTTGCAGGCCCACAGAGCTGTTTTGGCTTTGGGCTAGTTATTTAGAACAGGGGTCATAGCTAGAGGAAGAGGAGCTAGCACGTCCCTTTTGCTGAAGCAGTGCTTCCTGGAGGAAAGTGAGAGCCAGCTGCGGAAGGCGGCCCGGCGGCCCCTTAGCAGCTCGTTCCTGCTGCTCTCTTCTTTGCAGGTATGTCCAGCTGGCAAGGGAAGCTGTGAGGGTTCCCAAACACAAAACTGTAAAACTTACTTCAAATATTAGGGGATAGTTTCGTGGCTCTGGTGGGGAGGGGTGGGGGAGTGAGGGAAGTAGTGACCAGATTGTGTGGGTCCTTGAGCAGGAACTCTGTAGAAAACAATGCTGTGTCACGAAGCCAAAAGGCAGAACATGCTGCCTGCCGTAGAGGCCGCTGAGTTGTTGCTTATGGTCTCCTGGACAGTGGGAAGCAGTAAGGACAGCAGGAGAGGAGCGAGGATGCTGTCCCTAGAGAGGTCATGCTAGTGACAAGGAGGACACTCTAAGGGAAGAGGGGTCCCTCAGCAAGCTGGGGCTTCTCAGGACTGTTGGCATGCTCTGGTCTGGACATGAAACCAAGACAACACAGAGGGGAAAGCAATTTCTAGTCTTATACTTAGGGGACACCCCCAAACCCCGGGGCTGGATAGAAACATTGCCATTGGCTCTGCGGTTTGAGTCCCATATCCTGAGATTAGTCCGTGGCTACCCTCAGTTTGAAAGTGAATGTAGGAGGCTAGAGCTAGAGGGCCTTAGAGTCCAGACAATTTAACACCAAGAGGCAGAAGGCCTTGTTCAAGGCCATGCTACTGGATGTAGCAGACCAATGATTAGATCCATACGTATAAACTCCTGGTAGTAATTTGGTATTGTGCCCTCAGCCCACCTACAACATCTAAGTCCTTTCTGACCTTAGGGAAAGAAAAGGATGCCGAAAACGTGCCTGATCAATGACACTGGAAGACTAGACACTAAAATGGGGTTCTAGTGAACGCTATCTTAAACCTCTTTCCTAGTTTTTCAAACTTGGTTTCATAAGAATTACAGACGTTGAGTCGGGAAAATAAAGCGTTTGCTGTACAAGTGTGAGAGCTGGAGTTTGGATCTGAAGAACCCATGTGAAGCTGGACAGAATAACATATATCTGTGATCCCCATGCACCTACAGAGAAATGGGAGATGAAGGCTAGAGTCCTGGAAAGCTTTTGGGCCAGCAACAAATAACAAAAGACCCTGTGAACGTAAAAGGCACGACTGGCATAGAGGTTCTCTCATCTCCATGAATATCTGTACACACATACACACACACTCCACAATACATACAGAAATCATAATAACACACATGAGAAGAATTATAGTTGATATAAATTTAAAAAACCACTGAGGAAGGGGCTGGAGAGATGGCTCAGTGGTTAAGAGCACCGGCTGCTCTTCCAAAGGTCCTGAGCTCATTTCCCAGCAACCACAGGGTGGCTCACAACCATCTATAATGGGATCTGATGCCCTCTTGTGGCCTATAGGCATACATGCAGATAGAACACTCAGATACATAAAAAAAAGTCATTAAAAAAAACTCCACCATTTAAAAAACATTGAAGGGAAAAAAACATATATACGTAGGAGAGGCCAGAGGTAATGTTAAGTAAATGCAGAGAGAAGGTTGTGGCTGATGAAGGCTGAAGCCTCATCTCTGTTACACTGGGCGGACTCCATACAACTCAAGGTCAGCATCAATGCAAACTCCCTTAGTTGTCTTCGGAATCTTAACCTTGACTTGATTTCTATCATGTGGTTTGTTAGGGTTGATATCTGGGAGTTATAAACTAGCCCTATTTTGTTTCTCAGAGTGTGGTGTCCAGGTCAATGACATGGACTTTACTGGTGAATGGATACAAAGTACAAATTTGTGGGTTCCATTCCAGTTGCAAGGAATCAGAATCTTTAGGGATGGGCTCAAGAGTCTGTATTTCAATAAAGCTTCCAGGTAGCCCTGTGGCATAGTAAAATTAAACTAAACTAAGCCAAAATAAATAAAATAAAATGCAGCAAGGAAGAAGAGAGCATGAAAAGGAACAGGAAGTAAGGTTCCAAACTGACTTTTTCAGATGCCAGCTAGAAGGTCTCAAACAAGTGACAACCTCCATGGTTCTGAAAGTTTGGGCCTGCTCATAGAGTTACTCGGAAGCCCAGTGAGATGACATGGGAAAAGTCTATGTATAGAATCCTGCCAACATTCGTGGGCTTTCATCTCCATTCTGACCATTAGAAGCCTGACTTCACTCAGCCCTCACACACCTTAGGCTTGACCATCCCCATCTCTTACTATGCTGTCACTTTGGTTGAATGATGGAACCTGGAAGGAGACATCCTTGTGGGCACCTTTGGTAATAGACCTCTCCATCCCTGAGCCCCACCACAAGATAACAAGCCAGAATTCAACCACATTTGGTCTTACCTTATGCTTTGAGATCCATGTTGCTTTAGGCTTGTACTGCTGTGATTAAACATGGAGAAGAAAGGGTTTGTTTTAGCTCACAGCTCTTAGGTCACTGTTGGGGGTTGGCCTGATGCTGGTATATTGATGCTAATTACTGGCCCTCAAGATCTGGTTGCTGCCTCGATACACCTATCCTTGTGTAAACCTATCTGATTGGCTGATTTAATGGCCTATACCTGGACCATTTTTGGTAGGCATGGCTAAGGTTCCTGGGCTTTTGAGGACAGGAGAATCACAGGAAACAGACAAATGGAAAGAGAGGAAGAAGTAGGACACCATGTTGGGTTATTGTGGAAAAGAAACTGCATGGTCCAGGAGGAAGGACTCTAATAACGGTGTGGAAAGGCCCAGATGAGGAAGATAAGTTAGTATTTGCACGATTATGAATGGAAGATAGCCCAGATGAGGATGATTAAGGAAGATGGCACTGATGGGGGCTGAGAGGTGGATGGTGAAGTTATTGAAATAGTGTAGATGGAATTGTCTGCCCAGCCCAAACGGTTTGAAGGCAATTATAAAATCTAACAGGTGTCATACACAGTCTCTGCTCCTCTTAAAGGGAACCCACTTGGAGACTGAGTTGCCATGGGCTCAAAAGAGCCTTATCAGGCCACAGAGGAAGACAATGCAGCCAGTCCTGATGATACCTGATAGGCTAGGGTCAGACAGTAGGGGAGAAGGACCTCCCCATCAGTGGATTAGGGACATGGGGGAGAAGACTGAAGGACAGTGGAACTTGGGGAGATGAGGTAGGGGACCACAGCAAGGATACAAAGTGAATAAATTATAATAAATTAATTAAAAATAAAAATCTAGCAGGTGTGTGTCTTATTGATTGTTATAGCAGGTTAAATAATACCACCACAATAACTATAGGACAAATAATAATAAACATTATATAGCCCAACACCAAATTTATTTACAATAACAGGTCACACTCTATCACCAAGGGAAGTTGGGCAAGAACTCAAGGCAGGAACCTGGAGGCAGGTACTGAAGCAGAAGCCATGGAGGAGTGCTGCTCCTTGTGGTTTGTTTAGCTTGCTTTCTTATGAAACCCCAAACCATCTGCCCATGGGTGGCACCAGCTACCATAATCTGTGCCCTCCCATATTAACCATTAGTGAAAAAATATATGAAAATGCCCCCAGATTTACCTATAGACAATGTGGTGGAAGCATTATCTCAATTAAGAGTCCTTCTTCTTAGAAATGCTTATGCTTGTTTCAAGTTGACAGAAACCAATCGAATCCATGACCTCAGTTTGCCTGTATAATTGGCATGATTTCCCTCCTGTTGACCCTTCTGAGTCAAAGGTCAAGCCACAATCACATGCGCTTCCTTAATTAGGAATGGTCCTTGGACATCCAAAGGACCCAGCCTGCCACACCAGCTCAGGGACTACCTAGGGGTTTTTTGGCTACTCTCATTGGCCTCCACACAGCCGCTCTTAACAAGGAGTGTTCCCCATTCCTGAGCAGCTTGTGGGCCCAGTCTCTGGCCTCTGTGTCGAATACACAGGCAGAGTGGCAGGTTGGAGCAGCAGCTGCCGCCATCTCCCTCTGGGCCCCCATAATGCATCCCAGGGGGCCAGCCCAAGCTTGGATGAGCCTCAGAAAATTATCAAGCAATTCTGACTTGTTTAATTTTTCTCTCCCAATAACTTGAACAACGCATCCTCTTAATCATCCTGTGAGAGCAAAGACAAAAGAAAAGAAAGACATCCAGGAAAACAGCAATTAATCCATTTATCCACGTTCAGCAGATGTCTCTGTGTTCTGCATGCTCTCGTTCCTCTATTCCAGGATCCTCTGCTGGGCACACAGAGCTCGTACCCATACTGGAGACACAGGATGAGTTAGGAACATAGCAGACTCTTGAAAATGTGGGAAGCTAGAGGAGGAGAAGAAAGGTGGGTTCCACACTGGTGGACATTTCCTGTGTGATGGGCTCTGGGCTAAGAGATTAACACATGGGTTTTGTGGGATCCATAGTCTTTCAAACATTCAAAAAAATTAAGATTGTGCTTACTTATTTTTAATATTTTTATTTTTCAAAATTAAAATATAATTACATCATCTCCCCCTTTTATTTTCTGCCCCCAAGCCCCTCCCATAACCCTCTGTTCTCTTAAATTAATGACCTATTATTCTTTAATTGTTGAATGTTGATATATATAAACATATATTTATATATTATATATAATATATAAATATAACTCAGTTTGTGTAATGTTCTTTGCATATAGATGATTTCAGGACTGACCACTTGGTATTAGCCAGTTCGGGGGAAATCTTCCCTGGGGAAATGATTTCTCCCCTTCTTAACGTTCCTTAGTTGCCTGCAGTTCTTTGTCTAGGGTTGAGGTCTCACAAGAGTCTCCCCTTTCATGTTAGCATGTCTACTGAAGTTCAGGTCTTGTTTAGGCACCCATGTTGATGGGACCTCATGGGTGTAGCTTTTCTGACATTTCTGGGATATACAATCTCCCAGCAGTCTTCCCATCCTTATGATTCTCCAGGCCTTTCTTTCTCTATGTTCTCTGAGCTTTAGGTTCACAAGTTGTGTTGTAAAATGAACGTTGGGGCATGGCACCACGGGACCGTTTGTTCTCTGAACTTTGATCCATTACAGTTTTCTGTAACCGTGTCTGTCTTTTATGAAGAGAAGTTTCTTTGATGAGGGGTAAGCACTACACTTCTCTGTGGATATAAGGATATTTAGAATGCAGTGAAAAATTATGCTCATTTAGTAAAGTGATGGTAGCAGGTTCTCCTCCAACATCCATGCATAGTTAACCCGGAGAGTTGCCTGGTTTACAGTACCAGGTACAATTTACCTCTTGTTTCATGGGCCTTAGAGAGCTGGTGGTGCCACCAAGATACAAGAGCCGCTATTGCACCCGCAGGGCCACTGCTCCATGCTGGCCGTTGTTGGAGTTCACAGGTATCATGCAGAGGACAATTGGTTGCTTCCTTGCTTGGAAGGTTGCACGACGCTTTCTTATACCATGAAAGCTAGTTTTCAGGGACGAAGCTTTCAAGTCAGATCCAGCCCAGCATCTCTGTCCTGTGTCCTAGTGCAGAGTGTATTTAGATACAGAGACTTACCTTCCACCTCTGGGAGGCAACCAAAAGCAGCAGCAGCAGCAGCAGCAGCAGCAGCAGCAGCCTGTAATGTTTCGGGAGACTCTAGTATTCCTCTAATTCTAACTCTAAAGGGGGCTTCTAATACCTCGTGTTGGGGCTTTTGTTAGATAGTCTACAGCTCTTCAGGAGAAGCATTGTCAGTACAGGTAGAAAAATTTCATTTAAACTTATACATTTAACTCTAAATTTTCATTTAGACTTATACATATTATGTTTAATTTTAGGTAAAGAAATACTATCATTCCTATGTATTTTTCATACTTGCTGTCATTTGCATTCCCTCTGTGTTGATATCCCTTCCCCATCTCTAACTAAGGACCCCCTCTTCCACATGCTTTCCTTTCTCCCTTTGTAAATCACCTGGACCTAGCTATTTTCCTCCATACTACCCACCCCATGGTTCCTTTTTACTTTACTGGCTTCTGTAGTCACTCTACTTTGTATACACACATCTGAAGATTTGGAGCAAGAAGCCACAGATGAGGGAAACATGTGACATCTATCTTTCTGTGTCTGGGTTGCCTCATTCAATGTGATCTTTTCTAGATCTTCCCATTTTCCCAAAAATTTCCTTTGATTTGCAGCTGTATTCTATAGTGTAGAGGAACCGCATTTTGTATTGTCAGTGGAAGGGCATTTAGGTTGTTTCCATTTCTTAGTTATTGTGCGTCGAGCAACTTTGGTACTCTGCCTCTGTGGGAACACCCATCTACTTCCAGTGCAATGTACATAAAGGAGTCTGATAGGTTGCCCTTTCAGAGCATACTGCCTGATCAGAAGACGGAGGATAGCTCTTGGCTGCCCTGTGAGTCCTGAAGGGCAGCCTGAGGGAGAGTGTAGGCCTGATGCGGTGAGTGTTGGAAAGGCCCTCACTAGCATGGCAGATGGGCTAGAAGGGACAGAGGCCTTGAATAAGAAGCTTGCCCTGAATGTGGCCATGAGAGGTCCACTGTGATGAAGCAGAATGATTACCGGATATCTCTGTCTGGCTTTGCCGTCAGCTTGAACCTGGTCAGTGCTGACATCAAGCCGGCTCAGAGGCACCAGGGTGAAGCCTGAGACATGCTTTCTCCACCCAGATAAGACTATGATAAGACCACATCCATATGTTACACTTGGCTTCATTTGTGTCTTATCATCTCCCTGCTCACATGTATTTACAGTTGTGTGCACACACAAAGCCATTGGCATTAGTTTCCAACATACCTGAGAAGAGATAATGGATCTAGTGAGAGACTCCACGGATGGGGAGTCACTGTATAGAGTGACTGAACAGAAGAGAGAACCATGCCTCTCCACAGCCTGTATTGAACTGTGAGTGAGACAAAAGCTCCTACTGTTCCAAGACACTGGGATTTGAGACTATTTCAAAATATTGAAGCCATTATTAATATTATTTCTAAACTATTATATAAAATCAAATACCCTTTGATGGGTAGAGTGACGGTTTGAAATAGATATTGAGATATCTCCCAATAGTCTCAGGCATTTGAATATTTGGTTCCCAGTTAGTGGAACTGTTTGGGAAAGGTTAGGAGGTGTGGCCTTGTTGGAGAAGGTGTGGAACTGGGGATGGGGTTTCAAAACCTCCGCTATCCCCAGTTCACTCTCTGTGTCCAGCTGGTGCTCAAATTGTAAGCTCTCGGCTGTTGGTCCAGCCTCCTACCTTCTGCTAGTCTGCCATCTCTACTCGGCCATTTTGGACTCTAATCCTCTGGTGCTATAAGCCTAAAATAAACCCTTCCTTGTACAAATTGTCTTGGTCATGGTATTTTATAACAGCAACTTAAAGTAACTAAGTTAGCATATCTCTTTACCTTTGTATGATGGCTATTCTTGGTTGTCTACCATATCTGGAATGAACTGCACTCCAGAAATGGAAGGCAGATCAGTGATCCAAATCCTGAGGCAGGAAGACAACATGTCTTTAGTCTGGATCTAGAGGCTGGAAGACACAGGCCTTTGATCCAGATCTAGAGGCTGGAAGACACAGGCCTTTGATCCAGATCTTGAGGCACAAGTATGATCTGGGCCATACCTTCTGCAGGAGACCTATATAAGGACAATGGAAGAAGGAAGAGGTTGCTCATTCTTTCTCTGCTTGCACTCAAGTTTGCCAGCACATCCATTGGAGCTTACTTTTTTAGGATTCCAGCTTATGCAGACAACAAGCTGAAAAGCCCAGCCTCCTGGGACTGAGCAACTACTAGATTCTTGGACTTCACAGTTGGATTAGTTGGACTGCAGCCTGTAAGCCATTCCAATAAATTGTGTGGTGCATGCACGCACGTGTGTGTGTGTGTGTGTGTGTGTGTGTGTGTGTGTGTGTGTGTGTAGGTAGAAATTCATTGCATAAATTCTGTGACTCTATAGAACCCTGACTAGTACAATTTGCATAAATTGATATATAAGCCAGACTAAAGCAGAACCCTCAGGATGCACTACAGTTTCTGATGCATGTGCAGTGGAGGGTGGCAAGGGCTGGTAACCTGGTCCTTGGTAGAATTGATCTCAGAGCATCACTGTCATGTATAAGGGATTGAAGTGGACATTCTTGGGCCCTGTTCCACCTCTTTTGGGTAAGAGCTCTGGGAGTGGGGCCTGGCTGTCTGCTTCCACAAGTCCTCCATGCTACTATGTACTAGGAAAACACCTAATAAGGACTGAGAGAAGGACAGAGGATCTTGAAGCTCACAGAACAGGGCAGGATTTGTGGCAACTGTTCTATGAAGCCTGTGGATATAAGTTGAGGGGACAAGAAGAAGCTACCATTTTCCTTTGAACTGTCTCATTGACTTCTGCACCAAATCTGAGAATCTGGTTTGTTAGTTTGTAGAAGACTGATTGCTACATCAGAATTCTTATACTACTGTATTAATTTTCTAGAGAGACCATAATAACATTGTCTCAGAGTGGGTGACTTAAACAATAGGAAGTTATATTCTTAGAGTAGGAAGCATGAAATCCAAGACTGGGATGCCCTCTGTGGTCCCCTTCCTTCACTGGCAGTTACTCACTCACCTTCTCGCTGCTTGTTCATTGTTCATGGTTAGCTCTGGGTATCCAAGCTCTTGGTGTCTCTTTTTGTATTCTTCCTTTTCTCTTACTTCTCTTCCTCTTCCTCCTCTTTATCTTCTCTGAGACATAGTCTTGCTATGTATCCCTGCCTGTTCTAGAACTTGTTATGTTGACCAGGCTCGTCTTGAAACCATGGAAGTTTGCTTGCCTCTGCCTCGTAAATGCTGAGGTGGTCCTGCCACAGCTGGGAAATTCTCCCCTTCTTATAAAGATTGGATTAAGACCTACCTTGATGCTATATTTTCCACTTGATTACCCTCTTAAAAACCGTGTGTCCGCATAGAGTCATATTCTGGGTTACTAGAGGTTAACACTTCAACATTATGTATTTGGAAGGAACATTGTGTTGAATTTCCTTTGCTATAGCAAATATTCAAGATAATTAATTTAGAAAGAGGAAAAAAAACTTTAATTCTAGTCATGATTTTAGAGGGTTCAGCCCAGTTCCTGGTTTCTTGGCCCCATTGAATTGGGCAAGAAGCTCAATATAGTTAGAGTACATTGTTGAGCAAACCATTCACCTCATGGCCGGGAAACCAAAGAGAGTAACAAGGAGAAGCTACAGTCCCCCTCTCTCCTTCATGACCCAAAGGCCTCCAAATGACCCACTTTTAAAAGGTCCCACCAATTCCTAAAAGCACCACACAGTGGATCAAGCCTTTAACCTATGAGCCTTTGGGGCACATTTAAGATCTGAACTATAGTGGACATAATTTTGAACAAAACAACAATGGTATCTGGGCTATAACTGCTTTCTTATATTACTGTCTCTTTTGTAACTTCTTTGAGTCATTCAGGAAAAAAGATAGTTAAACACTAAATGTAATACATAGTTTAGGGGCACAACACTTACTACAGTTTGTTCTAGTACTAGCAAAGTTAGAATGAGCTAATATTTTTGGAAGTATGTGGATCAAAAGCAGAACCAAATGAAAATGATGCAAAAATTAGAGGCATCTACTTTAAGCAGCCCATGTTGCCTCTTGGGCATATGGAGATCAGTTTATGAATAAATGTATAGTATTTGGTAGTAGGAACTCTAAAACAAACTCAAAATCTCAAAGTTGCATTTGGTCCCAAGTTGGTGATCAGTGATGCCATGCGCATGAGAAAAGCACCTTTGACTCTTTGGGGTTTGGTAGTTTCCTTTAGCAGAATAGAAAATGGGAACTTTACTGAGCTCCTTTGAGTTGTTTGGCCTTGTTACGGAGCCATAGGGCTAATCTGAGCAATAGTTGAGGAGTATACCACGCGTTAGATACACAGAAGGAACTGAATGAGAGGGAAAGGTGGGAAATTCTTCTTAAAACTCGTATTTCGCAGCTGGTACATTTCCCCAAAGAGAAGCGCTGGGTGTTCAAGGACCAGTAGATGTTTCCTTTCACCTCCTTTATTCATGTGGGCCCCCCTTCCTCTTCCCCTGTCTTACTTCATATTAACTAGCAGAGTCGTCTCTTGGTGCCTCAGATGTCAGGGTGAGCTTTAATTCAATGGCTTCAGCTAGTCTCAACTTGGGACAATTTGTCTGCCTGTAACATCCCATGGAATGAACTTTCTTATCTCTTGTTAACTTCCAGGGCAGAGTTCACTACAAAACATCCACACTGTGGATCTGCGAACAGGGAGCTGTTGAAGTCCTATGCATATAAACACGTTAGCCTGTGCTCAAAATATGCTTATGGGGCAGGTTTAGATATGATTAATGTCGGCACCAATGAGCATACATTAGTGGGATTTGCATATATATAAATTTGAATAATTTTCAAGGACATCAAATGATTTCGGACTTAATAATTATAATAACAAATATTTATTGAAGTATCGTGTACATGACAGTGCTGTGGTAGACCTTTCACATGCTGATTTAGCTACTCTCAATAACAACCATGTGATTTAGATCCTGTTGTAGCCATGTTGCAGATGAGGCAATCAAGACACACAAAAGTTTAGTATTTTGTCCAAGTCCATAAGATGAGTTCCTAGGAAAAGAGTTCATAGTCTGACTCAAGATTCTGGGCTCTTACCCTCTTACCCTCTGGGTAGCTGTAGATGTTAAGTACACTGGGCATTGCCTTGCTTGGGGGAATTGGAAAGTTGTACGGAAAACTGAAAGCTAAATAAACACAGTATCCCAGACTTGCCTTTAGGAGAATCAGGCTAATTGAGAAGTATCCTTTGGCATGGAGGTGTGAACAAAGCGTGACCCTGTAAGACTCGGGTCCTGGATCTTTCCTTCTGTAACCATGATGCATGTATGTCGTTAGACAACCAATACAGGTCACCAAAGACAACTTCCTGAGTTGCAAGTGACAAATGAGACAAGTCTCTCTTCCCGTGAACATAGTGGTTAGAGGACATGTCTAACAGTCCTGGAGGTAGAAGCTGGAGTTGGATAGTTTGGAAAGGAGCCTGAGCTCAAATTTCCAGAGAAGGGGTGCCAAAACTGATGATAGATGGCAAATGGAATTTCACCCTTAAGTAAGGTAGGCAGTGTTGGCCAGGCCACAGAGGATAGGGGATTATTGCTCCTGGCATGAGTGTGAGCGGCATGTGGTGTTGACTGATAGGTCCTGAGGTTGGGATGGTAACAGGCAACCGGGTTAGCAGTGAAGACAATCAATTCTCCAATGACTTCAGTGGCATCTTGTTTTGCTTTGTTTTGTTTTTGTGCAAGATGGGCAGGTAGATTTGTTCACCTGGGATATAAGAGCATCTATCGTTCTAGGAATGGCGTTTTGCCAACATAGAGAAAGTGTGTCTCTTGAGACACAGCCCCTCCCTACCACTCACACATTTGCTACATGTTTGCTGACCCCAGGGAACTCTGGAGTTAAAGACTGTTTTTCCATTACATATAGGACATTAAATTTTGCAAGCCACTTAAACTTGACCACAGAGTACACAAACAGTCTCCCTGAAAGTAGGTTTTGATACGATATAGAGGGAAGTGGGAAAGAATGAGGATCCCACAGAGTGAGGGCACTTGGAAGAAATGAAGCAGCGATCCAAAAGTGGCTTAAAACTTGTTACATGAAGGGTCATGTGCTTTGGGATCCAGAGGTCCACCCAGCAATTGTGATGTTTGGGCTGAGATCCCTTTGGCGGGAGGGGTCACATATCAGGTATCCTGAATATCAGATATTTATATTGCAATTCATATAGATAGAAAAGCTTCAGTTATGAAGTAGCAACAAAATAATTTTATGGTTGGGGACCACACAATATGAGCAACTGTACTAAAGGGTTGTAACATTAGGAAGGTTGAGGACCACCGGCTAGTGGACTGCCCACTAGGCGAGCTTCATCATCTGCTTCTGACACTGCCTAAAGGTTACCCCCGACAAAAGGGAATTTACAGCTATGCCAACAAAACTCTGCTGCCTATTCGAAATGTACGTCTTTAGAATTCTTCCTCATATACCAGTCAAAATGCATAAGAACAATGAATCGCCCAGCCTGAAAACAAGGTTTGTGCTTTAGTTTGGAACTTATGATCCTCCAGCCCCCCCCCATCCATGTCTTTTTTAAATGCCATTTCTGTCATATTCTCCAGAGCTGCTTAGAAATAATACCGGCAAGTCTTCCAAAAGCACATTATGTAACAAATAGTTCTAGGACATACGTGCTTAGGTGTCTGAAAGTGAAGCTGCAGTTATGGCAATGTATTTTCCCTTGATTGCACTGTGGCTCGGGCAGAGGAGTGTGTCATGCGACCACGGTGACAAGTGTTCATTCATAACTTGATGACTTCTTCACCTAGAATCTGGCAGCCTGGCAGCCAGCACCTGCTCAACACAAGCAATGAGCAAGGAGTCTCTCCGCAGCGAGGGAAGGATGTGGGGCACAGAGACAGCTTGTCTCACTCAATATTCTTCTTGTCTTGTCCAAGTATGTAAAATTTAGGCTAAAACCTTTAGGTTGACCATAAAAGCTATTCAAGGACCTCATCATTCTGTGAAAAGCTCCTGGAGTTGCCTGGAGAAGTCATTTGTTTTCTGCAGCTTTGCAGGAGTATAAAGATGAATAGGTTGTAAAAAACATTAACAATTTATTGTTACAGTATCTGTAAAAATTTCGATGTGCAGATTCACTGTAAAAGTAAAAGCATCATTCTGGAAAGATGCAGACACAGAGACGTGTTTACTTCAGTGTTGTTTGGAGTGTGTTTCCGGGAGAAGCGTGAATGTTAATAGAGGAGGGGTTGGATATATTCTTGGCGCATTCTCACTCTGAATGATTATGTATACATTTCAAAGAAGGTCTAAGAGTTGGGAAATGGTTTGCTAGATAAGCATGTGGACTTGAGATTGGGTGTTGTAGCCTATTTATAATCCCAGCACTGGGGAGACAGAGGCAGGTAGATCTTAGGAGAGCACCAGCTAGACATTCTAGCTGAATTGTTGAAATCTAGTGAGAGAGCCTGTCTTGAAAATAAGACAGAAGGTGACTGAGGAAGTCAGTGGACACTGACCCCTGGTGTCTGCACGTATGTTGAACATACACCATCATACACAAGTGCATGCACACACGTATATACATACACACATGCACACATACACACACACATACATATACGTCAAACAAAGACAGATTTAGATCTGTGTGCACTGACCTAAAAGGGTATCTATTCTCATTGTTATATTTTTAAAACCATTGTCTAAATTGTTTTGTATAAAGCCATCTGTATACAAATACATATTTATATATTAGTATTTTCTGTGTGAAACTTGAGACACCTGAGGAGGAGTTCAAGTCAATTTTTCCCTTTTGCTAAAGGTTAGCATGGGGAGGATTGTTTGACTTGTTATTGCAAGCATGTGCGTATGAAACACAATAATGTAGAGGAAAACCTACTTAACCATTTAAAATTTGTTGAGGACTAAATAAGGCAATATCTGTGGATGCTTATTACGATCTCCAATATTTAGCCTGCCTCTAGGAAATGCCACCAGTATTTGATTGCTTTTCCCGCCTTTCCCCTGTACTGATATGGCATGTGCAGCCTGGCTTCGCCTTCCTTTCTACTGGCTTTATTGCATTTTATGCTCCAGATGTTCGGGAGTTCCTGGATTCAGCATGCTTTCCCTCCATCACCCTCAGACCTCAACACACACACACACACACAAACACACACACGCACACACACTCCTGGCTCATCTGCAGTGCCTTCCCTTTCACCCGGTTCAGCTTTGCAACCTTCAGACTTGACCTGCAAATCAAGGCAAGACCTGTCCCTTCTGGGCGTCTCCTTATCCTGTTGGAACAATCCCTCTAGCCATGTCACTCTCGGCTACTAATGCAGGGGCATGGAAGAGGACTAAGTTTGGCAGAGTAGCCAAGTGAGGAACGTGCCAATGTCCGTGTGGCTGTGTAGGAAGAGAAAGAGGCAATGCCCTGCTCCCCACAACAGCTGGGAGCCCAGCAACCACTGGCCAGCTATTGTGTTTGTATTTCAGTTCCTGCTTAGGTCATCTAGGCGCAGCCATTTTGTTTCTCAGGTTTTTGAGAACTGAGTAAGGTGCTTGTGGGTTTTTAATGATTAATTTGTTCAGATTACCATACGTTGCCCCTCTAATTTAGAAGTTATTAAGTGGTGAGAACAGTTAATAATACTCTATTAGTCCTCTGCATAAGAACAGGAAAACTCAGTGAAGCCAATGTCAGATAAAGCAATTGAGAAAACACTTTGCAGGCTGCAGACCCTGACAGGGCTTTGTTGATGGTGGGCACAGCAACAGCATTAACAAGTGACTCAGCCCTTAACAGCCAAGAGCTTCAGGAAAGGAAAACTAGATTCCTCACACAAATGAAAATCGAATACGTGTTGAGGCTTTTCCTAAACTCAACAGTCAGTGAGAAAATGCAGACACACATTATGACCAATTTCAAAAGACTTTAAAGAGCATGCGTGTTTAAATGGCAAGCAAGGGGAATGACTGTGAAGAAGGAGGCAAACCTGTTTTTTCTCCTGTGGGGTTGGGGTGTGTGATGAGCAACAGAACTTCTCAAAGCGGGGTGGAATTTGCAAGTGTGCAGACAAGCCTTGTGTGACCAGGCCTCCAGTAACCCTCAGAGCTGTGAATACACAACCCTGGAAGGTATCCTCAGAGTCTAAACAGTTGCTTATTTTCTTTAGTCAAGCAGAAACTGTTACGACAGTCTGCTCCACCCCCAACATGCTCTGTTTCTGTACCACCTAGCCACCTAATGTTCTTTGCATATGGTGCCATTTCATACACTTAACCTTCATGACACGAATACGAGGCAGGTATGTACTAGAATTGGCAGCTTCGAAATGTTGTCATCGGAGAGTCACTTAACTAGCCAGCTGACATTCACACTCAGTCTCTTCTCTTTCTCAACTCAGAAACTATGTCTCCTCCCACTCAACTGAGCTGCCTATTTGTCCCCCTGGAGTCCTGCTCTCCTCCCCACCCCTGGCAGACTGTAGTTTTCTGTCATTTCTTATTCAAGGTCCACACTGTCCACCTGCATGCCCTGTAACATTCTGGGATACTTTTTCTTGGCATTGCCACACCTCCCCTGGAAGAGGGACACTGTCACTCTGTGTGCTAGCCACCTTCTCCTGTTCTCCCAGGCAATGGCTTCTCTGCCAACAACAGTGAAACTCAGTGTCTCAGTGGTGAAGGATAGGCTGCTGGCTGAACCCACCAGAAAGACACTGGTCCTTCTCCACTGAGGCAGCAAATGGTTCCTACAGTATGGCTCGGTTCTCTCTCCTGTCTGTGGACAGCTGCTCAGTCCTTTCCTGTTTAAGCTTTGCTCCAAGGCTATAAGCTCAGAGCTGGGGCAGGCAGGGGGAAATAGGCGTCCATGTGTTTTAAAATCTACCATTTGAGAAGCCTTCTTTGGTCATATATACATATCTTTTATTTTTAAAAGATACATAAAAGGAAGTCCCCAAAGTATTGATTTCTAGCATCGTAAAGCATAACCAGCTTTATTATTTATATCAGTGGCAGTTGATGAATATAGCAAACTCACCAGAAGTCTAATTTATAAACTTGGTTTATCTTTGCATGTTTTGATTTAGTGCTTTCCTTCATCCTGAAGGGTGAAAAATGAGGGGGCCTTTGACTGCCGTCTTAACAATAGGCAGGCTGTCTGTAAGGAAAAACAGAAACATCTGCACCGAGGTTCATAAAAATGGGTCATCTACGGTAGGTAGTGTGGCTCAGCGATAGGCACTTGGCTAGAGCATCCATGACACTTTGGGTTCCATCCCCAGCATTGGAGGTGGGGCATAAAATCCCCTAAAAACAGTGAAGTGAGCCTAATATTCCTGGGAGGAACCCTGCTTGGTTGTGGTGTGATAGCCTTTTTCTATTTTGGTGCAATTTGCTAAAAATTTGTTTAAAGTTTTTGTCTCTATGTTTACGGGAAACATTACTGTTTAAGTTTTCTTAGATTGTCAGATTTTGATAGCAAGGTAATCCTGGTCTCATAGAATGAGATGGGGACTGTTTTCTCATCAAGAGTTTTTTTATAAGAGTTTGGGAAGAATTCATTATTTTCCCCTTAGCTGGTAATATTTATTAGTGAGGTTACTTGAGCCTCAAAGTTTCATTGTGAGAGGGTCTAATCTCAAATTCAATATCTGTGATGGTAACAGGCTGTTCAGACAGTCCTTCCCAGTGAGCTTTGAAATGCTCACATTTTAAATTTGTTCATTTTGGACCTATGAGACAGCTTAGTGGGTAAGGACGCTTGCTGCCAACCCTGAGGATCAGAGTTCGATCCCCAAGACTCACATAATGAGAGAGGAAGACAAGCTCCTACAAGTTGTCCTCAGAATACCACAGGCAGGCTGTGGGCTCTGCGCGCACACACATAGAAGCACACACGGAATAAATAAATGCAATAAAAATGTATAAAATAATTTTGTCTTTTTTGTCTAAATAATTCAATTCAGTGTTTAAAAGGCTCTTCATTGCATTCCTTTATTATTGTCTAAATGTCTGTAGGCTTGGGGGCTGCAGAGCTGGTTAGTGGTTAAAAGTACATACAGCTATTGCATAAGACCTGTTTCAAATACCAGTATCCATATTGTGAGCTATGTCTAACAACTACCATAACTCCAGCTCCAGGGGATCTGATGCTTCTGCCTCTGCAGGTACCAGATCTCTCTCACACACACACATACACACACACACACACACACACACCATACACACTAATAAAATTAAAACTTAAAAATAATCTGTAGGTTCTGTACTTATGCTACATATCTTATTTTTCAAACATAATATTTTTTATCCCGTGAAAATTTCATACATGCATGTGATAGATTTCAGTCATGTCGATCATATCTATTTCCCTCCTCTAATTCCTCTGACACCCTCATGACCATTCTAAACTCATGTACTCTTTCTTTTTTTTTTTTTTAATAAGCCACTAAGTCCAACAAATGCTGCTCATTCGCGTGTAGGTGTGAGTCTATCTGCAGGCACATTGACAACTTATGAGCGGCCTCCAAAGAAAAATGAATCTCCCTCTCTCAACAGCTGTCAAGCGCCCATAGCGCCTCAGCTAGGCGTGAGGCTTTTGAGCTCCTCTCTCACGCATGGAAGTTTGACTGAACTGATCTTACACAGGTCTCGTGCAAGGGAACTGCAGCTACCGTGGATAAGCATGCTGTGTCTCCAGAAGCTCCTCACTTTCCCAGGTTTTTTTTTTTTAATTATAAAAGAAACCCAAAAGACATTCTAGAATACTATCCAGTCTATCACTGTAGAAGTCACTAGGACAATCCGTATCAACAAAATTTAAGATGAAAGACTCCTACAGACTGATTATTTTTTTAAAAAGTCAACTCCACTATTCTTAATTTTGTAATTTTCATTTTTAATTGGCGTCTTGGGCATGTGAGTGCCATGCTCACAGATGCTAGAAGAAGGTGTTGGATTCCATGGAGCTAAAGCTACCGTCAGTTGTGAACCATTGTGGGTGCTGGCAACCAAACCCAGGTCCTCTGTAAGAGCAGTCTATGATTTTAACCACTGAGCCATCTCTCCAGCCCTTATGGCTTAATTTTGCTTCTAACATACTTTACGGTTCTTGATTTTTTTATACCTCCACTCTTATATTATTTTTGAGAAATATATAATGGTTCCTTTCCAAACCAATCTTTAGCTAAAAGATTGAATACTTTTCAACTTCCATATTACAGTCATGGTTTCAAGCTTCAATGGTACTTCCTTAATGGAAAGCTCGGGAAATTGAAAACTAAGCCACCTCATTTCCAGCTTCTGCATTCATTCCACATCTGTTCCCTTACTTAGATACAGAACAGTTTATCCAGCTCCTTAAACTTATTATATATATATATAATTGATCTGCTTGTGCCCTCCTTCCACACATGTACAAATAGTCACATTTGATTTGGGTTCAAAATTACACTTTAAAAATACTTTAGGAGATTCTGGTATTTTATTTTTTTATAATACCCCATGATTTCTGTAGCTTTATTTTAAAGTAGATATAAAAATAGGTGGATAAAAGATATTGATTACTAGTAATAAAAGTTCATATATTTCACTGTCTGGGAATTCATAAAAGCAGGGTAATTGGCTTGGGTATTTATTTTCATTTTCCACATCCTGAGATTGTTGCACACGCCCTCGCACACATGCTCACACACACACACACACATACACGTATGCTCACATAAACGCATGTCATATATTTTCCATTATAATGCTTTTTCTCCAAATGTAAAATGTCCTCACCCGCAGCGAGGCACCCCTGCGTGTGCCTAGATGAGCCGCTCTGCACAATTCACTTTGAATTGTTTTTGTTTGGTGCACTGAGCTGTGCCCTGTGCTTGTCTCATTGTGCCCAACAGACAAGAGTCCTGAGAGTCCTGACAAGAGAATCACACATAGATCTACTTTGCTTACCTTTTTCTATTTTTTCCCTCCATCTCCCATCTGCCGTCCCTCACCTTATTCCATCTTCTTTATTTCTGTCTCCTTTGTCCACAGAATAAGACACTAAGATGGAAGAGATATCTATACACAGTTAGATCTGACTTACTGGGTAGGAACCCAGCATATTCCTATCATGGAAGGGTACAGATGGAAAAGTTTGTCTGTGTGATTTAGGTAGAGGATAGTTTCCAAAGATTCTTTCTACATCACACCTTGCTGTGGTTTTTCCAAACCTTTGCATCTTGGAAGGCAGCCCAGGACCAGCTGGCTCAGCCTTTACCAAGGTGCAGCACTACCCTAGATCTGACTTCTTGACCCTTATGGGAATGAGAGGTCACGGTCTCACAAGACAGGTGCCCTCCTGGTTTGTTTATGTGAGGAGATCCTATGTTGGATTGGGTTAGCTTGATCCCATGTCAGAGAGGAACACATGAACACATGCCACCTTTACTTGACAAGTGAGAACACACACAAGAACATCTACCATGGCCTCCCCAAGCTCTCTTCCAAGTTCTATTTGTGACAGATTCTCTGCTGTGTTTATATTGTGCTTTTCCCATATGCATCCTAAAAGGTACAGTGAACTGAGGGCAGTCACTTGCCTAAGCCTAAGGGCCGTGAAAGTGGAGACTCAGAGTGTGGAAACTGGGAAGATCCTGGCATCCTTATCGTGACTCTGTCCTGGGATAAGCTGCATGCTCTACATCATTCTCTACATCAGTTTTTTTTTTTCTTTTTTGCTTGTTTGTTTATTTGTAACATGCTGGCAATAGAAATAAGTGAGCTGATGCTTGTGATTTGGAACAATGCCTGCCATATAAACCTGTGTACTACTTGTTGCTATATCCATATCCCTGGCAGTCACGTAACACCATTAGTCCATTCTAAACTTTTAGTCAAATAAGACCATGACCATTTAAACGTGACCTGCTAGGAATCAACGTCTTTTCTCTCATGCATGTGTGTAGTATGTACATGTGACCCGAACGAAGGACTCTACCTCCACTAAAGACCACCTGGCTTATTTTAGTATCTCTTCCAGCATGTTGATGTAGTGAACCTTGATGGTGTCAGCCGGCATCACAAGTCCAGCTCAGGGTCATTTTTTTGTTCTCTGAGGCTGGAGAAACATACCTTTTGCAACTTGAGTTTTACTATTGAGAAACTCAGAATACAAATAAGGCTGTTGGAAGTTAAGATGGCCCCTTTGCAGAGATTTTATACTGACTCACCCCTG
The DNA here is from genome assembly GCA_028658305.1 of Pachyuromys duprasi. Lineage (NCBI taxonomy): Eukaryota > Metazoa > Chordata > Mammalia > Rodentia > Muridae > Pachyuromys > Pachyuromys duprasi. The sequence goes on from CM053752.1 coordinate 69,485,269, forward strand.
AGAGGTGGCAACACATGGCAATTGGTCTGGCATGACTTCCTTATAAAGTTAAATTTTGCTGTCTTCTTAGTGTGTCTCTGAAACTCCCAGTGAATCGCATGACATATGCGTGGCATTGGGTACAACACGTGCAATTACTATGTCATAATTGGACCACCAGAACCCATCTCACTGTTTAAAAACGAACGAGAGTGTCTGTCTTTTGGTTTGGCAGAGTTCATTACTATGAAACTAACCATAGGCATTACTACAAGTGTGCAAACTACAGAAATACTTTTCTTTTGTTTCGAAACTCTTCTGTTTCTTTGAAGTAAATAATTCCTTATCATAAATGAATCCAGTAAGCAAGAAGATAAATAAACAAATCAAACAAAAACCATACAGTAAAGTATGTGTGGAGACTCCTGGTTATTCCTTTGGGTCAACACAGGAAGTGGGAAATGAACAATAAAATCTGGGTTTACTCTCCCCTGGCCCCAGGGTCTCTTCAAGGTGTAACATTCAGCTCCTTTTCTCTCCCAAGAGTGCCTTCCAGATGAGTCTTGACTAGAACCTTCCCTCTGCTTCATGGGGAAGCCTCGTGTGTTTGAACTAACCAGCCTCCAAGTCTTTGGAGGTTTGTCCATCATATATTTGCAGTAATTGCTTTGACATTGTTGATCTCTCAAAACATGAAAAGTAAGCCCGAACAATGAATAGGCTGTAATTTCATTAAGGATTTGCTACATTTCAAAAGAGAGTACAATTTTTTATGAAAAACAAAAGGAACCTTGTCATATTCTATTAAAGCAGTCTCTTAACCCTCACTGAAAATTGCCTGAGGACTTACAGGGCTCCTAATTGCACACACTCTACCTCAGATTTTCATGTAATTTAAACGAATGAGTCTTGTACCGAATGTCTCCTGTTTAAGTTACTCAATGTCTCTTACTTAAATTGCTCAAACTTAATATTTTGACCTCCTTTCTCAAAGAGTTCAGCTCTGAGAACAGAAGGTTCTGAGGGAAGGAAGTTTATGTCTAAGGAAGTCATCAAATGATTCATTTTAAAAGACACTGACTAGTCCACATTTCTTTACTAAAAATATGGTGCTGTTTGCATGGGAGGAGGGAAGTGAGTGGGTAGCCTCAAAAAGGGGTTTTCTTTCCTTCCATGTTTCTCAGTGACATAAGAAAATACTTAATACTGCAACCTGAAAATCAGATCCGAAGGCTTGTGCACGGCTAGCTGTGTATTGAGGGAGGAAACTGCCAGATTGTAAACACAGCTTGAGTCGCCTTCTTCTTGACGTTAGAACTAAACTTAAATCCCCTTGGGATCTGGCTTGAGTTTTGACAAACTACAGCTCTCTGTTTTGAGAGATGATAAAGGAATTCACCTTATAATGTCTCCTCCTTAAGGGAGTTGTTGTGAAGCTGGTCATCTTAACGACCTGTGGTGGAGAGTTGAGAGGGAGAAATGTCGTCAGCGGAAACTTTTTGAGGTACTGGTTGGTATTTGAGGTATTGGTCCCAGCATTTAGGAAGGGCTCTCTGAGCCTAGTGAGACTGGGATGTGAGCAAGCATGGGGCGAGGGCAGCAGAGAAATTGCTGGTGGTTATTATCTCTTGTCTATCCCTGCAGCTGGGTAAAAAGACTGGGGGGAAAGAGAGGAGGGGAGGGAAGGGAAAGAGGGAGAAAGCAAGGAGGTCAGGGGACTGGAAGGAGGGTGGGACAGAAAGGAGAAGTAAAGGATTTCGTCAAAGTCCAGTTTACATTCTCCTGTATTTTTTAGGGGTCGCTGGTTGATTAATCGTGCAAGCCTTTCCTTACACCAGCAAGTCCACTTCACATCGCAGTGAGTCTCACTGAGATGCACATATACAGTAAACAAAAAGCAATGTGGCACTTGCCTGTGATCCTTCCGATGGAGAAACTGAGGCAGGTGTATCGTGAGCCCCAGGCCACCTTGGGTTGCATACTGAGGTCCCATCTCAGCAGAAAAGGAAAGGAAGAAAGAAAAAAAGAAAGAAAGGAAAAAGGGAAGGAAGGAAAGAAGGAAGGAAGGAGGGAAGAAAAGAAATGGTAGGTCAAGACCAGTGGTAAATAATAAGGATATTTTAAAATGTGATATTTTAGTAATAACAAATATCTCAGCAAGGCTTTAACATGTTTATGGCAAGAGTCTAAATTTCTTACATGGACCAATTAATTTAATTCCTACAGAAACTTAATAAACTAGGTCTTATTCTTATCCTCACATATGAGATGGGGGAAATTCAGGGATGGGCAAGTGGGCAGGCTGGTCTACTTGACACAGCTTTTAGGTTAATGGTACTAAAATCATTTGCCCTTTCTGCAGCCTGGGTTTGGATTTTTAAAGACATTTGTGGCCAGCCATTCCCCAGGAAGGGAGCATCATCTTCATCCCAGATGGACTCCACCGGAGTCACGTCCTGCTGTGTTGCCCTGGCGGTGACAGTAATTAGCAGTCATGTCTGCATGAAGGACAGTGGTGAAGACGAGCTTTCTCATTGTCTGTGGAGACAACAGCAAAAACCACAGGGCAGACTTGTGAAAAGTGGATAGAACGCACATTCTGTCTACCCATTGGCTCATCTTCTAAATAGGCACAGACGGTACCCCGAGTGCCTGGCGTCTTCTGCTCCATGGTGAGGACCCACAGTGAGCACAGCAGGCCCTTCCTACATTGCCTGGGTGTCTCAGACACTTACCCCTCCAGAACTCTTCCCTATCAACCCTGAGCTTAAAAGGAGAAAGGTGCTCCCTTAGCCTGCCTGTAAGACCAGAAGAGGGAAGTTCCTGAAGGTTATTTCAAACCAGCACAAAGACACGCAAGCATGAGTTAAGCTGCCCTGAATGTGCTGATCATGTCCTCAACTACCAACCTGCCTAAGGACTCACATTAAAACTGTTGTAACAAAAATGGGGGGAGGGGAGGCAGAGGCTGAGAGACACAGTTCTCGAATTAAATCGCTTATTCTCTAGGGCGTGTGCACTTAAGGATGCAATCAGCGCACTGTTTTGGTGGCTTCGGACCTTAGAAATGTATTTCAAGATTAATTATAAACGAATACTTTAAAATGGAAAAATACATTCATTTCCTATACTCCTGACAGCAGGCTAGCTAAGCCGTGAAGCAGCTTAGTGGCTGGACCGCCACCTACCGTTCATTGTTCGCCACAACCGAAATGTAGCTTGGGGATTAAAAAGAAGGTAAGAAAAAAAAATGCCTCCGGCGAGCCCTCTTTTTAAAGAAAGTATTCTAATCTATTTAAAGGAAGTATTTTAATGCTTATGCCGTAATGAAATCAGAGTTTTAAAAGTTTTAGGAGGATGTGATTGGTGCCTTTTCAAATTCCTCTACGTGTTTCAGTAGTTTGTGGCTGCCACACTGTTTAAAAATGCAAATTCCATAGTGTTCTAAAAATGTGTCTACATGCAGGCCATTTCATTCAGGTCTAATCGCAGTGCTATAGTGGATATATATATATATAATTTACATATATAAAAAAGCGTCCCAAAACACAAGTGCATCAACCTGAAGATGTCAGCTCACAACACTGGTGTCTAATCTTTAGAACAGAGAGAAAGTCTCTGTTACCACAATTTTCTGATTAAGAAGCTTTTGCAGATTTTATGTATGTATGTATGTATGTATGTATGTATGTATGTATTCAAATAAGGAAATCAAGTAGGAAGGAGCCTGAACTTTTGGCAGAAACCTGCTCAGTTAACATTGTTTGACTTCTGTCAAATGCTTACAGTTCGCACGGAGGCGTGATTTTCCATGTTTCTCCTAAATAACTAAATTCCTCACTGTCAAGCGGTAACCCATTCTGCTTAGGTATGGCCATGCTCTGTACTGCTTAAATGGAGAATCCTGGTGGAAACTTCACAAACATTATGGAGTCTTTCAGTTTTAAATAGCACTCCATCAAGCCTTTGTGCTAAATTATACATGTAAGTAAAAAATGCAAATTGTTTATAATATAATGCATAAATTCATTTGATTTTGCATTTTCACATGAGTTTATAGATTGTTTCACTTACACTAACATATGCTCTTATTTGTTATATTTTTTAGGGCACAAGGGGAGAAATCAACCTAGACTATTCTGGCTTTTTTAAACTGTGCTTCCTACTAATGCAATATTATAGTTTTCAGTATTAAACTATGCCAGTAAATTCTAACCAACCTAGGCATTTTCAGCTAATGCTTCTCTTTTCTTACTAGAAACAGGCAGGTTTTGAGGAATACCACCTTCATTTGTTAAGATAATCCTCCACAAAAGAAGACTAAAAAAAATCCATTTTATTTTTTTGTAATCATAGTACTTTTTCTGGACATAAAAAAAATCTGTATTAGATTTAAAAATCACTGTGATTAAGCCCACCCTTATGCAATCTTCAGATAAACATATTGTTTGGAATGTTTTCCTTGACTGTGTCAGTAATACAGATATGAAACAAAAGATTTGTGTGCACCTTTAGTTACAGAGACACTGATAGAATTTACAAAGGTAATATAAAAATGACATTAAGCAACATGAACAAAGTTGATCAAATATTTATTTTCTAGTTACAATTTTCCCTCATGTGAGTCCATTCAATAGCAACATTAAACCAAAGCCAAAGAAAAATAATCTTATCTAAAATACTGATAAAGAACTAAAACAAATAAAATTGATCTGACCTTTTAATAAACGTCTGTTTATTGTTCTAAATCCATTTTTTCCTACTTTTCTGAATCACGCCGACGAGGCATCTTAGACTACAAGCATGTATAATAACTTGGACATAACCATTTTTATTTCTTTTGTGTGTCATTACTGAAAGATTGAAGCAAGCTTCACCTAAGAGTAGTGATGCAAAAAAATAATACTACCCTGGTCTGGCTGCGCAAGAGCGGAGGCAGACAAGAGCTTCATATTAAAGCGCTTCTGAGGAGCTGACATGGCACATGTAGCCAGACGTAAATAATGACAGACGGAAACTATCATAAGGTCTGTGAAGCATCAACATACTGCTATCATTTTCTCTCTAACCTTGCCTTGCTAGCAGCTCTCCTCCTTCCAGGCTGAGAGATCATTTAAAAAGCAAATCCTAATGACTCTGCCCAGGGTAACAACTGTCGGGAAGCGTGGCATCAATTTAACTCAGTTTAGGAACTCAGAGTAACAGCCATTGTTGGCTCAGACACCCTAAACTCCAGTGGTTCTTCACAAATCAATCCCTGCCCCCATGGCACCCCTTTCCCTGTTGCTATTTCCAAGCCTTAAAAAGAGTCCATCCCCTCAGGTGGGGAAACGGTTCATCCGAGTTATTCACTTGGCATTCCATATGTCATCTGGAAGATGTCACCTAGTTTTTAGGACCAGCTCATTTGGTACAAGGTGCTTCAAGGCTCTCCCTCCTCCTTTCAGTGTGGCATACATTATCTCCTGCGTATTATGTATGCACGGGCTAACAGTGGATGAGTAACATCCCTGTGTCCCTGTAGCTTAAGCGTAACACGCTATGGTTCAGGTAAACACGTCTGTACATGGCTGCCATAATCAATGTGGAATGGCAGAACAATTTTGCAGATGCATTCTGAGGAAGGAAAAAAAGGGGCCAGGGGTGGGGGCTGTCTTGTCCAGATTCAATAGAATGTATTCACCAAGAAACCCTGAGCTAAAGCACTCGCTTGCTTTATTTGATAAGGCAGGGATGACTTTGCAAGCCAGGGGGAACTGAAGCTGATGCACAATAGGAAAATAGCATTATCGCTTTGCAAAGCAGCATGTGCAGCTGTACTTGGGTGCCAGTGGGAGGGTTGAGGGGGTGGCTTGGAGAAAGCTTGCTGGCTATTGGAAAAGACAAGGAGCTCAAACTGCCTGGTTGTGAAGTGGAATGTATGAGAATAAATTGCTGGCAATTTCCTGTTTGGTTAAAAACCACATAGCACATACATGTTTTCATTGTCCTGTGTGGGGCTTGAGGACATGTGGGTAAAGTGGGGGGCTTGGAGGCAGGAAAGAAGGGGGGAATGTGCAACAGCCTGTCTTAATGGAAAGCTATTGATCTCATTTCACAATGCTTTAATCTCTAGCTAAATATCTTTCTTACCTTGTAGAAAAGAGATGCCAAGTCGAAATAAATAATACACACACAATATTTTAAGGACTTTTGAATTTTGCATGGTAATAAATATTAATGCAGTTTGTGACTCCCAAAGAAAATAGAAGGCACTTAATCCTGCAGTTGATACCAGGTAGAGTGAGGGTTGATTTCCCGGGGCGAAAGTGAAAAATGTACTATTTGGACTTAAATCTAGATTTAATAAATAACTAATTTAAGATCTTGTTCTATATGCAAGGATATAATCACAAGGCATTCGGTTTTAAAAGGTTTCATTTATTCTTGTGAGCTTAATTATTGCTAGGAAACTGTGAGCAATTTGTTTTTTACCAGTGTCTGATTTCTGAGAATGGTTATTAAATATTAAATGGATGCATAATTCAGGCAATTAAGAAAGTAATCACACAAAGTAATGTAATGGAAGTTAATTATTACTGCATAAGCAAATAGTTCATTAATGCTAGTAGTTGCTATGGCTGCATCCTTAATACATGCAGAACTGAAGCATGAATCCTCTGTGTATTCCAGGGGCTGGTAAGAAATGCGATGCTACATAGACAGAGCACCGCTAATGAAAAGCAGAGGCAAATCAGGCCGTATTGACCCCTGACTTGTCCAGATAAGGTAGGATCATCATTACTTAGGAGAGTTTTGTTGAAAACAGCATGCAATAGCTGCTTATCATTGTGTGGGGGTGGGGGGGGGAGCTGTAACACAAACCTTGGTATGAAGTGAAACCTGAAAGAATTTAGCTGTTAAAAACAGAAGTCACCAATCTTGTACTCACCCTGATTTGTTTTTCTTTTTAAACCAACCCTTTTGTTAAACAGCTAGAGCCATCCTTTGGAACGTTGAAAACTCCAACGATTTGTTTTTGGTTTTGGTTTTTTTCTTTCCTATAAGAACATTAGGTTGCTGTCTTGATCCTGCTGCTCAGACTGAAGTGAAAGTTCTGAGACATCTTTCTTTGTTGGTGCTGTCCCTGGAAGCACTCTGCTCTGAAAAGGCTATGAACATGTAGATTCCCATGCTGCCTAGCTAGACCATGGGTTGTTTTGAGGCCTAGGGTGGCTGGATTGGGCCCAGCAGGAAGGGAGGAGATGAAACAATGGTTGGGATTCAGCCACAGTCTCTAGGATCCACCGACCAGCCCTTTTATGGGTTTATTGTTTAACTACCCAGGTCTGCCCAGCCCTCATTCTTGGCCTTCATGCAGGTTGGTAGTGTCTGCTCCAACTCTGCAAAAGTTCACTCATGTAGAGGGGATTCTCCAATGTCAGGTGTTCTTCCACCATTTTGGTTTAATCACACACTCATTACGATCCTGAGATTATTTGTTGTCATTTCCTAAGAGCTCTAGGCTTGTGCTGGGGGAGCACCAGGGAGGTCAAAGGACACTGCTCTCTCCAAGGCTGTCTAGCTGCTGCGGGATACAGGATGGATGTCTGGGACTCTACACCTTTGCTCCAAGACAGAGCCAACAGTCCTTGGAGAACAGTGGCATTCTTTTTTTTAAATTTATTTATTTTTATATCAATCACAGGTTAGGTACTTTGCATCCCAGGCGTAGCCCCCTCCCTCATTCCCTCCCACCCTCCCCATCCCTCCCTCACCTCCTCCCCGCCCCTTCCAAGTCCACCAACAGGGGAGGACCTCCTCCCCTTCCATCCAACCCCAGCTCATCTTCTCTCCTCAGGGCGGGCTGCAATGTCCTCCCCTGGGATCTAGCCAGGCTGTTACTCCCTAGCATGTATGGGGGAGGGTCAAAGAGTCAGCCATCAAGTTCATGACTGAAACAGTCCCGAACAGTGGCATTCTTAACTTCTTCTGAGTTACAGAACTTTGGATACTCTTATGCACTTGGGAATTTATGTAAATGAGAGTTCATGGTCTCCCCATTCCGAGCCTACGAACCTCCAATCTAAGCTTCTGCTTTGGGGGAGTAAGGTCAGTGTTCCGTAAGCAGAGAATGAGCATTCTACAGACCATCTGTTCAGTGTTGGGGTGCGTAGACTCTAGCTAAGCAACTCTGGGAAAGGTTTCATGGACCAAATGAACCTTGATCTTGACGATAAAGTCTGGCGTTTCAAGCAGAATGGCATGAGTAAAGGGGAAAAGGGAAAGCTTCAGCGTTTAAACATTGGCACATCTGTCCATGTAGCACACATTAGACACTTTCTGAATTAGATAAGGGAACAGGTAGAGCACTGCTTCCAGGTTATAAGAATTTGCAGTCTAGAAGACAGAAAACAGCAGACATAAATGACTGTACTACAAAGGGAAAAACCTAACTGTTCTGAGAAAATTCAAAGGGGTTTACTGAAAGTATTTCAAAGGGATTAAGATAGAGGCACATTTTAAAAGGGGTGTTCTTGCAAGACATCTGCTCAACACAATACATGTGGACATAAGACACAGTTAAGATCATATCAGTGGCCTGAACATCAAAATGAGAGGGACACAGTGATGACAAAGTTAGGAAGATGACTAAAGAACAGTTCACAAGCAGGAACCACTTTGAAAAGTGGATGGGGCAGATCTTGGACGCCCTGGACTGGAAGGTAAGGGAGTTTGACTGAACAATGGAGAACCATGTTTTTTTCTTCTTCTTCTTTATGTGGTACATTTGGCCACAGTACTCAGGGAGTACCGGGATGGGACAGCTTAGCAATATGGAGACCTTAAGGCTGTTGCAAGGATACTGAGCCTTGATATATATGGGAGGAAATTACCACGGTGAGCAATAGAGAGAGGTGACGGGGGAACCATGGGAATTTATACCCCCTGATAGGTCCAAAGCTGACAAAAAAAAAAAGACTGTGTCTTTTATTTAAAAAAAAAAAAAGAACGTGTTTTTATTCACCAGGGATGGAGTAGATATGCCTGTATGATGACAGTCCTGTGTGTCATTGCCTTTCGTCCTCTGAGGAAATCTCTGAGCATGACTCTTGCTTTAGGATGGGTTGTGTGTCAACTAGTTGTCTCCTTAATTCCTTTGCAATACATCTTAGTGACTGCCCAGAGCTGTGTTTGCCACGTGGCACCTAGAGCATAAGGTCACGCTGATTTGATCAATCCTTGAGCTTTAAAACAGGTTTTTATGAGACAAGAGAGTGAACCTCTTGCTGCTCTTTTAGAGGACCAGGGTTTGGTTCCCAGTACCCGGTGGGTGGATCCTAACAACCCGTGTCTCCAGCGTCAGGGGCTTGGACCCCTCTTCTCCATGGCACGGAAGTAGTTTGAATTAGAAATGCCCTCCACAGGCTCAAGGGTTTGAACACGTAGTCCCCAGGTGGTGGTGCTGGGAGAGGTTCTGGGGAGGTGCAGCCTTGCTGAAGGAAGGATGCCATCGTGGGTGGGCTCTGAGAGGTAAAGCCTCAGCCCACATTCCATTTACTCCCTGCTTTGTATTTGCGAAGAGATGTGACCTCTCCGCTTCCTGCCTCTGTCCTGTGCTGTTTGCTGCCATGCCTCCCTGTCATGACAGACTCTTATCTTTCTGGAACTGTCAGCAGAAATAAACTCTTCCATAAGTCAATTTTGGTCATGATGTTTTTGTCATGGCAACAGAAAATAACTCATATAGGGACTAGAAGACATGAGTTGAAATGCACACTCAGACACAGACACACAAAGGCTAAAAAAACATAAATCAATTAAATTAATTAAAACAAACCACACCAGACTGTACTCTGCAGAGCCAGGACATTATTCTGACTAGGATGTGAGGCTTTCAGATACGCGCTCCTTTGCCTCTGACAAGCAATGGGCTGTTCTTTCAGGGTTACAAGTAGACTCTCTTCTCATCCCTTGTGACATCTCCATAGTCCAAAAGGTAAATTGAGAGGTCGTTTCTGGTTTCTTGGTGAGAATAAGAAGAGATAAATTCTTAGCTTAAGAAAATATAACTAGTGCAATATGACCCCAAGGTTAAAACTAGCCTTTCCATTCCAAAAGGCTGTTGATGCCCAAGAAAGCCATGAAAGATAGCAAGAACCTTTCTTTTTTTTTCTCTACAATATCTTCCGAGCTCCACAGTTCAGTTCTGATGTTGACAGGTCAAATACCAGTCCAGATCATACAGGACACTGGGAATGTCCCACTGTGCCCTTGCTGTGGGGTCCTTTCCACTTCCCATCAGTCTTGGACTTCTCCTACTAATGTTCCTGACCCCAAAGATTGCATTCTAACTCATTCTCCACTGAGATGCCTTTCTCCCTTTTGGTAAATTATAGATTATTTTCTCCCCTTTCCCTACCGAGAGCAGTTTTTCCATTCCCTTCCAAGACATGGTTGACTGTCAACAGAACCCAGCCTCTCTTCTTGCTCATCTGTACATCTAACTTCCATTTAAAGTCTCAAGGCCATTGGAATACTAGGTAAATTCTAGGAATTTCTGACTGATTTCCATAGATGTCTGAGGTTTACCCACTGACTTTTTACCAATGAGTGGTGAAGTTGCCATCACAAACCAGAATTTCGCTGTTGAGATTGACATTGTTATATGTGATACCACAAAAGTCTTCTCCTGACATGTGCTGAGTTAGCCACAAACCAGCTTATGTCATTTGATATCATAATGTTTACATGCTGGAGAAATAAAGCAGATGCCGGCAGGCTGAGGATATGTGTATTGTGTGTGTGTGGGGGGGTGTCACTTAGCTTCTCAAATGGGTCCTTACAGCATCGTATTAGGGCTGCATCCAGTTTCTCTTCAGCAACGATCGTTCTGATGGGGTGGCAGATGGAAGCAGGGTTGAGGCGACAATTGCCATCCCATGTGAACTCAGGGCTGGCTGCGGAGCTCTCATTAGACAGCATCGGGCTGCCAGAGAACGGCTCAGCTCTCACACTGGAGCTCTTGTGTTAAACCCTCCGTATCACCACAGTGGGAAAAAAAAAACACCTCCTTATGGGGACTAATGACTAATTCCCTACATCATGTCTAATGTATCCCAGGGTGCTAACTTCAGCACACCTGCCTCCAGCGCTGGGAAGGTAATGAGAGCGCCTGTGAGTTACTGGTCACTGACAACATTTATAATATTCTTCAACCTAACATTATTGCATAGGTCAATGTTCAGTGTTCGCTGGAAGGAAGTGAATTTTGTCACCTTGGGAACCCTGGTTTATGAGGGGCTCGGTCAGCGAAGTGTTTCGAAACCTTTTATAAACGAGGTGGATGCATGTGGAAAGGTTCTAGGTGTCCCATGATAGCCCTTTAAATTTTGTTACTAATTACATCATCAAGAGGTAATTATAGCACTCTGAGGCCAGAGATTTTAAAATCATAACCATCTAGGAAATTTAGCTCATTAAAAAAAAAGGTATGCATTGGTCCAGATAGCTAGGATGGTTGAGGGGCAGTGGGAGGGGGATTGGAGGAGGGTGGCACAAAAAAAGGAGCTGAGAAATCCAGGTTGCTTAAGAGTTCAGTTAACATCAAGATCCATGGCTGGGTGTCAGCTTCCAGGCAGTGTTGTGGGATTTGAGCACATCCACATTACAGAGATACTTCTCAGGTCTAGAGAATTTAAATTACCCAGTTCATCAAAGAATGTGTCTAGAATAGTTATTTTACACACACAAACACACACACACAAACACACACACACACACAAACACACACACACTGCCCCTCATCCCCGGCCCTCCAAAGCTGAATGGAGAAGGGAAAAATTTTTTTTTCTGTGAATAACATTTCAAGATAATGTTTTGTTGTTCTTGTTTGCTTGTTTGTTGTTAGAGTCACAGCTAAATTCAACACAGCAAGACATAAATAAATCAGGTTCTTCCTAATGTCTCTATTTCCTTTTGTATTATGCCAGGGCTGCAGAGAGAAGACTGCCTCCTTTCCAGAGAGGCTCTCTCTCCGCAGTTAAGAAGGCTCTGGGGCTAGAATGTCTTGATTTTCTTTCAGGCTCTTCCAGAGTAACCTTATATATTACTTAGGGTAATCCTGATTGTGGAGTCAAGTAGAGTCTGAATTATAGCTCTTTGCACAGACACAGCAGAATTGTATTCTCTCTTGCATAACAATCAAATGTCTGTTTCTCAAGAGTAATCGTCCCCTTGATCTGATTGAGGGAAAAGGCTTCTTTGTCTTGTAGCCAGTTCTCAGTCTCTTGGAAGCTCTGTATTTTCTGCATCCAACCAGCTGATGATTTGAGAGTGACTTCATTAAGGTGCATAGGAAGCTGGGAAATGTAGTCCAGAGATGGGCACCTGTTTCTTGAGTTATGCTTGACTTGAGTCCAGGGAAAGGATGGCAAAAAAATTCCTGAAAAGCAAAGCATTCTGTCTGTACTCAGGCAAGATAATTCAGTTTGGACTTCATTTTAGCTCTTTTATCTATAATAAAAGCATTTTTTAAAAAACACCCTATTTTAGAATTGTTATATATATATATATATATATATATATATATATATATATTAAATGAGATAGTGAATAGAACATAACTGGCATACAGAAAGTACTCAATAAAAGTTAGCCTTTATTTCATCTATTTTTCTGTTAGTTTTTGTTGAGTTACTTTTATGTCTACTCAACAGATATTCATAATTTACGCATTACTCTGATTATAATAACTGGACAAATAATTTGTGATAAAAACATCCATTTTCTGAACAAGGAGACCCTCTTTGGTAGGAAATGGCACAGACAGCCCTGAAGGATCTGAAATCTGCCATCAAAACCCCAGTCCCTGCTCTTTCCTGTTGATTGTTCTGTACTCAGATAGCATTCAGAAATTGTGGTAAATTTGATTTCGGGGGGGGGGCAGAATGCCCCATCATTTCATGAAAATTTTAAGCATTTTCCCCCACATCATTTCCACTAAGAGTCAGAAGTATTTGTCATGCTGCTGCATCTGTGTGTGTGTAAAGGACTCCAAAAAGATCTCAACCCTCAACATAACTCAGCTTCACACCAAGAAAACTGTTCCATGAATAGTAAACAATACAAACAATATAGGAAGTTGTGATTTTTCTGTTTCAGACGACAGAGAGACCCCCATGGTCGGTAAGAATCCTGGGGAAGGAAAAAGAAAGAACAGGTGAAAGATAGCCAAAGCTCTGTCCACCTTGTGGAAGGCCACGCTGCTGATTAGGATGTTTCACCTTCGGAATGTGACCAGCTCTTACCCACTTCCATGAACCAAGGACACCTGGGTCAAAGCGCACACACCTGACCCACCCCACAGTCAGAGGGTACTGTGGGTTGAGGGGAGGGTAATGTAAGGCTGTAACATAATTTTCTAGTTTTTGAGAAACAATTGCAAGTAGATGAGAAGCCACAAAAAATCTTCCATGAGGAAGGGCTCATCCATAGGACTGGAAAGGCCGCTGGGACCAGTAAGCCAAGAGAAGGAGGCTCACAGCTGACAAGGCTACAGCCCAGGTTTAAAAATAGCCATGGTAATTTTGCAGCAAAACAGAACAATGAAGACAGGAGTCATGATGCTCAAAAAAGACACTGGCCCAACACAATGCTCTTTCATTGGCTAAGCTATTTTCATAGCAAACCCAAATTTCAAAATGTCATCCTGATAAATAGGAGAGATAAGAGAGGATAAAGTCAAGGTTTTTTTTTTTTACTACTTTAAGAATAATAAAAAGAAACATACTCTTGTTTCTAACAATCTTTTAAAGCGTTAGGGAGAAAAGATGTGCTTCAAAGAGACCCAGTTATATCTTACCTAGATGCTATTTTAATATACACAACTATTAAGTAGGTTTAGGCCATATTACAAGGCTCATTTTTTCTCTGTAATATTCTCTAGAATATTGGTTAGAATTCAATAGCCATGAAGAGTTATAAAAGTTTAAAACATAATACCATACTCTAATTTCCATTTTCTTCTGAATTTGAGTGCTATCTTGGTAGCTCAGAGTCTACCAGCATCTGTTGGAATATGTCTGGCCGCTGACTTGGCATGTGTTCACTTTTGAGTTATGCTGCCCTATGCTTGCTTATAAGTCACCTCTGCTGGCTCTCCAAATCATTGATTAGCAAATTGTGGACAGTATTTAATATCCCAGGTTTCTCCTTTCTTCCTCTCAAAACAGGGAATAAATACTAATCACTCCTTAGGATTGCTTTGTGGCTTGAATTAAAGAATGTAAAGTATCTAATGTGAATCAGACTGACAGTAGCTGCTTGTTGTGGTTGACTTCATTGCCACCAACTACAGTCTTGGGCAAGCTGGGTAATGTTTAGTGGGTTGTTGGCTTTCTTTGATCCTCAAATCTCCCCAGAAAAGATGCTAGGAACAAGTGATGTCATTTTTTAGAGAAATTTGTGTAGTGTAAGGGAAATATATGTATATATGTATATTATATATGTATAATATATGTATATTATGTTGGCATAGTTTAGTCCCACATATGCTATCTTCTAAAAATTAAAAAGAAAAAAAAAAGAAAAGCTCTGTACAGTTAGGTCCAGGAAGGATTTCCAAATAAAGCATCATTCTCAGGAAACAGATTTTAATTTCACAGCTTCTTGTGTGAGAGAAAGACACCTTTAAACCCAGCGTTATATCTGAGATTAGAAATAAACTCATTACTGATTTCAAGGACCGGGCAAAGGGGCACAGCTGGAAAGAGCAACAAGACACTTCCACTCAACAGTGTCTTGGAGGTGTGTTCCTGTTCACTCATCACTTAAACCCAAAGGAAAGATGTTTCAGCCACCATCTCATTTGCTCTAAATCCCCAGTCAAACACACATCTAGAGTTAAATTGTACTCAGAGAAGAGCTGTGACCAGTCCTTCTTGATGTCTTCAACATTGTTATTTCCTCTGGGGTAGGGGTGAGAGAAGCTGACCGTAAACTAACCTCCAGGTGAGTTACAAAACAGCACAGCTGTGAGGGCCCAGGGCCGATCCCAGACTGTGTTCTGACATTGGTTCTCCCTGTCTTTGTCACTCTAGTCAATGGGATGACAGTATGGAGTTGAAGGGAACACGCAGAGACAAATGATACACAGAAGCACAATGTCAGTAGTAAAAGGAAATACCCCAGAAAAGCTAATCTGGTGTGGACATTGAGGTTGAAGGGTCAGAATGAAACTCCTGCTAGGGAGTGCAAAGCTACTCTTGCTGGACAAACCTAGTAACCACAGAAAAGCCTACATAGACTCCCTATTTTCCATCTTCTGTAGCATTGTGTTGGGATAACATTTGGAGATTATTTTGTTTGAAGAGTCTTGAAGACAAATGTTCGTGAGGATATGGAAGACAGAGAAGTTAACCACATCAGCGTGCTGGTTTCATACGCTACTTGACATTGCATACCACACCTACGTGTTTCATCTCCTTAGGCCCTTTGGATACTTAGAGGGTGTTTTTATCTCCAAGTCTATTAGCAGAGACACAACTCAAGGTGTCTTTAACACATCAGTGCACTTCTTCAGTTCGGAGCAGAGGGCAGATTTTCGGGTTGGCTGATTCAGCAGCACCATGTTATCCTTCATTCTCTGAGTACTAGAATAGCTGCAACAGTTCCAGAGACCACAGTAAAACCCGAACTTTCCAGAGCAACAGGGGCATTATTTTCCTTCCGTGGCTTGCTCACTCGGGGATGAGACTCTCCACCCAGTCAGCCCTTGCCAGGAGCCCTCTTGAAAAAGTTCATGCATGTCCTGTTGGCCTGATTATCCTCTCTTGTAAAGAAGAACAGAATTGCTTCAGACCAATCAACCCTATTTCTTAGGCATGGAAGAGGCCAGGGTATCCTGAGACATGTAGCCACAGGGAGGAGAGGTGGAACGATTTAGAACTCTCAGCGTATCCTGAGAGTTAGGTTTTAAAAGAAAAGTAGGAGGCAGATATGGGATGGGCAGACTCAGAAGCTGGTCATAGCGGTGCACGGATGTGATCCCAGCACTCATGAGACAGAGGCAGGCTGGTTGCAGCAGGTGTGAGGCCAGCCTGCTCTGCAGAGTGGGGTCCAGGCCAGGCAGAGCCATACAAAGAACACAGAAGGAGAATGACTAAAGGAGGGAAAGGATGTGGTAGAACTCTGTCTGTTTGATGAAGTTGGTTTTGTAGAGTAGTGTCGTAGTCTCAGAATAGACGTGGTGGCTGAAAGGGGAGTTCAAGGTCAACAAGTCAAGTCCTTCCTCTCCCTATTGTACTTTGAAAGCACGCTCCTTCTCTGCAGCCGCAGTTCCTCAGACAAAGGTGCTAACGTGCACCCCTGGCTTGAACTTGGCCTCTAGATCTGCTGACCTTCCTTCTAAGGCTTAATACATGCATAGCACGTGGAAATTTTGCATTTAGGAGAGTAGGCTGGGGCAAGGAGTGGGGAAGAAAGATGAGAGGGAGGGAGGGAAGAGAGAAAAGGACACATACACACACACACCACACCCAGAGAGCGAGCAAGCCTGATACTCTCACACTGTCACAATAGTCTTCCATTGCTTCCATGGCCTCTCTGCCGCCTCCTTTTTTTTCCTTCTGCCTCTCACAGCAGCCCTCCCTGCGTTTGGCATTTTTGTCTGTTCGTATTAAGTCCAAGCACTCCGTTTTCGCTGGAGAACATGGAGTAGGACTTGGAGATGGCTTCCCAGCTCGGCAAGGAAGAGGTCAGAACATTGTGTGTAGGAGCCTGAGGTCAGGTCAGGCATCTTCAAGAAGCAATCACTTCTGCAGAAATGGGCTGGGCATGCTCTGCCTGACGCTGGCCTGTTAGTATGCTAGCCAAGTCTTTGTCTCTTCGCTGCACCTTATCAAATATTCTTAAGATTGTCTACCTTTTAGCATAATTGGAGAACATCTTAATGCCTCGAAAGCCACTTTTCCCCAACCTTATCAAGGACATTTTCGTGCAAACTTGGCAGGGGCCAGAGCGGGGACTGTCCTCATCACGGAGGCTGCCGCACACTGTCAGGGCTGTTGGCCACAGCGTCAGGGGCTAGGCTACCACCGCTGCCTTCGCCTTCTCTTCCATCCTCTGGCCTCAGGCCTCCCTGTGCAGGCCAAAGTAGGAGCATCTGGCTAAGCGTGGGCCAAATGTTCTTGACCGAAAATACATGCGTGTACACAAGCACTTATGTCCACATGTGGACTCGCAGGGCGAGGTGCAGGGAGCGTGGGAGAGAGTGGTTACTCTGCTTCCGCTCCTACTTCTGCTTGAGTTAGAAGGGCACGAGATCGACGTAATATAAAAGTGAGACGCTGTAGGTTCAAAAGTTCGGCAGCCGCAGATGGCAAGTGTTCATGACACCAAAGCAGAGGACCTGAATTTGGAGAGTGGAAAAAGAGACTTAACTGTGACCCAGACAGAAAGACGGACTAACTCCCCTGTCAATTACAGAACTTAGCTTTTCAGAACGTCAGGGGCGTGGCTCTCTGACCAGTGGGCACAGGAGAGTTGGGGGACGCTGTCTAAGAATTCTGGCCTCTAAAAGCTCCCCAGGCTTACTGATGGGAGCCCATGCTGGGGATGGGGACCAGGAACCCAGGTTCTATAGAAACCCTCCAGGTAATTCTGAGTCAGTTGGTCTGCAGACCCCCGAGAAACATATTCCTCAGTCAGTGGACAGGATGAGCAGTGATGACGGTGTGAAGGGCCATGCCCAGTAGCGCTGTCTGCACTCCATTACACAGATGATCTCAATCTTGTCTCTTATTAGCCCTGGCAGGCTAGAGCTCCATTGCTCACTTATAAGTAGGCTGCACTGCTCACACAGAGACCGTCAGTAACTTGTAGGAGGCCATAAAGCTGGTGAGCAGCACGGAATTTCCACCCCACAGAGAGCACAGGGATAAGAGAATTCGCAAGGTGAAACGTTAACATAGTCTCAGTGGCTGATGTATTATGCCTTAGAGCAATTGCTAATCTCAGGTTTGGCCCAGTCATCTTGAAACTAGAAAAGAGTGAGGGGATGAATTTTTGTATAGCACTAAGAGGTAGTATGAGCTCGCTTTCTATAGTTAAGAACTTAATTGTTGGGGTTTTTTTTTTTTTGCATGTGTGTGTGATATGTGTTTATATGAGTGGCACACGTGTGTTCAGGTGCTCGTGTGTGCATGTGGAGGCCTGAGGATGTCTCTCTTGATGGCTCCCCGCTTTCTGAATTGAGGTAGCGTCTTTTGTTGAACACTGACATTTCCGCTATGCTAGCCAGCCAGAGTGCTCCTGAGCCAGTTCCTTGACCTGGGGTTACAGATGCGCTGTGACACCTACCTCTGTGAGCCCAAAGGTCCAATCTGTGGCGTTCACACTTCCATGACAAGAGCTTCAGGTGCCCAGACATCTTCCTAACTTGTTGTTTATTTTTTAATTTTAATTTATAGAAAGAAAATTGTGTGCCCAAGATTTTAGACTCCAACCTTGATTTTAACTAATAACAACCCTTAGTCAACCAAATTTACCCCCTTCCCCCCACACACACACTTTTATCTGGGGGGTAGCATGACAAATGATAATCAGAGAGTAAGGATTTTGTTGAATTTTACATTAAACAACTTCTAGCAAACACTGAAATCAGCATCCTTTATATTCTTCACCTGTATCCAGAATTTGCCCAGCGAGACCTGACGCTTTATGAAAGATGACCTGAAAAGCACACACACATGCACATATATGCTTGAGTGTGTGTGTGTGTGTGTGTGTGAGTGTGCGTGTCCTCAGCATTCGAAATTGGTTAAGGAATGGGGAGAACTTGAAACCCAAAGGCTTACTATTAGTTGGCTGGAGAGCTCGCCTCAATTAGCTAATTGAGGACTTTTTAAAAATTGTTTTAAATAAATTACTTTTTGCCTCTCTGATGTTCGGTTTTCATGCTCTTATGGGAGAGAAATGGAAAGGGAGTATTGGAGGAAGGATGGGAAGGGGTGGTGTCTTTGACGCATATGCTTTTGAAGGGGAAAGAGTCATTAAGTGATATATGAATACATATCTTTATACATACTATACGTCTGTATATTCAAATGTTGGCATGAGTTTGGATTCACCATAATAAAAGGCAGGTGAGTTTCAGAAAAAAAAGCAAATACTATCCTGCCAGTCTGAGCTGTGGCTCCCACTAGAAGGCAGAAAAAAATGTCCAAAAGCCTTTTTTCTGCCCATAATCCCTTGATCCTTTACTTTTATGGGAGATAAGGCAGTAATTTTTCTACTGGCCACAGAAAGATTCCTGAGAAGCCCAGAGCTTCCCTAGATTCTGGTGAATTTATAAGGTTGGCAGACAGCATGTGGAAAGATGATTTCCTTTGCTTTGGTTTCTATATCATTTTCCATTTTAAAAAATTCAAACTACTAGACTTTCTTTGCCAACCTACATCTTCATGAGGTGTGAAGAAAGGGTACTGTAACTGCTGCTCGGTGAGCTGCTGGGCAAGCCTGTCTGACCTCAGGAACGTAAGAAGCACCAAGGCTCGGTCTTCGGGTCCTTTGCCTCCTGTCTTCTCCATCGGCAATTCTGCCTGTCATTGATCATCTGCCTTTTGAAATGTGGCCTCAAACTCTGTTCGTGATGAAGTCCACCCTACCCCATCTCTACTGTAAATCACATCTTGGTTAAAAAAGAAATGAATTGGAAAACAATTGCTCTCTCTCTCTCTCTTTTTTAACTTTTTATTTGTTTAATATCCCTACTGCAGTTTCCCTCCCTCCTCTCTTTTCAGTCCTCTCCACCTCCCTTCTTCACACTTACCCCACCTACTCCTCCTCTGATTCTCTTAACAACAACAACAAAAAAGACAGGCTTCCCGTTGGATATCAACCAGCCCTAGCATAACCAGTTGCAGTAAGACTAGGTGCCTCCTCTCCTATTAAGGCTTGGGCAAGGCAACTCAGTAGGAGGAAAGGGCCCCAAATGCAGGCAACAGAGTCAGAGGCAGCCTCTGCTCCCACTGTTAGGAGTCCCACACACTGCTCCTGCAGAGGACCTAGATCAGTTACCATGCAGGCTCCCTGGTTGCTGGCTCAGTCTCTGTGAGCTCCCATAGGCCCAGGCTAGTTGATTCTGTGATTTTTCTTGTGGTATGCTTGACTCCTCTGGCTTCTACAATCCTTCCTTCCCCCTCTTCTGTGGGATTCTCCCAAGATCCACATAATGCTTGACTATGGGTCTCTGCATCTGTTTTCATCAGTTGTTGGGTGAAGCCTCTGTATTAAAAATTGGGCTGGATGTCAATCTATGAGTATAGCAGAATATCATTAAGAATCATAACATTGATGCATCCCCCCCACTTATGTTTGGTTCAACCTAGATGTCCATCAACCAAAGAATGGATAAAGAAAATGTGGTGCATTCACACAATTGGGTATTACTCGGCTATTAAAGACAATGACATCATGAAATTTGTTGACAAATGGATGGAACTAGAAAAGATCGTGCCGACTGAGATAACCCAGACCGAGGAAGATAGGCAAGGTATGTTCTCACTTCTAAGTAGATATTAGCCATAAAGTAAAGGATAAACCCTAAGAAGTTAAGTAGCAAGCAGGGCTCAAGGGGAACATGTGAATCTCACTGAGAAGGGGAAACAGAATAGCCATCATGGGTGGATATGGGGACTGGATGGTACAAAGGTGGAGGTGGAGATGGAAACAGGAGGGATCAGGTGGGAGGAGGATGGAAGGTGAGAGTGCTGGGAGGAACAACTGAAACTGGGGGAGAGAGCATCTCTTGGATAAGCTAGAAATCTAGGATAATGGGAACTCCCAGGGATCTATGAAGGTGGCCCTAGTTAAGACTCCTAGCAGCGGGGGGATGGAGCCTGAACCAGGCCTTTCCTGTAACCAAGCAAGACTTCCAATGGAGTGGATCTGGAGACCAACTCAGCCACTAAACCTTCAACCTACAATTTGTCCCACTTAGAAGATGGGCTAAGGGTAAAGGCGGCACAGGAATTGAGGGAGCCGCCACCCAATGTCTGGTGTTAGCTTGAGATCCATGCCATAAAAGAAAGCCCATCTCTGACACTGCACAGAGGGCCAGGAGCCAGGGGCTGGATACCCCAGACATGGAGGAGAGAATCTCTCTCTTAAAGACAGCGTCTCACTCTGTGGCCGGGCTATCCTGGAGCGTCCCACGGTCTGTGCTCATCTGGATCCCTTGGCGGTCCTCCTGTGTTAGCCCCACAATCTGGAATTAAAGAAGTGGCCCACAACCCCATGCAGAAAATGTCACAGCCTCAAAAAAGAGCAGTTCCCACTCAAAGGCAGAAAAGATGAACGTGGAACTTTCACTGACATTTTTTCTATGATGAGTGCTGTAAGTCTGTCCTGTCCTCTGTGTTTCATAACATCCGTTGGATCCTGCGATCTACCTCAATGGGAGTTTTTGAGCTGTGTAGGGAAAGAGATGTGCTGACCTTTACAGAACGCTGGTGCATTTGGGTATCTACTGTTGGTTGTGCAGTGACTTCAGTATTCTAGTAGAGGTTTTAATCAGAAGAAGGGCAGGCCACACATTTATATCTACCTGGCTATGACATAAGTATATTTACCACATCAGAAGTATTATGAATGATATTCAGGGTCACTTCATTATGTGGCAATCAAAGAACAGATTTTGTTTTGAGTGCGGCAAAGAATGGCTGCCCTTTAGGATCTAGTTGATATGGAACAAAGGAGCTTGTAAAAAATTAGTTTTTCTGTGGAGTTAAAGTAGACATGCGTGCCAGCTGATTTATGGGCCATTACATTCCAAGAATGGCTGCCCTTCATTTGAGACAGGACAGGTAAAGGTCAATGTTGTAATGAAGAGTTTCACGTCTCCTTCCCTGGGATAAAAGTTGTTCAACTCTGATAGTGTGGAGATGAAAGTAAAAAGACTCTCCTCAGAATTTACTTTCAGGATTCTGGTTTCAGTGAAGTGACACAGGGGACTTCAGCGGGTATGCCAAAAAGTCCAAGCGCGGTGGTGAAAAGAGGTTGCACACATAGAGGTCTCTGCCACTTCCAGACGCTGGGAGAAGTGAGGTCTCTCCCTTGTGAGATCCATGGCTTTGCAATCATTACAAAGGGAATGTTAGTAAAACCTTGAGAAGCGACTATGATTCAGTGGTAGGAGACTGTAACCATCTAAGGAAGGCAGGATCAGAATCCAAGCCAGAGAAAGAACCAGCAGAACTGCTTGTAGGAACAGCTGCAGGGCTTGGAAAGAGGCCTGAAAGACAGTTTGTAAGAGGTAACAACAACCAGGGATTTTATTTTACTTTCTGTTAATGTGAGGATCAGCTATTTTAACTTGACACAGCCAAAAATTGCCAAGTGTGATAGTAAAACAATGATGAAAGGTTTGCGGGTAATTATGAGTCCCTGAGACAGTCTTGAAAACAAAACAAAAGAAAACCATAAGGACCAACAGAGACCAAAAAGAGCAGTTGGGTCTGTGTGTCCCTGATCTGTTTGCACAGCAATAGCAGCTCTTAGAAGAGTAGGTGCCTACGTGGACTGTCTGGGTTGGAAAGTAAGGAAATGCCTAGCCACCAAGGAAGTTAGACAGTCGAGCAGTGCAGTGTATTTTCAAACTTTGTCAAATGGTCACAGAAATGCAGTGAAAGAAGAATAGAGCAACATAATATTAATTAGCCAATAAAACAAGCCAGTGAATAATAATCACATAGATCATAAGGAAGACTTCAGTGTATGAATGGCTTGTGAAAAACCTTATTTTGAACTCAGGCTGCTGAAAAAAAAAAAAAAAAGAAAGAAAAGAAAAAACCCAACAACCTTCTGGGAGGCTTTTTCTCTGTTGCCAGAAAAGAAAGTATTCTCCAGCTTCATTTGCCCTCTACAAAGGATACTGGGTTTCTATATAAAAATAATAAGTGTGAGAAAGTGCCAGCACACTTCTTAGCATGAAGTTAGTACTTTACAAATGTAAATATGTTGAATCCAAAACTAATTCCCACACACATCGAGTTTTATTGCTAAGCTATTTTATCCCTTTCGTCGAGTTTGTATAATATATATCAGCCTCTAACTACCTCTATGTCTATTCTATCCTCCTGAGAAGAATCCTCTAGCTTTCTTGTCCCAGTTCCTCATTTCCTTCAGATCACCTGGCTATGTCCTCTGCACTGTCAGTATGCATTCACATGTCAAATTCAGTAACATTCATTTCTTATTTTCCATATTTTGCTGATCACTCTCTGTCTCTTTCTTCCTCCTTCCCTCCCTCCCTCTACCCCTCTCAACACACACATATATACACAGAGAGGGAGAGAGATACACACAGAGAGACACACACTCAGAGAGAGAGAAAGAGAGAGGAATATGCACTCTCCTGCATCTGTATCCACCTCTGCCTCCTATCTGTATCTGTCTTCAGTTCTCCCTCAGCTTTTCTGGATTATTTTTTTCTCACAGAGTTTCCGCTCAGTTGTACCTGTTTCCATCCATTAAAACTACAGGTCTTTTAGAGATCACTCTTCCGTCCTCTATCCTGTTCTCTCTTTCCCCTTTGCATTTGATTTTAACACAAAAACTTGTCCATGTTGTCAATTTCCACCCCTGTCAGGCCAGCAAATCCAGATTTGGGTATGTTACTGAGATCTCTCTTGAGTTCCAAAGAATCATGGGGTGATCGTGAACAGCGCCGTGTTACCACATCCAGAACTGAGCTTGTCTCCATTCTCTGCTTGGTAGCTTCTCCTCCAATTTCCCATCTTGAGTTTGCCAATTCATTAACTTGAAGCCATCTTCCCAGTTGCTCAAGCTGTGACTCTATGAGTAAATTTTAATTACATTCTCATGTCTAATTCTGACGTTCTTCAGGGTCCTTTTGTGCTCTTGAGCCAAGATGCTGTTCTCACTTCTATGGCTTGAATTCAGACCTTCACTGTTGTAGCCGCTTGTGCCCTTTGGCTTCCATCCTCATGAGTTCATCTTTCAAAACTTGGAGCGGTGCTGAGCATGTGGAGGCAGAGGCAAGCATACCCAACAGAGTCCCTGCTCTTGTGGCAACTGTACTAGCACCCTATGATCACTCTAAAACCCAGGGCTGATCAGGTCATTCCTTGTCCAGTGTCCTTCAGGGGCTTCTCAAACTCCAGAGCCGTGACTGCCTTTCTTATGCTGGTTTGCAATGGGTTATGAAACATGGCCCAATTAGCTTGCCTAGAGACCCTGACTGAGACTGGACACATGGCCACCCAAAGAGCAAAGCATTGTCTTCTGGACTCCTATGCAGCTGGCATGGTGGTCACACAACAGAATTCTGGCCAAGGAAAAGTATGTTTCTTAAAACTAGCTAGTCTAGCTGGCTAGTGGGACTAGGGACTGCTTTTCAGCCCTCTCTCTCTTTCTTCACTCTTGTGTCTGGCTGCACAAATGTGCTTATTAGGGTCCAGCAGCCATCTAGGGTGGCAGAAAAACTCATGGATGGAGGGTATGCCTCCTAGGACAGTGAAGTCTAAAGACAGAATCCCAGGTCTTTGGTTGAACTATTAATTATGGAGCCCTAAAACAGCTTTTGCTCATATATAACCATTTTTTTGTGAAATTTTTTTGGAATGACAAAGTTATATTCAGCTGAACTTAACCCTAATAAATAGGCTTATAAAGTCTTGAACAAAGTGACTTTCTTTTACAGCTTTGAAGCCACCTTGTCTTATTGCCCATGTAAGCACTAGAGCCCTTCTATATTCTGCCTCTCTTTCTACACAGATACACATACTCACCCCTCTGTTGCTTCTTCTGCTGATAATTCTCTCTTGCTTTATCATCACCTCTTTTTTTATCTTAATTATATGTTTTTCTGATGTCAAATCCTCAGGAAGGCCCCTTAACATCCTCTCTAAACTCAGATTAGGGTTTAGGTGTCTTACTTGAGGGATAATCTCTGTTCCACACCTAACAGGGAGTCTCAGGTTCCGCTAGACTAACAAGCTCCGTAAGAGCATGTTTTTTAGGTGCTGTTACATTAATAGCTCTCACTCTTATTTTATTGACAATTTCATATCTAGGTGATAGAAGACTTTTTTTACCTTTCAATTCTTTTTTAAATTTTATTTATTTATTTATTACAGTTTATTCACTTTGTATCCCAGCTGTAGGCCCTTCCCTGGCCCCCTCCCCATCCCACCATCACTCCCTTTTCTCCTCCCATGCCCCTCCCCAAGTCCTCTGAGAGGGGAGGTCCTCCTGCCCTTCCATCTGATCCTAGCCTATCAGGTCTCATCAGGACTGGCTACATTGTCTTCCTCTGTGGCCTGGTAAGGCTGTTCCTCCTTCAGGCAGAGGTGATCTAAGGGCAGGCCACTGAGATCATGTCAGAGACAGCCCCTGTTCCCATTACTAGGGAACTCACTTGGACACTGAGCTGCCATGGACTACATCTGTGCAGGGGTTCTATGTTATCTCCATGCATGGTCCTTGGTTGGAGTTATCAGCCTCAGAAAAGACCCCTGGGCCCAGGTATTTTAGTTCTGTTGCTCTCCTTGTGGAGCTCCTGTCCCTCCAGGTCTTTCTGTCCCCTCTTCTTTCATAAAATTCCCTGCACTCTGCCCAAAAGTCTCAACATTTGCTTTGAAACCTTGCTGGGTATAAAGTCTTTCAGAGTCCCTCTGTGGTAGGCTCCTGTCCTGTTCCCTGTTTTCTCTCTCTTCTGGTGTCCATCCTCTTTGCCTTTCTGAATGAGGATTGAGCAGCATCTTACCCAAGGTCCTCCTTCTTGATTAGCTTCCTTAGGTGTACAGGTTTTAGTATTATCTTATATGTCTAATATCCACTTATAAGTGAGTATATATCATGTGTGTCTTTCTGCTTCTGGGATACGGAGGGAAATAGAAAAGATCATCCTGAGTAAGATAGAAGACATTTAAACTAACAGGATTTGATTATTTAATGAAGATTGATGCTAGAAATTAATTTTCCTACTTTACCTTTTCCCCTCACCCATGTACATGTGTTGGAGACCTGGATGAATGAAGCTTTTTTAAAGCCAGAAGAGGCTTCATATGAGCTGGGAGAAATGTATGTAAGTGAAATCACCTTTCCCAAGAAAGGTGAGTGCATTGGGTTTCTAGGTAGTTCGGAAGTCTCCTTCAGGATGGGCTGAGGTCTGGACATGTGCTCCCTGTCCTGGTTGCGTCCATTTGAAATCTGTGACTCAGAGGTAGAGGGAGTGGTTGCTTAGCATTTGTCAGGCCCTGCGTTTGATCCCTGGCATCACATTTAAAAGTAACTGTGCAGGCCCAGTCATTAACAGGCATGGCGAACTCTGCTTCCCATTTTTGATGATATGAGAACTTTATACCTATAGATAACATTCTCGGATCACCACCAATTACCCCATTCTCTTTAGTTCCTTCCCTATCTCCTCCACTGCTTTCCCTTCTAACCCACTGAGTCCACTTGGTGCTGCATGTGTGTGTGTGTGTGTGTGTGTGTGTGTGGTCATGAACTCTGCCATCTTCCCTCACCCTCCTCATCTTTAGCACCATTTTCCATTTCCTTTGACATGCTGAAGTGCTTGTTCATAGCTGCCCTCATAGCAACTATACTAGGCTCCTAGATTTCCTTGAAGCCCAGAACTAATCATGTCATTCTTTGTTCACTGTTCTACAGGGGCTCTTCAGGCTCCAAGGCTCTCTGTCTTTCTTAGAGTGGCTTGGGGTGGCTTCTGTGACACCTCCAGACCTTTGCTCATATGGTTCCGTCAGCCTGAATCATCCTTTTTCCTTCTAAAAATGTTGGCTCTATTCATGGCTTGGTGCCCCTGACACTTGACACAAGGGTTATCTTCCTCTTAGAACCCCACTGGCTAAGTGCTCCAGACTCCCCCAAGGTCTGCGGCTATGTACAGCTGGTTTTATGTCAATGTCACACAAGCAAGAGTCATGTGAGAGGTGGATGCCTTGACTGAGAAAATGTCTCCATAAGATCAGGCCTCGGCAAGCACGTAGGGCATTTTCTTAATTAGTATTGTGGGAGGGCCCAGCCTTTGTGGGAGAGGCGACCCCTGGGCTAGTGGTCCTGGTTTCTATAGGAGATAAGGGAGAGAAGGCACGGGGAGCAAGGTGGAAGCAGCATTTCCCCATGACCTCGGCACCAGCTCCTGCCTCCAGGTTCCTGCCCTGCTTGGGTTTCCGCCTTCTCTGGTTTTAATGATGAACTGTTTGTTATATGAACAGCTCATGTTATAGGTTATATGAACTGTGAGTGAAATAAGTCCTTTCTCCCCCAGGTTGCTTTCGGTCATTGTGGTGATTTGAATGCAAATTGCCCCATAGACTCATAAGGAGTAGCACTATTAGGAGGCATGGCTTTGCTGGAGGAGGTGTGTCACTGAGGTGGGCTCTGAGGTTTCAGAAGCTCAAGCCAGGCCCAGTGGCTCACTCACTCTTCCTGCTCCCTGCTGATCCAGACATAGAATGCTCAGCTACCTCTCCAGCACCATGTCTGCCTGCATGCCACCGTGCTTCCCACCATGATGATAATGGATTAAACCTCTGAACTGTAAGCCAATTTCCTTTATTAGAGTTGCTGTGGTCATGGTGTCTCTTCATAGCAGTAAAAGCCAAACTAAGACAGCCATTGTGTTTCATCACAACAATAGTGACCCTAACCAAGACGGGCTGGGTCCACTCATTGCGCTCTTCTTGGCATTTACTCACCTACCCATCATGATGTTAAAACCCTTCGATGACAGGAATGGATATTTTCCATCTTTGAATCCTCATAATGCCTAGCATATGAAAGGGGCCCCAAAGTACTTTACTGAATTAATCAATGGTGGATGCAGATGTTCTTGGGACCATGTAGATGATCTTACTTCATGAATTCCCGAGACTTGCTCCAAGAGTCTTCCTTCACACAGTTCCATGCCCCAGATGCGGAACATAGCATCAGCTCAGGTAAGGGTTTAAAGGTGAGCTTCAGAAACGATCCCAGTGTTAGAGAAGGTAAGACTGTGAAGCCACTCACTCAGGCAGATGGTTCGGTGACAAGTGTGACCCTCTACCCCAGTTCTGAGCGTGGCATGAGTGCCTTATGACACATCACGTCAGAGGGCTGTAGAGTGCCTGATGAGGCTCCACAGTCACCATCTTGCTTAGAGAATAATCTGACAGCCCAGAAATCCTCACCTGAAGAAAAAGAACAACCCCAGTTAACAGCTTAGAGACATTCTTGTGGAAGAGTTAGGAGTTCAAGAGTGTGGGGTCCCAGCTGGTTCTGACAGAAAGTCCTTCAAAGTCTGTGTGGGATTCTAGATGAGTTGCTCAACCTCTCTGTTAAGTAGAGAAGAATAGGCAGCCTTAACTCTTCATAGCTGGCATGGCGGTACATGTGTCATTGGGTTGTTAGAAAGTTACATCAGATAAATTATGTAAAGTGTTTTGCAGAGGGTGAGAGCCAGTGCAAGTGCTTGGTAAATGTGAGCTGTATCACGAGTTAAGCATCGTCTGGATTTATTGGGTCTGCAGACAACCAAACTTAAAATACACAGACAAGAGCCAGGGAGGCGTCTCAGCAGTTTAAGAGTACTTGCTGTACTAACATGAAGATCTGAGTTCAAACCTCCAGCGCTCATGAAAAAAGGTGTGAATGGCCACATGCCCCTGTAACCCCAGCAGTAGGCACGGTGGAGACAGTGACAGTCACTGCCGATTACTGGCTGCCAGCCTAGCTATAGGTTCAGTGAGAAGCCCTGCCTCAAGGCAATAAGGCAGAGAGTCATAGAACAGAACCCTGTTGTCCTGCGGCCTCAGCTTGTGTGCACATAAACCCATACCCATACACACACAAGTGCAGCCACGCACACACATACCAAACACACACATACACAAGTGCACACACTACACACACACTCACACACACAGAGAGAAACACAGTACAAAGTTTTAAAAAAATACACAGAGAAAAATATTCCAGAGGGAAAGTGAGATGATGAAGTTGTAAATCATAATTCCCTTCACTAATTAAAGACTGTTTTTTGATGCCATTAGAGCAGACAAAAAAATTCCAGAGTTTACATGAAAAATCTGAATCTGTTTTCATGTTGAGAGATTACTATAAATTTCTCTCTCTCTCTCTCTCTCTCTCTCTCTCTCTCTCTCTCTCTCTCTCTCTCTCTCTGTCTCTCTGTCTCTCTCTCTCTGTCTCTCTGTCTCTGTCTCTGTCTCTGTCTCTCTCTCTCTCTCTCTCTCTCTCTGTCATTGAACTCCTTGTATAAAGTCACCTCTTGGATCCCTTGTGTCGATTTGCCTCAATTATCGTTGAGCACTGCTCTGACTGCCTATCTATGGGAAGTGGCTGGAGCATATGCTTTCTCCAGGGACTTCCCTCCTCCTTTCACAGAGATGGTCTGACAGGGACCAGATCATCTTTCTTTTAAGGACTAAACTCTCTCACCTAACTTTATAATTTGTGGCAGCCATTGTCTTTCTAAAAAAAAAAAAACTATATTTTCTACCAATGAAGACTGAGGTGGAGCAAAGGGTAGCAAAGTCAGGTAGCAAAGTCCTAAGACTGTAGGCAGCTCAACAGGACAGAATCCAGGGTTCAAGACACAGTGAACTGACAGGCCAACCAACCTGAATTTTACATGTTCCGGGTCTGTCATTGCTCCAACCTCTTTGTCCCTCTGCTTTCCTTCCATTTACTTTTCTGGCTTCTCTTCCTCTGTTTTCTCTCAGTGATGATCGATAGTCCTTAGGGCTCTATGTACAACCTCGAACTCTGCTTTTCCTGGGACCATACGAAACAGACGTATCTCTCCAGCTGCGGAGCAGCAACCCCAAGGCCAGCTGTTCCCGTTAGGTTCTTCCTTTGCACATTTCCACACCCCATGGGGCTGATGACATCAGCTCAGGTGAGACTTAGAAACCTGAATTTCAGTATCAGAGATTACAAGACTGCAAATCCATTTATATAGGCAGAGAGTTTTTGTATAATAATTGTGACATCTTCCCCTCCTTCAGTTCTATTTAAATTCATTAGGACTAAACTCACACCTGTAAGCTTTCCTCCATCCTTAATTTTGGCCCTCCTCCATCACTCCTTATCTTAGAAAATGGTGCCTCTACCTAAACTGTTGCCCTAGCAGAGATAGTGACTTTGGCTTTTTACTTTCTCCGAGGTCATTTAATCAATCACCAATTTTATCCCTACATAGCACCTATGATGTATCTCTCTCCTGCCCCTGGAGTGATATCAAGTAAATGCTTGTGAGGAGTCAAAAAGCCATCTTCAATCTTGTATCAGTGTGTTTCTTACAAGAATGTCTGTCATCAGACTTAGGCAGACCCAGATAATCCCAAATGACCCTCTCATCTCAGAATCTGCAATTACATTTTCAAATGTTCTGTTTCCAAGCAGACATGACATTCAAAGGATCCAGGATTTTAACAGCACTGTGTGTACATGCGGCTGGAATGTCCACCCACTGGATGGAACTAAGCCTGCTAAAGATGCCATGGTTGAGATGGTACGGTGAGAATTATCAGACAAGATTTTAAAGTAGTCACCACAAAAAAACTCTTCAGTGAGCAATCATGAACATTCTTGAGGTAAATGAAATAGCAGCAAGCATTAATAAGGAAATACAAAACATCTCCTGAGAGAAGAAACCAGAAGAACCATGTGGAGCATTTAGAATATACAATATAGAAAGTAAATCTTAGGGCTCAACAGCCGAATAGGGAGGATTACAGGAGAAAATCTGGAAAGAAGAAAAACAGAAGTCATCCAATTTGAGTAATAGAGGAAAATACATTACAAAATAATGAAGGGAAAATAGACCCTCAGAGACCTTGGGACCAATGGGAAAAAGGATGAGACACTGCATGCTGGCCAACAATTCGAAGAGGTAAATTACTGGTACTGTCTTTTATTTTTATTTTTATTTTGGAAGCATGTAACGTCTAGTTGAGTATTTATTTCATCTAGTACTTTCCAGCACAATGTTTCTCTGTCATTGAAAGAGAACATTCAGCTCAGAATTCTTTCCCCATGAAAATACCATTCAGCAATGCAGGAGAATACAAGACATTCTTAGATGAGGACAAACTAAGAGAATCTGCCTTCAACAGACCTGTCTTAAAAGAATGACTGAGGGAAGTTCTCTAAGCAGAAAGGAGCAACGGAAGAACTATGGGGTGTCAGGAAGAAAGAGCGAGCCCAGGCTATATAAACGTCTTTTGAGATTTCTAAACCGTTTGATAATTTCAAGCCAAAATTTGACTTGTAATGTTGAAATATATGTGAGACATGCAGGCAACTATATAATAATTTAATGACATCTTATCAAAGTGTTCCATCAGTAGACTGTGTTAAGTTTATTTATTGAAATATGTAGAGCAACCATGGGAAAAGTACATAAGATATACACTCAAGAACACAATGGACAAACGAAATGGAGTTCTCTGGTTAGGGAGGTAGCTCTGGGGTTGAAAATGCTTGCTATGCAAGCATGGGTAACCTGATTTCCAGTTCCCAGAATCCACATAAAAACTGGATGTATAGGTGAGTTTGGTGGTTTGAATAAGAATGGACCCCCATAGGCGCATATATTTGAATGCTTAGTCACCAGAGAATGGAACTGTTTGAAAGAATTAGAAGGATTAGGAGGTGTGGCCTTGTTGGAGGAAGTGTGTGGGCTCTGAAGTTTCAAACACCCATGCCAGACTCAGTTCTCTCTCTGTGTCTCTGTCTTCATCTCCCTTTCCCCCCTCCTTCCCTCTTCCCTTCTCTCTCTCTCTCTCTCTCTCTCTCTCTCTCTCTCTCTCTCTCTCTCTCTCTCTCTCTCTCTCTCTCCTGTGAGTCAGGATGTAGCTCTTAACTACTTTTCCATCCTCCTGCCTGCTACCATGCTCCCCATCATGAAGATAATGGAATACACTTCTGAAACTGTAAGCCATCCCCAATGAAATGCTTTCTTTTATGAGAGCTGGTCATGGTGTCTCTTCACAGCAATAAACAGTGACTAAGATGTTGAGCATCTATAATCCCAGCATTCCTATGAAGCGATGGAGACAAGAGAATTCTCAGAAGCTTGCGGCCAGCTAGCCTGGCATTTGCAGCAACAAACAATAAAAGATTCTGTGTCAAGCAAGGATGAAAGGTGAGGTCAAACACCTGGGGTTATCCTCTGAACTCCACATATCTACTATGGCACATATGTACCCCATTCACATTCATGAATGTACACACACATAGATAGAAATTGTACACACACATACACACAAAACCAAACTATAAAAATAAATTTAAGTATCCCATAGAAAACCAGAAAAAATAAATCTAATAAACCAATAGATAAACAAAACCAAGGATACTAAAAAAATTTATGTTTAACCTGTCAGTAATTACCTTAAATGTAAGTAGACTAAATCTACCAATCAAAAGCATATGAGTGAATAAAAAGGAACGATTCATGCAAAGATGGTTAAAAAAAAATTCCCCATGCAAGCACTTATTGAAAAACAGCAGGAATAGCTAGACTAACAGGCAGAAATCAGAACAAAGAAAATTATTAGAGGCTGAGATGAACGTTCCACAAAGATAGAGGAGTCAACACACTAAGAATACGCAGAAATGCCAAACACCAATTCACCAAACAAAGAAGCTCCAAATCATATAAAGCAAAACTGGTAAAATTGAATGATGAAATGAAAAACCTGCAAATATAGTTAGAAAGGTTAGCAGCCTGTCCTTAACCATTCATAGAACAATCAGAAAGGCAATAAAAAAGAAAACAAAAGAAACTGAGGAAAACTAAGAAACACATTGAACCATGCAAGTGTTTGTAGAAGATTCTACCCAATATAGAATAATGTAGAATATTCTGTTCAAATGTCTTTATAATACACAGCAGCATTACTGATAAGCTTCAAATTAATAAAGAGAACTCAGAGTGTATCCTCTGACTATAAATGCAATAGAATTAAAAATAGGTAACACAAGATCACAGCATAATGTATAGTACTAAATGCACCCACAAGGAAAGCAGAGAAGCCACTTGTCAATAATCTAAACTCCCTCCACCCAAGAACTGAGGAAAAGGATACAATAATACCAAGGGAAGTGGTAAGGAGCAGAAATCAATAAAAGGAAAAAATACAATAGAGAAGACAAATAACGAAGATCTGGATTTTTGAAAAGTTCAAGACGGCAAACTTAATAAGACTGACATAAACAAAAGGAAAAGCTGCAAATAAATTACCAACATTAGAAATAAACAAGGACCCTCACTGCAGATTCTAAAAACATCAAAGACTCACAAGGCAATGATATTGAACATCCTAGACACAAATAATTGACAACATAAATGAAATTAAGCACTTCATTGAAATTCATAAAATACTGTGATTCATCCCATAGGAAACAGATGATGTGAATGTCCCTACACCTACTAATTCCTTAACATGGGTTTAATTTAAGTCAAATAGAGGCCAATTGTTACTTGAAATATTAGAGTGTTAGAGTGTAAATTATCATATATTCTTAAAGTCACGCATTCTCAAAAGAAGCAAACAAACCAGGCAAAAAAATAGAGAGAAATAAAAAAAACAAACATAATTAGAAATTTACATCATGAAAAATATGGACAAACGTCTCTCTTGCAAAAATATAACATCAAGAAATATTTGGTAAAGAATTGGTAATATCCAACTGAAGACACCATGTGCTTTAGCTGCAGAATATGGAAAAATCATGAGAAATAAGATGGAGGCCTCCTCCTCTCCATATCCTGCATGGCTTGATCCTGGAGACCGGGTAAGTTAGGGGTGGGCAAACATAAGTTCCGGATCCCCACCTGCCAACCTGACATATTCTGATCACGTTGGCTGAGGAATTTTCACAAATTTTCTGGGCAATTATACTAATCCACGTGGTCGGCATCCTGGTCCTATTTAGGGAAACCATACATTTTAGTCTCTGTGCCTGTGTCGTTCCAAGTATCCTACTGTAAAGGGATAGTCACATAAAATAAGAACTGATGATGATTGAAGGAAAATTTTAGTTTCTGCGTCTTTCAAAAGGTCCCTTTTATCACCAAGGTGTTAGGCTGTTTGAAAATCTAATCAAAACTTACTTTTCAGAAGTTAATTAACACATTTTATGTCTTAGTTATGCTAGCCAAAGCTGTATATGTGCATGCTGTCTTTTTGGCTGTGACTTGCCTTGTGAATAGGAAATAGAAATGGGATAACATGCCCACTGGGCATTAAACTGCAAATGCATTTTCCTGCAGCAAGGTATTAATTTATAAAGACCACTGCACTGTGTCACACATGGAGTCTTGGCCTCATCTGACCCTAAACTCATCTCTGAGTTAAACATTTCTTTTCTCCAGCTGTTATAATTTAGGGCAAAAGCTTGGGACCAATATCAAAATAAAAGTCATAATGGCCATCCAACATATAAGGACAATCATCAAAGCCTATCTTTGATGTCTTTTTCCCATTCTGATATTACTTATAAAAAATCACTTCTTAGTAATGTATGAATTATCAAAAATAAGATATGAAGTGAGTTTATCCAGAAACCACAGTTCCATTGAAGCATCATCTATGTATTCTGGAGCTTAGAGGAAATCCAGATCCCTGACACCACTGTGGAACCTACCATTAGACAGAAACTGCCAACCACTTGTTGCTATATCTATTGAAGGCCCATTTCAAATATTTCCTATCCTGAGAAAAATAGGGGAAAATGCAAAAGAACTGTGTGTTGTGTGTATGTGTGTTGGGGATGGAGGATCTCTTGCAGTCTTAGGTCTTGATTCTACTAGAATATATGTGTGTGTGTGTGTGTGTATACATATATATTATATATATAAACATATATATATTCCAACTCTGAAATAATTACAGTAATTACAGAGATAAAGGGTAAAAGTCACAAAGTGCTGGCTGGGACATTCCAGAGCAGGAACAAGCTTGGCGCCATTTTTATAGTTATGCCTGTTAAGATTTAATAGACGGAAAGTTTCATTAGTGAGCCGCGCTGCAATTAACTTCAAGGAGGTTCCAGACTACTGTGTGCTGCTGTTACAAAAAGCTGTTTGGACTTCCTTCCTGAGTGGGTGCCCAACATTTCAATTATGCAAAGGTAGTAAGAAAAAAAGCATAAAAAATATACCACACAGCCTAGTCTTTTCTTATCACAAAACACATGATAAGAACTGGCTTTTACTCCTCAATGGACAGTCCAACTATTGACTGGAGGTGGATGGCCATTGTATATACTGCTACTATGTGTAACATTTCATTGATCCCACTGTCTTATCAAATCACATCCTGATGGAATCACAGGGATGTTAGAAATGGTTTCTCTGTATCGAGATTTTTCCACATCCGCACACTCTCTCTTTAATATAAAATGCTCGCTATGAGCACTAGCCAAGTTGGCAAACACTATAGAACACACAGCACAGAATGCAGTGACTGGCAATTCTCCTGTCTCTGGTTAGAGTCCAGGCTGCTTGGGAGATCAGAGCCCAGAGCTCACAGATAAAGCGGACAAGCCGCAGTCTCTGCCTTGGTAAAGGTGAAGCTGTGGCTTTCTGTGCCAGTACCGTCTGAAGTTAACCTGTCCTGGAAGTACCACCACAGGCAGTCAGGTGTCCTGGGCAGAAGTCTCTACCAAGCCTGGGCTATGATTTCCATATCCTGCTATGATGTAGCTAAACTGTTATGTTCCTCATTGTTACATTTTATTGTATTAAACCGCAGACTGGCATGTTTTCTTTTTAATGACTTGAAGAACAAAACCTGCATTTTATGACTTTTCAAATCTGTCTTGATACTCTTTCCTTCCATTACAACCCCCTCCCGTTTATTCTACATATGTTTCCATTAATAAGCTGCAGACCTTAACTGTAGTAGACATGGAATCATGATAAGCACTTTCAGAGACATATATTAGCCTTTTCAGACCAAAGGCTACATTTGGTGTCTGGAAACAATAATGTAGTTTGACAAACTGTTACAGAGTACCTAAAAACACTAGAGTTTGGGGGCACACAGAATTGCCTTTTAGAACAATGTGTTTGCTGCTCACTAAGCAGAACCAATGAATCCACTTTTCTCTACTTGAGTGTGAAGTCCCGAAGTGCATGATCTCTGATTTAGTCTACCCGTGTCTTGTATAACATGGTAACATTTTCTTTCAAGATGATGGAAGAGAAGGCTGAACTCCCTAATACCGGTTTGTCACCAGTACACTGTCTCTTCCACAGGAGATGATTCTCTGTGAACTTCAGGTGACTCTATGCTCTTTGTCCTTCTAAAATCCATCTGGCAGCAATGTGATGGATATGGGAAGGATGGGAACAGGGTCATGGCAAGAAGCCATGCTTAGACTCCCTGAAAACTACCTACCTTCTGTCCAAAGAAGTTTCTCTGAAAGATTCCCAGAGTGCATGAGGACGATACCCACATCCCGTCCAACTGCTATGGTATTCTGCCCTGTGATGACTTGCATGTTTTAGTCAGGTTGGTCCTGTTTCTTGGAAAACTTTTGGCTTAGTTTTAGGAAAACTACTATCACTTGGGTAAAGGCTGCACAACAGCTTTAGAGATCAGGGAAGTTATTTGGGTTTTTTTTATTTCTGAGTGGCTTTAGTTTCTGTGCTCAAACACCAGCATTAACTTCTAGAGATTCATGGAACATTGTGTGATATTTCTCCCATATCCCTGGGACATGGGGTTTGGAAGAAGGAGCCAGAAATCATACTGGAGAACTGAACTCTGACTTCAGGTGCCTTTCTCAATGGTTTACACTTCTGAGCATCTCTGTTAATCAGGACGGTTATGTATTAGTTCTCTCACGGGAAGGTAGGAGGCTTAACTGATCTTTAGAATGCCCATTTGCGGATGGCAAACCTTGGCTCTCTGTAGTGGTCTACATGTCATTTGAAGAAACATTTAGCTTTTTATAAGCAATGGCAGTATAATATACAATACTACTAAGCCTGGTATTCAAGAATGTTTTTGCATATGGCTTAGTATTAATTAGGGAGCAGTTCTTGTTTGACATGTTTACTTTTAATTCTTAATGGGTTTCCAAGTGGGGTAATGCAATAAGTCCCCAGAAAAACTAACAATTATCTAGCCTAAAGAGCTTTGTATTTCACTGTAAAATTAAGATTGTGGGAAAACTGTGTTTTCATTCTACTTATATTAACCTTTTCTTATCCATATTAGCTAAAGGTTAACTTGTTCTTGCCATTTTTATGATGTGAGAAGCAGGAACTGTATCTTTTTATGAAAGGAAGCACGGGAGTGGCAAGCATTCATTAGAGATTGGAATTAGACATGACCAAGATATTAAGTTAGAATGTGGTTCATTGTATAAGCCCAATTGGAACTTTTGTAAGTGCTACTATTAGGGCGAGTGAACATAACTGCTTATGTGAAAGGTACCTTTCATTTCGCTCTGTGCAGAACTGATGAGTGTGGCAGAGGTACTGCCCTGTGACTTCTGGAAGGTAAATGCATCTCCACAGGTGGGTATTACCACCCAGGCACTGGGATTGGGGAATCTATTTTAAATGTTGTCCAATGGTGAATGAAGAGAGTCCCTGCTTCTATTTATTAATTTTTTTTTCTGGTTTCAGCATTGCATGACTGAATAGCTAACTCAGTTCCCTTCCCTGCCTTCACAAAATGGCACAAGGCAGCCAAGATGGCTTCTATCTTTGCAACCTGCCAGAGAGGAAGGGGACTAATGGGTTTCCAGATCTCAGATTACAACTATTTTTGGAGGAGGGGGGAAAACTTATTGGTTTCCTGAGATTTGAAAGTAAGGTTTTCCATAATACTACCTTCTACCAGGAATCCGAGGAAACAAAAATAACCCTTTTATTTATTTTTTACGGTTGATTAGAAACATCTTAATTACTTCTAAATAACAATAATAATTGTAACAACAATGAAAAAAATACAATGTTTTTCAATACAAACAAGCCTCTGGCCTGTGAAGTGAAGCTTTGGCTAGAATTTGCCCCATAATTTCTAAGTGAATGAACAGAAATAAGAAAGGTATTATACTATTTTACACTGAATTAACCTCACTACATACTGCTAAAGATCTATCTCTGGAGACAGGTCATAAAATCTAAACACTTTTTAACCACAGTGGCAGTACTAGAGAGTGTTTCATACTTTATTATTTGGGTGTAAAATTACTAATCAAGGGTGGGAAATGGCCAGAAGAAAACAAGAGAGAAAGAAACTTACTGAAACATGCGAAAGCATTCTCAAGCTTTTATTGAACGCCTTCCCTTATGTTTTCCCCTCATCCTTGAAATTAAAAAGGCTGTTGAGAATATGGGAAAAGCTGTGGTGAACAGCTGGTGCAAATAAACAAATGCTCTCTTGCCCAATAGGCAAAACTTTTATTTAGTTATTTACTTACTTATTTATTCAATTATTTATTGCTTTTCCTTTGGCTTGAACCCAAGGCCCTGCACATGCTAGGCAAGCACTCTGCCACAGAGCTACATTTTTCAGTTCTGGGTGTAAAAGCATCATTTAATTCACTGAAGGCCAAGCCTCTTTTAGGTTGTAGACTGCTCCTCTATTGAAAATTAGCTTCCCGTCACACAAAACAAACTACCCAGAACTTGGTAGATGTGAATGAGTTCATGCTTGATATTTAGTAAATACAAAGAAAAAGAAAGAAAGAAACAGGAAACAAGAGAAACCATCTAGCTTGTGGGCCTCACCTGGAGGACATTCCACAGGCTCTTGTGACCTTCCAGTGCGTGTGAGGCTGCCTCTCTTAGTTTGCTTTCTATTATCAGGAAAAAACCCACCACAACCATAAGCAAGTTGAGGAGGAAAGGGTGTATCCAACTTAAAACTCCAAGGTCCTAGTCTATCATCTAGTGAAGTCAGGCCAGGAACTCAAGGCAGGAACCTGGAGGCAGGAACTGAAGCAGAGACCATGAAGGAGTGCTGCTTACTGGCTTGCTCCCCAAGACTTGCTTAGCCTGCTTTTTTTTTTTTTAATACAAGCCAGAACCAGAACCGCATGTGCAGTGCTGGCCGTACCCACAGGGAGCTGGGCCCTCCCACATCAATCATTAATCCAAAGGGGAAAAAATGTCCTACAGACTTGCCTGTAGGACAATGTGATGGAGGCACTTTCTCAACTGAGGTTGCTTTCCTCTGATGACTGCTGCTTGGGTCAACTTGACAAAAAACAAACAAACAAACAAAAAACTTAACCAGCACAGGAAGTCATGGCCCTCACATCACATTTT
The DNA here is from genome assembly GCA_028658305.1 of Pachyuromys duprasi. Lineage (NCBI taxonomy): Eukaryota > Metazoa > Chordata > Mammalia > Rodentia > Muridae > Pachyuromys > Pachyuromys duprasi. Next base: position 69,524,576 of record CM053752.1, read on the forward strand.
GAATCCCTTTATGCTGTGTGAAGCAAGCTTCAAAGACCTTCTGACCGTGCGCGTTTTCCTCTCCTTCTGATCCCTTTCCTTCATGTGTCAAGGGGGCCCTGGGAGAGATAGGGACTAGCACTGGACTCCTTTGTCATGAAGGGCAGCTCAGTCTCTGGAGGCCGATCACTCACATTCAGCCTTTCCACCTTCCTCTTTGGGGGCCCATTTTCTCCTCAGAAAAAGTGAGTCTAGCAATATGTCTGTCAAGAGCATATTTTAAAGATTAATAACAATGCCTGGTAAATGTAACCACTAAAGAAATGCTGATATTGTTGCAATTACTGCTCTTTTTAAAATGATTTTTTAATTGTATTTATGTGTATTTCTGTGTGTGTCTGTGTGTGTGCTTGTGAGAGAGAGAGAGAGAGGGAGAGAGAGAGAGTATACTTCTGATAGCAAAGCTTCACCTGAAGGTTCCACAACCTACCCAAACAGCACCAGTGAAGACCAATTGTTCAAATGCGCGAGCCTATGGGGTGGGGTAGAGCTGGGCTGGGTCTCATGGAAACCACTACACTTGTTCCTGGTTTACAAACTGAGGCATTTTCAAACACCAAACATACCGTGAGAACGCTTTGTGACCTGGTGTGAGCACCCTTAAACATTTCTATTTAAAAACTGAGCCAAACGTTTTGAGCACCTAAAAAACAAAAACAAAACAAACACAAATTCTTCCTATTTCCAACATACAAATGTCAAACTGTGGAAACCCTAGGGAAAGTGCTTGTTTTTCACAAGAGAGGTTATTTACTGTATTTTAACATCTTTCTGTCCGGTTCCAAATATTCAAAATGCAGTGACACGCTCTTGATGTTCAAGTAACTACACACAGAAAGAGGATTCAGACAGATGTACCCAGCCTCTTCTGCACCTGCCTCCTCATCAGCCCCAAATGAGCCTCGCTTGTCTTTAGAGCCGTGTTACTGCAAATTCCTTAGCCTCATGATGCCTCGGTGCTCCAAACTGTAGTTGGGCGACAGCAACTGGAGAATTGAACGCTCAGGTTATATGGCACAGTGTACCTAAAGATGTTTTCCACGTGTAAGGAAACCACAGTATACTTCTATGTTCATAGCTGTTATTTATCCAGTACCACGCTGGGAGCCGGCAGCTGGCTTTGACGCAGCTTTAGAAACCGCCACAAAGTTACATCGGATTTCCTAGCATCCCCTCGAACTGTGGGCTGGAATGAGATCTCTTTGTAGATGATGTGTGTTCCTTCGATGGAGGGTGGTGTGCTTATGAGCTTGTGGTTCTGAGTATTCGTAACTGACGAGTTCTCCTGTTAGACGCGGGGTTGCAGGGAGAACAGCTCCAAGGGTCTTAAAAGAATGTCATGTAACATTTATTAGAGTCGTTGCAACCGGGACACCTCCCACTCACTTTGATTTAGTGACATTACTTCTGGTTAAAAGCCTTAGGTAAGGCCACACACAGTGGCTGGTTGATTTGGATAATTAGAAGGAATGGCAGAGGCCCTGTCTCTTTACAAGGAAGTTAGCGGTGACACGCAATTAAAGCAACCGTTGGGGGCGGGGTGTGTGTGTGTGTGTGTGTCTGTGAGGCTGTAGCCGTAAGGACTACCGTGGATTGGGTCAAATCAAACATTTATAAAATCCCCTGTCTTCACAAAGGATTTCTGTTTCTCTATTTAACAAATTATGGCCGGGATGACCGTTCATTTACACAAGCAGAATATTCAGCATCACAGTCGGGTTTTTTTTTTCTTCCTCTTAATTTGTGGGCGTACCCAGGCCCATTATTGTCACGTTTGCTTCCGTGTGGGGTTCTCTGCTTTAAAGTGGGGGCTTCCGTATCCATTACCTACTACGATTGTGAGAGTTGAAAGAGAGGGAGGCAAGGGGCGGGGAGGGGGGGGCTTGGTTCTAAGTCTTTTTCAAACAAAGAAAAAGGAAGTTGAGGTCTGAGAGAACATTTAAAGCCTGCTTCGGGTGCAAGCAAGAGTAAAACCTACAGCCCGTGGAAATGACGCAACAGCGGTAAAAGCGCACTCCTCCGGGAGCCGTTTCCTCTTTCCTCTCGAAACCTGGAAGTGGTTGCGAGTGTCTTTATGAGGAGATAAGCTGAAGGCCACAGGCCTTCACTTGAGGAACACAGACACACGGATCGCTCCACGGGTAACGCTTTGCCGTCACCACCCTCAAGTCTGTCTGGGTAGTGAGTGGAACAGAGCCCTCAGCTGTGTGTGGGTACCTGGCACTCAGGAGGGAACGAGGAAGGAAAACAGAAGCCACGATACCGTTAACACTTACTTAGCTCTTAGTGAGGGCCAGGGGCTAAAGTGAGGGCATTGTGTGACGTCAGACACCATAGCAACCTCGAAGGTAATTATTAGTATCCAAGATGGTGAGTGGTTGGAAATGCTCAGAATTCCTCACCAGAACTTGACCCTACACGTAAGTTTTGGCCCTAAGCTGCATGGCCTCCCTGAAATGTGAACTATGTGTTGCTGAAGAGCTGTTTCCCTAATAATTGGCCAAACTTGTGTGTGGTGACTGCAGGGATGGTGGATGCAGTCTCTTTCAGCAACAAGGCTTCCTTGGGGGACTCGAGGAGGAGGGTTGGAACTGTTAACAGCAGTAGAAATGTGAAGTGTAAAAGTGTTCAGATACAGGAATAGAAGAGAACAGAGCAGCCTCCATCGGGTGGTCCATCTCCCTCGAGATGCCCATTGGATATTCAGCTGTGGTATTCATTTTTATGTCTTCCATGCTATTTCCTTGCTGACTTGGCAAATGACTCACTAAGTTACTGAAATGGGCTGGGTGAATTCCTCGTGGGTATTGCTGGGACTGAAGGAAAAGGGAAGGGAAGTCCCTACATTTGGAGTTTCCTGAACCATAAATAACGGCTGCATTACCATTCCTGGCAATATGCTTCTGTCATTAATTAACTTTTATGGAAAGCTATGATGTTCGTGACTTGGGCCTCTCCCAGCTCTTGATCTATGTGGTGTTATGTGGTGCAGACAGCAGCGCTCACAGGTGGGATTTGTCTGACATGGGAATCTGAATTAGTCTGTTGTGAAAACCTGCTAATATATGGCATGTCTCCGTGTTGGGTGGGTGGGAAGGGAGAGAGCAGTGGCGATGCACATCCCATGTCTTCTGATTGTTTTCCCAGCATCTGCACAGGGGGCCAGAATAACCTGTTCTTTGTTAGGTTAATTTTTTAAGATTTATTTATTTTTAATTATGTGCTTTGGGTCTCTCTCTTTCTCGTGTGTGTGTGTGTGTGTGTGTGTGTGTGTGTGTGTGTGTGTAAACGACCTCAGAGGCCAGAGGAGTTAGGGTTTCTGGAGCTGAAGTTACAGACTGTGGGCCACCCGATGGGGAATACAGGATTCAAACTCTCTCAACTGTATGCTCTCAACTGCTGAACCATCTCTCCAGCCCATTAGGATGAATTTTAAGTGTCAAGATTTTTTTTTTTCGATTTTCCAATGTCGTTGGAAGGTGAAAGATCTTAGTCTAAGATTCAGTGGTGTTCTTCATTCAAGTTTGGAAGGACATAGGAACACAGGACCTTCCCATCAAGGCCAAACAAATACCTCTGGTTGAGGATAACCAACTCCACCTTTTAAAATAGATCACATCTGTGTTAAAAATCCTGCCAGAATATGACCTATTACCTTTGACCTAAAGTTTCCCTGTGTGGTTTTCAGACAGGATTAAAAACAAAACAAAAAGTTGATATCCAGTAGAATTACCAAAAGGACTTATTATTATAATGATCCACATGTAATAGTCGTTGACAGCCATACTGATTAAGCCAATTAGAAGTTTAAAGTCCTTTTTACTGATGGTCAGACTAAGAGCATACTTGGCATCCAAAATGCCTCTTGGGACTCAAGTTCACTGATACAACATTTTAAAAGGCAAAACTCACAAAGATACATCAAATTTGGGGCTGGAGTAGCCTTCAAATGTTCCTTCCTGGAAGAACATAGCAGTTATTTCAGACATAACTTCCCAATTATTTTGGCTATACATCTGGACCATACTCAACGCCATGGAAATCTCAAATATGTTGCCAAGGCATATGTGACTTTTGGGGGGAGGGGAATAGATGGCTGAGAACTGTCTAAACAAACACAAAATGGAGTCAGAATGGGATGGGATTACCTTAGTCCTTTCATTATTGAACTCAGGGGTTTCTGATGTTAGGTCTAAGAGGGGCCTGAGAATTTGCACCTGAAACAAGGTTCCCAACCTGGTGGTATTGCTGGTTCAGGAGAAAACCTTCAAAAGAACTATGAGCTTGGCGATCAGAAGGACTGGGGTTAGGACTTTGTAGCCAGGCTGAAGCATCCTCACCCATAGAAAAGGGATGTAGAAAGGAAGAGCAAACCCTTTGTCTTTTGATTTGGTTCAGTTAGGAGTAAAGAAGCACCTATGTAAAAGTGCTTGCTTGTCCATATCAGGCACATACAAGTAATATAACAGATGTGACGTCACACTGGTGACAAGTTATGCTTCTTTGTGCTAGGACATCAGAATGGCTGGCCCATGATTTAGAGCAGAGATTCCTCTCAGGGTTAAGAAGCTAAGGGAAGTGTGTGTAAAGATATATTTTAAAATCTCCCCTTCGAAAAGCTTTTTTGTATTAAAAAATCCATAATAAAGCTGAACAATATTGGCACACTCCTTTAATCTCAATGCTCCAGAGAGTACACAGAGAAACCCCGTCTCAAAAGCAAGCAAGCAAACAAACAAACAATCCATAATAAACTAACATCTCTGTTACAGCAAGGTAAGAGTCGAATTCCAAAAGAATTTTAAAGTGCAATTTGGGTTGTCAAATGTAGGATTTTGTTAGGTTTTGGTTTTTGTTTTCCTCCTCTTTACCTCACCCTCTCCTCGTGACTCTGAATGAACTAAGAATGGCATGACGTCATAGAACATGCTCCTCCTAAGGCACACTTTCTGAAGTGATAGCAGGGTGTGGGCGGTTTGTCTAATTGCCAGATACCTCAGACATGCGCATGATTGGAAAGCTGCTTCACCTTGTGCAGACAGGAACCGTCCAGGCATCCTTCTGCCATTAATTGCTCAACTTGATTGGTCAAGAAGCATGTCAGTCAAATTCCAGGGCAATGAAGGCTTCCTGTGGTTTGGGCACCACTGGATCTGAAAACCACACCATTTCTCCTTTCGTAAGCTCTGGTTCAGGCAGAGAGAGATCAGGGCTGCAGTTATGGACAAGGGTATCGGGGTAACTGTACCTTTTAGAGCTCTCACCTCCATCTCCGGGAAATGCTGAAATGTTTTAGTTGAGGTTTTCTGTGGCCATAGACCGCACTTTTCTTTAAAGGTCTTGAGAATTTTATATGTGAATGCTGCAGTTACATCATTCTCCAATCTCCTTCCCCCAGTTCTCCCCACATGCTCATTTTTCTCTTCAAGAGTTCAGTGTCTTGTGCAGTAGATTGAAATGGATGAAGAAAGGCTGATGCTCAGTGCTTTCCATCTTTCAAAGCAAGTGTTTGGGAAATCACACGGTGGTTCCCAGGTTAGAGGTTATTCCCAAGATATGACTGTTTTAGGCTTTGATCTTAGAGGTGGTATGCTTCATCCCAGGCATTCTTCTCTGTACCTGGCAAGGATGATGTGAAACTTCTCCCAGGAGCAGCATTTCACAACAAAACTTCAGGACCCTTCAACTGTGTGACTCACACAAACTTGAAGACTATATATTGGTTCTAATCCTTGGTGACAAAAAGAATTCATGAAATACTGTTGTTTAAAGTGTGTTTTATCTATTTTAGAATACCCATTTAGAACCATTGGTTTACAGTTGTACTTCCACTGTTCCTACTTTCTAATTAGCCGGAGATCTTTTTCCTTGACCTAAAAATATGATGCGATTTCTAGAGGATGCTGTCATGGTGCCAGGTGGTGAGAGCTCTTTCTTGGCTTCATTTGAACAGATGTAAAGAGTGCATGACCTGACCTCCTTTAGAATTTGCAGGGAGGAATGTTGAATTTGTAAGCAGAACACCCAGGAAACCTTGGCAGCATGAACAAAAGTTGGCCTGCCTGCCATGATGTCCAGGCTTCCTAGAATGAGTGTTTCTTTCTGGTAAGAGGTACCCACCTCCACTGCTTAACGCTTTTCTCTGGCTCCTGAGGCAAATTTAACTAGAATGCAGGCGCTTTTGTTGTCTGCATTAGCAAGCTTAGAGATTGTTCAAACTCCCAATCGAGAAGTAGTGCAGCTCTAGGGGAAGCCATTGGTAAGCCATGGGTAAGCCATCGGTAAGCCATTGATCTGAAGAATCATTTCTGGAAATGAAGCTCCATGGTGATGATCAACTGGAAAAACAATAAGAACTTTTTCCAAACAGTCTGTTGTGTTTATCAAATGTCCTCACTTTGGTGGAAAAAATAGTAAGACGCTTTAGAAGACTCAGTGTGAGCCTTCAAAGATGCTCATGGATACAGCTGGTGTGTTATTACATGGATAGCAAGGACTCTTGTTCACAAACAGTAGAAAGCCACCTATAGAAGGCAAGAGCCTTATACTCCCCTTTTTCTCTGAGTTTTCACCTTATCACTTTTCTTTTTGTGCCCAAGGACTTTCTTCTTTCTTGGAGACAGGGTTGGGATTATACCATCAGTTCAACAATCTCAAAAAGGGCAGAATGATATTTTCTCTCAGGATCGTCTATGAATTCCTAAAGGGCTCTAATTGTCCCAGGGGTGTCCTAAGTTTATCACACGACCACCACATCAACAAATGTTTAACACATTGGTGAGGCCAGTATGTGGAAATGAAGAAAAAAAAATTAAAAGTTCTTGGCCTCCTCTAAAATGGTGGAAGGTATAGCACATTAACAAATATTATATACTTAAGGGCAATATATAACATTGAGATGACAGACATTTAAAATGGTTATGGAAATGAGATAGGTCAGCTGAATGGAACTCAGGCGGCTTCATAAAGAAACACATCACATCCATTTGTAGAAGAATGGATTTGACAATCCCCGAGTTGACCAAATATATAAAGAGACCTACTGTAAAGTCCTGCTTTGTTACCTAAATTCAGATCCACATCTTTATCCATCAGCTAGATCAGTGGTTCTCTATCTGTGGATGGTGAACCCTTTGGTGGGTGAGTGACCCTTTCACAGGGGCCCGAGATCATCTGCATATTAAATATTTACATTATGATTCACAATAGTAGCAAAATAGCAAAATTACAGTGATACCAATAAAAATAACTTATGGTTGGTGGTCCACAACATGAGGAACTGTATTAAGGGCCTGCAATGTCAGGAAGGCTGAGAACCACTGAACTAGATACTTCTTCTTATGCCCTATTCCTACTCAAGGCTTCCCTTTCCCCCGTCTTTGTAGAAGCATAATTTCCCCAGCAACTCAGGGAGAACCATTCTTAGGAATAGGTAGCAAGTGGGATGAGTCACAATAATCTCACCGAATCCTGTTTTAATGTGGAAGAACAAACTGAGAAGCTGTAGAAACATACAAAAAGTGCGTGTGCAGCCTCGGGGTCCTCAGGGCAAAGGGGCAGAGGAACACAAGTGAAGGCCAAGTGAATCTGGTGAAGTACAGTTAGAGAGTGGCAGAAACAATCCCAGGGTATTTTGAGCACAGGTTAGGTGGAGACTCTTCCATCAACTTGAATAGCTGAGTGTTGGGGGCAGATTTAAGTCTAGTACATCTCAGAAGCCCTTGAAGGCTTTGCTGGGCCTTGAAAGACACTCAGTCTGTTCTTACAGCACAAACACAAGAGCCGGAGTTCAGCTCTGTTGTGATCGTGATAAGGTGGAAATGTTAGTGCATGCCTTATCCTAGTGCTGGAGAGGTGGAGATAGCAGGACCCACGGGACCTGATGGCTGGCTAGTGTTATCAAATCAGTGATTTCTAGCTTCACTCAGAAGGCCCTGTGTCAAAATTAAAGTGGGGAACAATAGAGAAGGTTGATGTTGACTTATAGCCTTCACGTGCTCACAGAGAGAGAGAGAGAGAGAGAGAGAGAAAGGATGTACACTTGCAAGCACATATAAACACACACATATGTACATACATACATACATATTGACACACAACGTGAACATGCATGACATTTACAAAGTTATTAAATAAAAATTTAAAGTGTGAATCCAGGTGTGTTGACTTAGAGATCATTTGTTTATAGCTAAGACACTAAAATAACATTCAGTTATACAGGCCTTATTGTTCGTATGCAATCATAGGAGCATGAATAGATATGGCCTCTTATGGTGTCAACAGGGCTTAAGTTCTGAAACCCACAGGAGTGTGCATGTGTGGTAGTTTGTAGGAGAATGGCTCCCATAGACTCATGTGTTTGGATGCTTGGTTCCAGTTGGTGGAATTGTTTGGGAAGGACTAGGAGGTGTGGCCTTGTTGGAGGAGGTATGTCAGTGGGGTGGGCTTTGAGGTTTCAAAAGCTCACACCCAAGCCCCAGTCTCTCCCCACTGTGTGAGGGTCAGGATGTGAGCTCTCCGTGCCCACCATCACACTCCTCACCATGATGGTCATGGACTTACCATTTGAAACTGAAAACAAGCCCTCAACTAAACACTCCCATTTGTAAGCTGCCTTGGTCATGATGTCTCTTCACAGCAGTAGAACAGTAACTAAGACACCGTATCTAATTGTACCAGCAGAGGGAAGAAAGAGGCTAGAAGAGCACAAGCTAGGCTTGCCATACATCCCAAAAGCCACCACTGACTTCTTCAGTCCAAGGACTTCTTTTCAAATGTTACACAAAGCTAGAAATGCTAGAATCCTGTGATTGCCTAATCAAAACAGCTACGTGTTTTCACACATTGCTTTCTGGCCACCAAGAACTGTTCTATTCTGAGAGCTTTATACATATTTCCTAACAACAATGCCAAGAAGATAAATTCTACTCCTTATCCTCATATTCTAGATGAGGAGACTAAGGAAGAGACAAACTGAGAAAATCACATGAGGCCATCAGAAAATAATTGATGGAGGAAAAGAAAATCAAATTCTCATAGGTTGATGGTAAAGCTTGTAATTCTGCAGGGCCCTTCTATTAAAGAAATTAATGTGGATATAACATTAGAGGGATGTGGATTTCATGACTGTGTACCAGAATCCATATTTATCATATGTAGAGATGGCTCTAGCCTTTGGGAATCTCTCACTCATAGCTCTCTTTCCTCTAGCTTTCTGGTACATTATAGGTATCATCCCTACAGAAATAGCCCACTAGGTAAATGGTGGCCTGACCGCCAAGCTTCCAGCTTTTCCACACTCCAGCCTCCCCTATAGTTTTCAAACGCATCTTCCTCATGTGCTACTTGCACCATGCTATGCCTCCCCCAATTACTCTCAAGAAACCAAGAGGGTAAATACAACTTAACCAGATCTATTTCTTTCCTTCTAACTCTGGCTTCCCAGATCCTTCAAAATTTGGTTCCAGCTATACAATCCAAACTTATATGTCCTTCCACAAAGCTCACTCGAGTCATCTCTGCACCTGTCATCTGGTCTGATCACACTGTACGTACTTCTAGAGGTCAGCTGTCTGGATGGAAAAGGAAGAGTAGCTTATATCTAGACAGAGGGGTCTTGCTCAAGTTCTCTGGCCATAGACAATAGCTGTGCCTCTGGGGGACTTTCTATGAAGAGACCACTCCAGCTTGAGTTTTTCCAGCCCAGAGATTAACTCAAACTTTTATACTGTGTGTGCTGTACTGCCCGCTCATCCCACTCAGGATGCTTGCTCTGGCCTCTGACCTCCCTTGTCCTGCTGGTTGACCAATAGCATCTCTCCTACGTATGTTGCCCTTCACCTCCTGAGAGACAGAGGCCAAGTTTTATACTATAGTAACCCCCTATTTGCATGGTGGTACTCACTATGCTTTGTTGATTGGATAATTGTTCTTGTCAACTAGTCTGTTTCCTCACCCTTGGAAATCTCTCTACCTAACACAGAAAATTCCCTGGCTCATGTCCTATGATAAGCAGAAATATTGCTTTGCCTGTAGGCTTGTTCAGTGTTACATGTAAAGAAAATAACACACATTTTCCTTATTCATGGGCATGTGTTGTCTGTCCCCTTTAAACTGATCAGAAAAGGCAGAAAGATCTGTAAGAATATTTGATTCCCAAATCAAATGCACCTTCCTGTATTTTGTTCGAAGAACACAGGACTTTTAAGCTGTTTGCAGATGTCATTTTACTGACTTAATCCTAGACATTTCTTGCACAGCCTTAAACTACAGGGAAGAAAGTCAGTGGGCATTACCGAAAGAGCACTGGTTCAGAAGGTCAGGATCACATACTTCTAGACCGAGAGAGGAAGACTGTTCTTTGTGGAGTGGTACCTTGCAGAAGCCTTTGTGCTCTTGGCTGTAGAGTTGGAGGGAAGAGGTGGCGACAAGGATCTACTTTAAAGCTGGGCGTTGTAAGCGTCTCTTAGACTTCTGAGCTTCCAGAGTGTTTGTTCAGGAGGCAGTTTCCAAGGATTTACAGCTTTGCTAAAAACATTTGGTCTCCTCTTTAGATCTGCTCGGCTGATATCATTTTAGTGACTTCCGGGGCAGCATTGTTGCTGAATTGAACAACAATGAATCTTTGCTGGTGCCCATCAAAACTACTTTTATATCTCACATTTCACTTTGATTATTTTTCATCTCTTTCGGAGATTCTCTGGAAACCAGCTTTGTCTTGTCAACTGTGTAACAAGCATGGAATTTTTATAATCATGGCCTTGTCACAGCGGAGCGGATTTGCATCTTCCAGTGAGATGCAAATTGTCCATCCTAGAGTTTAGCGACATTTGCCTCTCTTTAAAGCAACGGCACTAAAGTGACTGGTAGACACAACTGTTTGTTTAGCTTGGCTTCTGTCTTTGATCTCATGTTAACATACCTTAATGGCAGGTAAGATTGATAATAGAGTATTGTAAAGTTCAGGTAATAAATACTGCTTAACTCATAATAATTCTGAATAATGTACTTTTTATGACTTGGTTTGATGGAAAATTTCCTTGTCAGCTTGGTCTAATTGTCCAAACAAAACCACCCATTACTTGAAGAAATGCATGTCCTTCCTAGACACATTGATTAGGGTCATGGCTGGGCTGCACAGAGGAATATAGTAACACTTCAGTTATCTTTAAATGTAATCTTTGGACGATCTTACTAATGCTAAACTCGGGTTTAATGAGAAGCTTTTGTTTACACTTGCCCTTTGAGGCTGTCAGGCCTCTACTGAAATCTGTGCTGACGGCTAGGGCACATGTACACTCACCCCGGGTTTTCCCCTGGAGCCTTCTAGGGCCATCAGTTGTAGTGGTTTGAGCATTGAAAGTCACGGCAGGGCATTGTCTTCTTCTTAACATACGGACTAAAGCAAAAATATATGAAGAGAAAATTAAACATTTAGAAAGTTAAAAAAAAATGTTACTGTGCATCTGAGGTCAGCAAATTTCATGTGGTGTTGGGAGTAGAGGTTGGCGAGTAGGTGTTGACAAGGTTGAGTTCCCTTCCATCACGTTATTCACTGGATGCCTGCCTGTAAGAGAACAGGACCCTAGATTCCAGCAACAGTGTGTACAGTAGCATTGAGCAAGTAAAACACTCAAGAAAAAGGTCAAAGATCCTACCCTGAAAACTGTAAGACACTCATGCAACAAGCTGAAGATAGCAAGGAATGAAAACAATGTCCATGTTCATTTATTGGAAGAATTAATATAATGAAAGTGTCCAAACTGCCTAAAGCGATCTCCAGATTCAATGCAATCACATTAAAATTCCCATAACATCTACCCAGAATTACAAAACAAAACCCTGATCTAAATAAAGAGCCAGAAAACTACCCCCGGCGATCAAAAAACCTTGAGCAGACATAGCCAATCTGATCATATCTTTTTAAATATCTGATCTTAACTTCAGAGGCTTTGATAACTCCACAGCAAGGCACTGTTCAAACAGACATAGCAAGCAAAGGGCCAGAAAAAGCCCAGAAAAAATCAGCACAGCTGCTGTCAACTGGTAACCAAGGTGCCCTAAGCACACAGTAAGGAAAAAAAAAAACAGTCTTTTCAATAAATACGGAAAGAAGATCTGTCATAGCACATGCGGGGGGCGGGGAGGAATGAAATTGGGTCTTTATATCTCTAAGAATATACATTCAACTCTAAATAAATTAAAGGCTTGGATACAATACCTAAACTATAAAACTTAGAAGAAAACATAATTTTTAAAAAAATAGAATCCCTAAAACACAGTCAACAAAAGCAAAAAGAAACTAACATGGCTGCATCAAACTAAAACCCTTGAGCTTAGTGTAGCAAAACACAATCATCCTATGGGATGAGAAAAAATAATCTGCACAGCATACATACACACACACACACATGCACACATACACATCCTACACATGAGTGCATACATATATGCACACATACAGAGACATGTGCACACACTCGCACACACACACTCATGTGTGTGTACACACACTTCAAACAAGTCAACAGCAAAAAAATCAAATAATAACTCAAATCTAAGAATGGACAAAGCATCTGAACAGACACTTCTGAAGGAAGGCACACAAATGAGCAATAGATGCATGAAAAATTGTTCAGCATTTCACACATCAGGGAAATGCAAATTAAAAGCATGATAAACATCACCTCCCCCTTGTTAGAATGGCTTCTGTCAAAAAGATGAAAGACAGACCTCAGCAAGCACATGAGAGCAAGAAACCTTTGCACACCATTGCTGAGAATGCAAATCTGTCTGGCTATTATGGGAAACATCCTGGGAGTCTACCAAAAATTAAAATAGAATTACCATATAATCCAAGTCTACTTCTGGCACGTTTCAAAATGAAATGAAGGCAGTGTGTGGAGGAGAAATTGGTACTCCCATATTATTGCAGCACCTGCATGACAGCCAAGATCCAAAGCAACATAAGGACTACACAGAAAAATGATAGCGTATATGCGCAATGGAACAATGGTCCTCAAAAAAGGAAATCTTGTCAGTTGCAATAGCATGGCCTGTAATTGGAGGACACGATGCTAAGTGAAAGAAACTAGACACAGAAAACAATTGCATGCTTACATTTATATGTGGACTCTAAGAACGTCACACTCAGAAGCAGAGAGTACAATTGATATCAGATCAGCTGCCTGCCAGGGGGCAGAGGAGACATTGGTCAAAATGCACAATGTTTCAATTCATAGAGTAGTAGTTTTTATATACCATGATTACTACAGTTAGCAATACTATCCTATACACGTGAAAGTTTCTAAAAGAATAGATGGGGTAGAGGTACAATGCTGGGGATTGAACACAAAGCCTTGCACATATAGCAGGCAAGCTTCTTATCACTGGCCTATCCCTCCAACCCCACAGAATTAAATCAAATGTTCTCAGCACATCCGTGTGTGTGTGTGTGTTTGCGCACGTGGGATTCATGTATGTCAGGTAATGGACTTAATGGAAAGCTTGATTTGATCATCTTACAATGAATACCTATTTTAAAACTCACACTGTAGCCAATAAGTATAATAATAAAAAGAAGGAAAGTGGGAGGGAAGGAAGGAAGAAAGGGAAGGGGGAAAATATCCATGTGGGTCTTTAATAAAGTGGCCCCTGTGTAATACCTCTCAGTTAGCTTCAGAACATAACTGTAATGAATCCAAAACTAAGTCTTCGAAAACTGAGCTTGGCTTAAAGTTTAGAAATTATTCAATTCAATATTTCAAAAAGTGCCTTGTACTATACTCAATTCAGGTGGTTGGTGACGGTTTTGTAATTCTTTTAAAACTCAAATTCCCAAGGAAACCCAAAGAATCTCACACTGAGAAATAATCTCTTCCCCGTGGTTGTGTGTTTCCTGATGAAGCTCTGTAAGTGGCTTCGGGGGCCTACGTTTACCGCTCCTACAGCTAACAGGCACCTGCAACAGTGGATTTCAGCGAACAATACTGTTCACTTCACATATTGCTAGCTACTTGGAATCTTATGAAAAAGATTTTGGAAATAGGGTGTTTTTCTTTTTCAAATATTTTACATTTATTTATTTATGTGTATATCTGTTGATTTATGTGGGTGTGCCTGCCCCCACGTACACACATGTGGGCATGTGTCATGGCACGCACATGGCGGTCAAAGGACAACATGTGGTAGTTACATCTCTTGTTCTGCCATATAGATTCCAGAGATCAAACCCAGGTCATTAGGATTGGTGGCAAGTTCCTTAACCTACTGAGCCAATTCGCCTGCCCTGGAAATAGGGCATTTACCATGGGCACAAACGCAAAATCTGTTATCCTCAACAGTTTTGCCACTTAACCTTGACCATTCATTCATGCCCCAATTTAGCCTACCTTTGGTGGAATTCTTGGATGTTACAAAATAAACAATATTCCTTAGACATTTATTTACAAATTTATACAAATATTTGTGTCAATATGGAATTGATCTGCATGCTTCTTTCCATTAAAAAAAGTAGATGCATTTTTATTCTTATATTCTTTTGTTCTTAGAGGGGCAACACACCTGGGCTTCAGAAATAATCAAACAGCAGATGCCACTGGTGGTCAGCTGTCCCCGCTTTGCAGCCGGAGGTGCTCATGACCGCTGCAATGCTGCAAGTGATATTTGATATTGATAACAAGTTTGTGATTTTTTTTTATAGCTCTTCAGTCATTTGGAAGGCAAATCTTCAGGACCTTTATATGCGTGTGTTTTGGTTTTTTGTTGGTTTTTTTGGTTTTTTTTTCCAGAGGGAATCCATATCATAGTGCCTCGGTGCCATTCACTGCATAGATTTAAGCAACAGTTTGTGCAGATCTTCTCAATCGTGGCCTCGTGGTTAGAGTCAGTTACCAAAGAAAGAATTGTGAATATGTTGGTTTTTAAAAAACCATCTGAGGAAAAGCTAAATTAAAATCTTGGATTGGCAATCTGTCTCCATCAGGTACTTTATAAAAATCAATCACCCTGGGTATCCTCATGTGTAGACTGGGGACCAGAAAGCCAGGTTCGGGAGCTGTGTTTCTAAATGCACAGTTCGAGAGAGCCCCTGTGCAGAGTGGCCTAGGACACTCATTAAACGCACACATCAGCTCCAGGAAGCTCTTCTGAAACCACACCTAGAATCTCCTGGAAAATTCTTATCTGCTTCCCCCCCCCACCACCACATTTAAATGGTCACATTATTTGTGTAATTGTAAGCCCTCTCAGAACACTTTACCTTACAGAGGTTCGGCTGTGATGTTTTGTGCGATATTCATCTGAAATTTTCCAAGATCTTTCACTCAACCAGCATTATCAAGTGTCCGCAATGTGTGTGCCATTGAACGCCTAGAGTAGAGATGTCTCATCGGTAAGACAGAGCATTTGCCCTCAGGGAACTTGTAGTACAATAAGAAAAATCACCCGGACCTAATTATTACAATGCACTGTGGGAAACATGGTAGGAATAAGTGCGGGCTTTAAGGGGATGAACAGAGGCTGAAGCCCGAGCTCTCTCTAGTTCGCAGTGCCTCTGGGCAGAGAGGGCAGCTGAGCTTCTAAAGCCCTAGGCTAATGTCATGCTTAAGGAGAATTGTAGACTTCCAAACTCTCTTTTTTTCATCCTTTTGCATAATTTGGTCTGACTCATCTTGTCATTAATTGCCTCTTCCATGTCCAAATATCTGAAACAGGCATTCTCTTGCTTTTTTATTGCTAATTGTTGATTATGATAGCTCTCTGTTTTACTTCTAAAGTAAATCCTCTAGCAACGCACTGTGGGCTTCTGACGGCTGCTCTAACCCAAAAGTTAGGTTTTGTCCCACAGGCAGTGGGTTCTGCTCTCGTTCTCACGTGACCTCACTGAAATGCCAAGAGGTTATGAATATGTGCGAAAGTACAGGTGGCAGTAACTTCCCTTACAAAAATAGTATGATAATGCTAAGTGAAATAGCATTGTACTGCCTCATTTGTACAGGGAATCTGAAAGAGGCACTCAATGAAATGCTGGGAGGGGAAAAGGGAGTAGGGACATGTGGACCAAAGCTACAAACTTGCAATTATAACACAAACAAGTTCTAGAGAACTAAAATACAGAGTGAATGAGAATGAACAAATTGGCTCATGATCATTTCACAATGCAGACATGTACCAAGCCATTATTTGTCTGTTGTGTTGATTTTAATACCTGTTTGATCATGGAAACTAGTTTTTCTGGGTTTTGTTTTCTTATTTTTTCAACTCTAACTATTTTCACATTGGGACATTAAGTTTTGTATGATGAGTTGAGATTGTTCATCTGAGTCTTAGGGTTACTACTACTCTGTGACGAAACACCTTGACCAAAGTAGCTTGGGGAGGAAAGGGTTTGTTTGGCTTACACTTCTTTATCACTGTGTATCATCCAAGGCAGTCAGGACAGGAACTCAAATAGGACAGGACATGAGAGTCAGGAACTGATATAGAGGCCATGGAAGATTGCTGCTTATTGACTCATTACCCATGGCTTGCTCATCCTGTTTTCTTATAGACCATTATCTAAGGGGTGGCCCCATGAATCACCAATTTTAAAAATACCCTCTAGACTTGCCTACAGCCCAACCCTATGGGGACCTATTTTCAATTAAGTCATTCTCTCTAATGACTGCAGCTTGTTAAGTCGACATAAAACTAGCCAACACATTGTACAGGGCTCCAGTGTACTTCTTCATCAGATAAGGAAAATATCCTTAAAAGTAAACATATTTATGGGTTACACACCACACCTCTATGAGATAAGTACATTCTCCTGAATGACCCACTATGCTGTGTCCTGAGACCTACCCAAGCCTTTGTCTCACTGAGGAAGAGCGACCTTGGGGCTTGACTCTTGATTCCCTTTTGCAACCTTTGGCTTTTGTTACTGCCACTCTCTTTCCTATTCTTCACCTGCTCCTGTCTCTGTACAGGTGTGAACACACAGCTGTGAAGAAGACGAAAGCAGGCTAAGTAGAAATAGACTGGGAAGTGAAGATGAAGAATGAAGAAGGAGGAGCAAAACAGGAGACAGAGGAGTGAAACAGGACCTTGGGCATCTTTGTGATGAGGTATTTATCCATGTGGTTGAATGAGGCACATTTGGCATGCAGACCACTTCAAAGCCAGACAAAAAAAACTGTGCCTATGTTGCAGACAAGGATTTGGCAATAAGGAGCATTTCTGGTGTGCAAGAACAACAACCCCACTCCAGAAGCTTCCAGCAAAGAATCCTGCCAAGCAGCATTTACTTTGTCACATCTGCCACCATCATACTGTACATCTATCCTTGTAGTTAATAGTCCTGGAAAGAGTAGAGCTGCATTTGACCTCATACCTGCATTTGACCATATACCTTCCATGCTTTCTGAGAGGGCTTACCTCTACCACTCCATGCTTTGAAAGGTTAGCAGCTGCATGCTAGGCAATAGTGTGGAGAAAGAGGGTTTTGCATTTTTAAGTAAGAAAGGAAAGGTTCATGTGTACAGCTCTGTGATTTCACTACCAGAATGCATGCACATGGCCATGCCTAGCTGCAGGAGGATTTGGGAAAATTTTTTCTTATGTATATATATCTAGATGTTCAATCAAAACCTGGAGCCCATGTACTCCAAAGGAGAAGATAACTGGGAATGGGAATGAGGCTGCAGGCTACATAATCACTCACAAAAGTCATTGACCTCTCGCTTGGTATCAGCAGTAAGTCCGGCCTTGTGATTTGTGATAGCCAATGAGATGCAAGCCAGAGCCTCAACAGCCAAGCAGCAACTTCCCATATTCCCTTTCTCCTCTGCCACGAGACAGGCATGCTTCAGTTCGAGGCTTATCAGTCGTGCTGGAGTCTGTGGTGAAATGATCTGGAGCAGGGCTGTAGCTGACTAAGGAGCAGACATGAGATACAGATGGAAAGTAAAACCTTGGGATTATAAGCCCTTGAGGTTTAGGGATCTTTTGTTATAGCAGCATGCCCTCCTTTGGTGGCTCTCCAATGCAGTCCCTAAGCTCCCTGCACCAGCTCATCTGGGAGCTTGTGGGACAGGCAGATGCTCCATGTCTGTCCTACCCTTACCCCAGACCTTGTAAAGTTGATATGCCAACAGGGCCCTGCTTCCTGAAAATGATTCTAAAATCATGAGAGTCCCTGTCCCTGCTTCAGACTAACCATCTCTACCACACAAAGGCCTGCCGTGTGTGAGTATATACTCAGTACAGAACTACTGTCCTTGGTTTCTATGAGAAGAGAGACAAAAAGAAGCTCATTAAACAGCGGTAATAATGGAACTGGCATCTCCCAAGGCAGTTTATAATTTTTTTTGAGCTATTGAAAAAGGCATTGCTTCCTTAATGCCCTGTTCAGAGAGTCCATTATTGTCACATAGAAATACTGGCACACTGGCGTTTGTATCCTGGTTTTGTATTCTGAAACATTACTGACTTCATTAATCCTAATGGTTTGTGAGAGTAAAGTTTGTAGGATCTTGTATAGCATTATAATCATGTTTTCCACAAACAGACAATTTGGCTTTCTGCTTTCTAGTTTGGAAACTCTTTTCATTTTTTTTCCTAAATGTTCTGGCTAGTAGCCCCAGTGCCATGAAATGGTGAAGGCAGACTCCTTGTCTTAATCCAGTAGCTATGGCAACAGCTTTCTACCTTTCTCCATTTGTTCTGGTGTTAGCTGTGAGTTGGCCATGCATGCCCTCTAGCAGTATCATGCCTTTCCCATATATCTAACTTACCGAGAGGATTTTGTTTGCTTACTTGGTTAGGTTTGGTTTTTGGTTTTTTAAGACAGGGTCTCTATGGCTGTCCTGAAACTCACTGTACACCAGGCTAGCCTTGAACTCACAAAGATCTGCTTACCTCTGTCCCCTGAGTGCTGGGATTAAAGGTGTGTACCACCACCACCCAGGAGAGAAGGTTTTAAAAAGAAGGTTTTAATGATTCTTTGTGAATTTCACATTATGCACCACAATCATATCCCCATCACTTTTCGCATCTGCTCTTTGCCCTGCAACCTCCCCCACAAAATAAACAACAAAACCTTGTCACAGAAACTGTAGTGTGTCACAGTGTGTCACACATCCTTTCTCCACACATCTTTACTTGCAAATGTTCATTGCAGTGAGTCATTGGTCTAGTTCAAGGCCTTTGAATTGTGCTACCTATCAATACCGGATCTTCAGCAGGACTCCTCTCTGATATCCAGTTGTTGCCCTGTGTCATCAAGATCCTGCCGCTCAGCTTTGGGTCTGCAGGACCAGCCCCTTCAAGTGCTTCAGCATTTCATAGATGGAGCAGATGTTAGGGTGGACCAACTAACTCAAAGCCCTGGATCTGGTCCTGGGTGGTAGCTTAGTTGGTCAGCCCACCAGCTAAGGCAAATCCACACTTGCGGGGGGGGTTCTCCAGCTCCACCCCAGCTAGTTCACCCAATGTCTCAGCCAGCAAGGGGCAGGGCCAGCCCTGCTGCTCTCGTTACCTCTGGGCCAGCTCTGTTGCCTGCCGCAAGTGGTGGGGGGCATCTCACCCTCACCCATGCCACCACTTGGCAGATGAGGGGTGGGGCCAGCTCTCTGGTTCCGCTGCCCCCAGAGTCACCTCTACTGTGCTACCAGGCAAAGCGCAGGGTCCGTTTTCCTAAGGGCTGCAGCCAGTGAGGGTCAGGAACAGCTCTCCTGCTCTCCTGACACTGGGGTCAGCTCTGTTGCTTGCCACAGGCGGTGAGGAGGTGAGGTGGGAAGAAGGGCATCTCTCCCTCACCCAGCAGATGAGAGGAGGGGCCAGCTCTCCCAAGTGTGGTGGCCATCGAGGGGCAGGAATAACTCTACTGCCACAGGCAAGGGGCAGGGCCAGCGCCAGCTCAGCACAGTTTTGGGACACCAACATGACCTCAGGTGGCAGCCCAAACCAGGGACATCTGCATGGCCTGTGGTAGTAACTCGGCCATAGAAATCAACACAGATCCCAGCTGTAGCAGGAACACAGACCCTGACATGGACCTCAGTGGCAGCCTGGGCCAGGATGTCACCACGGCCTCAGGTAGCAGCACAGGCCACTTTGCCTCAGGCATCAGTATGGCCCCCAGACATCAGTATGTTCTTGGGCAGCAGCCCAGACCAGTGACTTCTGGATAACCTTTAGTGGCAGCATGGGTCACAGACATCAGCACAGACCCTGGCTGTGGCAGGGCCATGGAGCCAGACATAGCTCTTAGTACCCAGGCCTGGACATCCCCATGGCCCAGTTGTTTGTACGGGCTCCTCACCATCATCTAATCTTCATTTCCATCCTTTTCCACAGTCTAGGAACTCCTTGGCTTCTCTTTCTCTCCCAGATCTCCACCTTGTACTTTCTTTCTCATCTTTCCATCACATATTTGTTCAGCATAGTAGGACCTGCAACCTGTGCTTGGGAACTTTCTTCTGGCTGTCTGGATTACTGAGAGTCTGTTTTTTGTTTGTTTGTTTTTTAATATCATGAAATGGTATTAAATTTCACCAGGTATTGCCCTGCATCTACTGAGATGGTCACATGCTTTTTGTCTTTTATTTCTACTACATTGATCACATTTATTGACTTGTGTCTGTTGGGCCAGTCTTGAGGCCTAGAAGTGGCATCTTCCTGCTGTTTCCTATGACTTTATCTCTAGAGGATAAGCTACAGCCACAGAAGCTGTGTGTCACATCTTTTCATTCCAGAGAAGAAATCAGTTATCGTAAGTAATAAAACATGTTTTTATACCAAAAGTCTATTTTTCATTTATTCGATCAAAGGATGCCATATAATGCAGTCCAAATACAAACAGAACACCAGAACAGCAAGCATGTCCACATTGCCAAGGTAGACTGCCTGTGCTCTGTGTATAACACCCCCCCCCCCAAGTACTGCCACCTCATGACAGTTGAATCACCCTAGAGCATTCCACACACAGATTAGATACCCAAACACTTAATGCTTCCACATCTTCCTGAGAGGAAGTCCCAAGGCTGGTGCCAGACATCATCAGAATGTGGCTCTGCGGGGTCCTGAATGAGCAATGGACAGATCCTCCAGAGAGTCTCTGATATTGCTTTTCTGTTCCCTGCCAGACCTTTCTGCATTTACCTGGATTGCTCTGACTATTGACAGAATTCCGTGCCCTAGCAGGTATGCCCAAGCTTTGACATTGCAGCATGCCATCACAGCTCCAAAGTTCATGGGCAAGACGAGCACAGAAAGAATCCTGAAGAAACCTCGGTGTCTTAAGCAATCACCCGTTTTCTCCTTCTTCCTTAGGTTTCACTGTTTCGTGACTCCAGTTCAGATGATTTCTTACATTAGGAGGAAAACATGTTCTGGGGTGTTGCCACACACATATAGCTTTATCTCAACATTGAGAATCTAGAGGTGTGAGTATGCTTGGCCACTCCATTAGATGTTTGTAGAAACTGGCCTTCCATGGGACTATAAATGAAAACAGCCCAAACCAGGCCATGTAGGACAGGGGGCCATCCTTATTCCAACCAACTGACTGTCCTTTCCCCCTCTCCTATGCTCTCTGAGAAATTCAGGTCTCAAGTAAAATACCAAAGAACCCTAATGAGGCAGCTGTTTAGCCTGAATCGACAATATTCTACACACATTTACCTCACAGTGTGAACTGAGCAAAGGCTCCCCTTGTGTGAGGGAGCAGGCTCCTCATTTGCTGTCTTGGCTTGAATAGTTGCCATCTTTAAAAGAACAAACATGATTTCCCTAGGACATAACTTTTAGTATGGTATGGTCAGTTCCCAGGCTAAGCTTTCCTATTAGTCATCCGGCATTTCCTCAGAGCCCACACAGAAACCCCACTGTCTCCTTCATACTGAATTCACCATGCAAAACATCACCACATCAAAGAAGCCAAACGTCTTGAGCTCTGTAGGAGAAAACTACACAAAGCAGAACTCTGGCTCTGGCCAGTGGGCAGACAGCTCAAACACCCAAGCCCAGGGCCATATCAGGACACTTGCAGGGTCCAAGACAAGTTATTTCCCTCAACATTTTCTATAAACATAATCAGATTTAGATGAATGCCAAGGCTCACAATGAAGGGAGGAAAACCCCAGATGCCACAACCACCACAGTATTGATGAGGAGAAGGGCAGAACAGGGACCCTGCATCTTCTCCTGAGCATTGAATCCTTGGCCTTTATGGTAAAGTGTAGAAGACTGTTTGAGACTCCTGATTTCCCAGCAGAGTGCCTCTAAGCTATTCCATAACTGTGGATAAGAAAAGACAAAGCGAGCCGCATCCTTAGGTTCCTTTCTACCTCAGTATGTTTTGAAACCAGAACTGTGTGTGGGATCTAGTCACAGAAGTTTCTGAGTTCTGGTGCTTGTAGTGGAAAGCCACCTGTAGCCGCTTTTTTTTTTTCTCGACTCTCCTTTATTTGGGGTGTTTTGGCCTCCACCTCCCTTCCACCAACCCCACAACCTTAAGTAGAAGAGAGAAAAGGTTAGTGGGGAGAGGAGCCCAGACCCCTTTACTTGTCCTGGCTGCTTAGGGTCAAGGAGTTCTTTTAGGGCTCTGTGCCAATCTCCACCAACCACAGACAGTTAGCAGTCTCCTCCACGCTACTGTGCCCCTAAGTGTTTCTGTCTGTCTGTCTGCTCCAAACTGCCACAACATCTCTGGTCTCTCCAAACTGCTACACGCCACATACCTACACCAAACGTCACACAGGATGCCACACTGTCTCTTTCTCAGGCCTCAAATTTACACCCTCAGCCCCCTAGACCACGCCCCTCTACATGCTGCACATGGAAGGTCATTACCAGCTGGCAAGAGCCACACCCCAAACAAACAAATACCAGGTGTGGACAAACCATAGCCCACCTGAAACCCCACACTTGGGATTAAAACAAAAACATAGTCACATAAGATACAAAGAACCCAAAGCTTTCATTACAGATGCTAGGGAATTGCCTCACAGAACTCAGAGGTGAGAGGTCCCAGAAGCTTATTTTATTGGGGTGGCTTTGTTGGGTGAAGCAGTGATGTGCAATGGCTCTACCTTCCCTGTGTGTCTAGATTTAGGGCTCTATTCTGGAAGGGTGGCTACTCACTAGTACACTTGAGGCTGGTAACCAAGGCAATGTGCCGGACCCTTCCACTGACATTGTTTTTTGCACTCTGCGAGCATCAATTAAAATACTGGTTACGGATTTTCACAGAAGCAAACCATTTTCTATTTTATAGATTTTATACTCATGTTTAAAACATTTAAAACACCCAAAAGCCACAAAGGTGGAATCATTTCAAAAGGCTAACCATCCTGCCCCCTAGCCCACCACACACACGCACACACACACCCCAGCTCCACAATCCACCTCCCAATCACAGCCTGATAGAATCCGATTCATCCCTCTCCTGGCCTTGAACTGATTATGGATGTCATTCCTGCAGAGCACAGTGCTGCCTCCATCCTTTGCTGAAGAAAAATGCATGCTGCCATCCCTACAATGATTCCGCTATGGGAAGAAAGTGAAGCCTGCCGCCATCCCTCCCCTACAAGGCACTCTCGTCCTGACATCTTTCCCACCTTTGTGCATGGCCCCTGCTGCTCCAAAGGATACCCTGTCTCAGGCTGTACTGAGCAGGAGAGGCTGACTCTTCCAGTCAGCCATTTTCTTCTCTCCTTTTCTATTGCAGCCCTCCTGCTGTCTGTTTCTCCTGCATTTGTCTCTCTGAATGCTTGATTCCCCTCCATATTGTCATTTAAGAATTTTGGTCATCTTCTCCTGTCAATTGTTTTTCTCATTCAAAATTAAGGCATGTGTCCTTATTAACCAAAGAACAGTAAGCAAGAGAAAGCTTCTGGGCAGTGAATTTTATTTATTGTTTTTAAATCCTACATTACTATTTATAGAGTCTAATTATTCTCTAAGTTTTATTCTGAAGTACTTTAAATCTACTGAAAAATTGAAAGAAAGAAGTTCAACTTTGACATTTGTGAGTCAACTATGAGCAGCTTACTGCATTTGGTATCTTTTCAATATACGTTCATCATTTTTTTTTGCTGAGTTAAGAGAGATGTAGATATTGTAAGTCTTCATCCCTAGATACTTCTGTGTATCGACATGTAGATATTGTAAGCCTTCATCCCTAGATACTTCTGTGTATCTCTTAAGAACAAAAATACCCTCTACCATAACCACAAAATATCAGTCACATGTGGAAACACAAACAGTAGCATCCTAACTGCAGTCTAGTAACCCAGCCCCAGGTGCTACTTTAGCATCTAGAGGAAGATTCTGATTTGAATTTCCTGTACATCATCTAAAATTAAGGCTTTATTACACCTTCACCAAGATGTGCATTAGCAGGAATGTAGTGGACTTATTATGAAGCTTTTTAAAAAAATTCTTCAAAGTTATGTCAACTATAAAGCATAGAAAATACCTATCTATTAACCAAAGAAATCTGGCCAATGAACTGTATTTTCTGCTAAAGTGATTGAAACAGCACTGGAGTGCCCATTTGCAAATAACTTGCAGAAATGCAGCACCATACATACATACGTACATACGTACATATACATACATATATACATATACATCATGCTTAGGGTCGTAACCAGTCTTGCTTCCTCCAGGGAGGCATATACCAGCCAATCCACTCACAACAAGAACAAGATGATGTCAAAATGGCCTGAGAGCTCTGTTGTATTTTAAAGGGAGCCGTGTGCTTATAGACATCTCAACAAGCAAATGAACAACACACAACATTGTTGGCATAAGAGTGTCTGTATCCTTGCATCCAGGCAAATGGCTCTGCCTGACAACCACTGAAACCCAAGGCTGAATGTAAGATCAATTTCACCAATGCTAATGGAATAAAACAGACAAACAACTGTTTTTTTCTGGTGACCCACCAATCCCCAAATCAATGTCTCTGAAATGTGACCCTTTCCTGGTTCGGTTGTTTTCCTGCGACATGAAGAGGACATCCAGTCCGTTGCCAAAAGGGATTTGTCCTTTTTATCTAGTCGGAAGAGTGCTTCAGCTATTTGCATTTCTGAATTGCTTAGCTGCCCAAGCATGCTCGGTGTATGCTGTTTGAAATGTGTCATCGAGGCACGTGACTGCTGTTCTCAAGCTGATGTTGGACCTTCTCCAACAAATATGGATTATGTTAAAGTCGGTTCTGAATTGACGAGGCTATGCTAATAACTCCCAGATGGGCATCTCTGTGCTCTCCAGCAGGGAACCGAAAGCAGTCTATGGCAGGAGCAGTGTTTGGCAGGTCCATCATTCCGTCATTAAAGGCCACATTATTACTTACAACTGTGCTTGCATGGCAATGGCCGCTGAGATGCGGCCCACTTCCCAGGGATGAGCACTAGGAATTGGCTTTTAGGTGGACTGCCTCCCAGGTGCCAGTAAAAAAAGGTTTTGTTTGAAATGCCCCTCTTCCTGTTGCCAAATAAGGCATGATGAACGACTCAAAGGGGGCAGCAGGGGAGGTGGGCTTAGAGACTGACATAGGCAGAGATGTAGTCACAGTGCAGCCCTTGCTCAACAGAGGGGCTTCGTCTGCGTCTGTCCTGAGCGTGTGTGCTTTGGTGCCTGACTCCTGTCCTAGTAAGTTTTGTTGGAGCGATTCTTCACATTGCAGTTATTTACATTCGGGGATCACAGTATTTATTAGATGTCATATCCTCTTTGTCCTTGGTTCTTAACCTATGGAGTGTAATTTTTTCCTACAATTGCTTTTAGAAAAAAAATGGGAAAATATGTCTTCTGCAATCATATTTCTAAACCAGAAGGCAACAGAATATATTTGATATTGGATTTCAATATGACCAGTTACCTAGGAATATACAGCTCGTGGCCTCTGTGCTTCCTCTATGTAGTTAATTATGATGAAGGTGGATATTAAGATGAAAGGGAATGTCTTGGTTGAAAGGAAAATAATCACTTTGGTGATTATTAATAGGTGTACCTTATTTTAGTAGAGAAGTAAAAATCCAACAAAGCCTCTATTTGCAAAGCAAATGCTGCATGCTCATTGCTTTCATTTAGAGTGTAAACCAATCTCATACCCCTATATATATATATGTTGCAGTGAGCAGATCCCTGAGGACGATAAATGTAATTGAAGACACTCACTGTAGATGATACACGTTCTTCTTTGTTATTAGTCTCTCTCTCTGTAACAATTCAGTCACAGGGAACTCCCCGACTTTACCATCAGGTAACTGGATTTTATGGTGTCATTTCATCTATATAGGCATATCTATATGTTTTCTTTATCTGCCCCCACTCTTTCCAGCAACTCTGAGGAATCTGAAAGTATAAAACCACATCTGCCAATAGCATTATGATGAACCATTTAGGATTTAGATTTTTCACGAGGCCACAGCACTAAATGCCACAGATTCCCAACATGCACTGGAATATTTTTAGTGCTAAAAGTCAGGATTTAAAATATATTATTTTAAGTCATTTCAAAATATTGAAAGATCAACAGAAGATTTTTTAGCATTTGTGCATTGAGGCCTTCCTGAAGAGGGCTCCTGAGGGTGTGGGACCCTGAGTGTTAGCTAGGAGAGTAGATGAAAAGAAATTTAGTTCACGAACTGGGTATGGTAGCACAGGCCTACAATTCCAGCACAGAGATTCAGAGGCTGGAGGATTATTATAAGTTCCTTGTTAGCATGAGATATATAGTTTCAGGTCGGCCTTGGGGCTGCACTTGTAAGGCCTATCTCAAAAAATAAAAAAGCCAGAAAAGGGCTTGTCTGGGAGAAAAGGAGGGAGAGAAAGAGAAAACCCAGCTCATGAGGCCTTACTGCAGGCTACTGTTGTGCTATACAACTGTAGCTGCCCAGTAACAGAAGGATCTCTGCCAAGGCTGAAAGGAAACCATCCGGTCCTTTTCAAACGCATCATGTTATAGTTCCTTACGTATGGGTAGCATCTGAGGACTGGGCATTCACAGAGCCTCAGAAGCTGCATTTTTATAGGAGGCACTTTCAGATCCCCTTCCCATTCGTGAGTGTAAATGCCAGCCCAGCCGTCTTGGTCCCACTAACCCCGGTGACTGTGCCTGAGCAACAAAAGAGGGGAAAGCACTATCATCCTTACCAACACTTAGTATTTCTTAAGTCCTCAAGATGTACTTCTGCGCCGTTAATACTCCATCAAAGCAAGCTTGGGGGGTTAGCTAGCAGGTGTAAAAGAAATGGAATGCCCTACATTTAGTGGCCATTAAGTCAAAACTTTCTGAGGTACCATGAGACCTCAGGTGAGAATCACTTGTTCATTGGTCTTAATAAGCCAACTACTGAGTGTCAGCTACTCTGTAAAACCCAAAAAAGAAGAAGAAGAAGAAGAAGAAGAAGAAGAAGAAGAAGAAGAAGAAGAAGAAGAAGAAGAAGAAGAAGAAGAAGAGAAGAAGAAGAAGCATCTGTCTGGTACGTGTTTGCTTAGACTTCTGGGGGTGCTGTCACTCTAACATCACTTGGTGTGATGATGGATGATGTTGTATGATGGTGAGCTTGGTATGTGGAAAGACTCTAGCCTCTTTCTAGAGCCTTGTCTTAAACACACAGCATCACAGCTCATGAAAGAGATGCCAACTGCAAAGCGGTGAGTTATGAAGCTGATTGGGCTTTGCAGCCCAGCCTTCGGATGCTCTTTTCAATATTTGGTCATCTTGGCAGAGCACACCCCACCCGGGACAGCACTAGAAGATAGAAAGTGGGGTGCGGTGGGGTTAAAGGGAACACCCTTTATATAAAAGCACCAAGACCACATTAAGCCCAGTGAGTACCAGAAAAGGGCTCAGGGCTTTCATTCCACCTTTCCCGTCCTTTACTGCATAGTACGCTAGTCTGCCCATAATGGCACTAAGATTTCTGGATTGTTAAAAAGAGGCTTATAAGAGCAATTGAAAGTGATATGGGCATTTTAATATTGTGACACTTAATGCTACATAAAACCTTTGTTTCTTACAGGTTTATTGAGCTGGCGTATTAGATTTCCTGCCGTATGACCTGGAAGATTATGGTGGCTTAGGTCTAAGTATACTTTGGGGAAGCATTTTGTATTTTCTCTATAAATAGTCTTTCTAAAACAACACAGTGGTGTAACTATTAACGTTTATATTGCATTATACATCCTCCAAAGTTTACTATGCATAGTGAAGAGCATGGTAACCAAAGGAAATGCTTCTGTCTATGAAACACGCCGCAACTTGCCAATCTAAGCCATTATTTCATCGGTAGGATGGCCGTGCACTGGTACTCCATTGTGGTATTACACTACCAAGCATTTGAGCTTCCGGAAGCTAAACATTTATAATACATAGATGCCTTAATTTGAAATAAAAGGGATATTACCAAAAGACTAACTTTTAAATGAAAGTAATGTGCTTGATTGTAGTGGTTTCAAAGGTTTGGTCTTCATAAAACAATTTGACTGAGAGGCCCGTGTTCAGAATTGTATCAAAGCTCATTTTTCATGTTCAGTAATTTCTCTGACTCGGCAAAAGCAACCAGATCATGAATTCTACCACCGAGTGTTCATTTTTCAGTACCTTCTCACGAATTATTCTCACCAGCACACTGCAACATGGAGCCCCACAAAAGCACAGGGTTCTGCTTGGGCTACATTCATGCGCTGACTCCTGGGGAAGCATAACAAATGGTGAAGTCACCCTTCTTTCTGTAGGTAATTTGATGAGCAATTCCTTCAGAATATATAAGAAACAACCAGCCAGAGACCTGGCCCACAAGTCTC
This sequence comes from Pachyuromys duprasi, assembly GCA_028658305.1. Classification (NCBI taxonomy): domain Eukaryota; kingdom Metazoa; phylum Chordata; class Mammalia; order Rodentia; family Muridae; genus Pachyuromys; species Pachyuromys duprasi. The sequence continues at coordinate 69,553,418 of CM053752.1, forward strand.
TGACCCACTTTTTCATCCATATTTGAATAGCCAGTTCCATTACGTTCAAAACTGTAGCCCAGGCCAAGCAAAAAGGCGAGGTCTGTGCTGTCCAAAGAAATGAAAGATTATCTCATTCAATCTACAGAAACGGGATGGGTCAGGCCCACCTTCGGATTACTCCCAGCTTCAGACAGAGCGGGACATCTGGGTACTCTGCAGTTTGCTTGGGGCGTTGTTAGCATGCTTGTCCTCCGGGGTAGGATTTTAACCAGGCCTCCGGCAGCTGCGTATTTGGCCACTTGGCCACATTAGGCCTACAAAACCCCTGCTATTACCCTGGTGAAGCCTGTGCCAAGGCCCCCGGTGACACAATGAAGGTATTAGGTCAGATGAGTTACATTAAGTGGCAAGTGATAAATTCAAGATGACAATTTGAAACAGCAGTGTTTCTTCTAAGTAATTAATTCCAGTGGTGCCTGGGGCGGTGTGTGGTTGCCGCCCCTGGTGTGGCAAAGCTGCGTAGCTAATGAGAAAACATTACAGTGAGGATTAGGGGCCTGTACATTCTGGCAGGCTGAGGTCACTATGATTAGGAAATATTAATGCAGGCTGACTGAAAAACCATATACACCCAGGAAACTTAATTTTTATTTTATTAATGCAGAAACTGTTGACCACTTTACAATGTGGCGGCTCACTAAGTGGGCTAGGGAGAGAACTGACACATTCCCTTTTGGGTCCGTGGTGTTCCTGAAGCCTTCTAGAGACAGTGACAGAATGGCTTGCCACAGCCAAGGTCGTCCTCATCTGAGGACACCGTCTCCCCAGCACACACAGAAGCCATAGAACGATGTGCTATTTTATTTTCCAAGACCTTTGGTAGACGACTCATCTGCTCTGCTGAAGAGACAACCGTGAAATGTGATATCGTCAAGCAAGAGGCAGAGTTTCTCTTGCTCCATCCGTCCTTTGGCGAGGGAGGGACCAGGCCACCTTTGACTTCCCGGGGCTGTCAAGGTGTTAGAAGAGCTGCTTGCCTTCATTCTCATCTCCAGACACTCCAGTTTAGCTTGAAGCAGAAAGAACTCGAGGCCAGACGGGTGGGCTCGGGGACAAATTCAGACCATCAGGAGTGTGTTCAAGCCCGGAACTCAGCGCCCAGCCCACCTCATCTGGTGCTCACCTGGGTGTCTCACTGGGAAGCAGAGCCATTCACCCAAACTGTTTCCCTATAAAACTCTCAAAGAAGTTTCTCTGGGGACTCTGGTGTGCACAGACCTATGGACGCACACATATATACACACACTCATAGAACTCGGGGTGTTGACTCATCGCTAATGGAGGACTTTTAGTTTGAGTAACTACAGATGTCTTGTGGTGTACTAGATATGTAGCCTATAAAATACCTACTAAACACGTTTCCCTTGGCACTGAAAAATGACCTGCTTCTAGCTGTAAGACCATGCCCTTATCACTCGCTATAAATTGGCTGTGGTGTTGGGTACTCAGATTCAATATGTCCACAGGTATGTGTGTGAGTGAAGGCAGATGAGTAGAAAAGCCATTAGCAACACGTGTTTTTTGAAATCTTGAAGGGCTACCAAGCACATCTCTGTACTCCCAGCTTCCTCTGTTATTAAGAAGTCAATTGTATTGTGGAGAAAATAAGAAAAACCTTAAATCTGGTTTTCTTTTTTTTTCTTTAATTCCGTAGACTATATGAGACTAATGTTATATTATTATAGGCAGCTCCACTTCCTAGAATAGGAGAAATAATAATAGGAGGATCCAGTAAGCAAGAATTAAACCTACCCATCATTTTTTATTTACATCCATACGCGAAATTCATGGGGAGAAAAACTTAGAAAAAGTCAACATTTAGCAAATAAACCCATATTTTCTCTTACAGATTTTGGTTAAAAATATTTCTTACATATTTGATGATTTGCAAAGACACCAAAGAATTATTACAAAACTTTTTCCCAATATCATCAAGTGAGCAGCAGGCATGAAAGTGAAAGGTGGTTGCATAAGAAAGGGAGAATATAGACATGAGAAATAGACATGAGATTGTACCACTGCAACAATCAACAGGTCAGCATTAACTTAATTAAAATGATGAAAGGAAATACATTTGGGTAGATATAGACGATTTGTATCATTATATACACATATATACATGAGACTTCCTAAAAAACATGATGTATTCTAAATATATATATATATATATATGGTTTATCAAAAACATATGTATATATATATATGGATTTTTAAAGAAAGTTATGTAACCCAGGCTGACCTACAACTAGAAAAGTATAACTTTAAATGCGTGTTTCTCTTGCCTCTACCTCCCAGGTACTGAGATCACAGACAGGCACAACCATGCTTAGCCTTAATATTTACACTTTACTCTTGAATGAATCTTCCCCTTTTCTTGCTTAAGTTTCAAGGGTGAGCAAAAGAGAATCATGGTAACTATTTTCCAAAGACTAAAAATCTACTGAGAACACAATAGAACTTGAGAAGTGTCTAAGAAGCTATGCTTCACAAATATGACCCTGGGTACAATGTTAACTCAAAAAAAAAAAAAGTAGCCTTTCTGTATGCAAACAATAAATGGGCTGAGAAAGAAATTAAAGAAACAACAACTTTCACAATAGCCACAAATAATATAAGGTGTCTTGGTTTAACTCTAACGAACCAAATGAAAAACTTTTATGGCAAGAACTTCAAGTCTTTGAAAAACAGATATTGAAGAAGATATCAGAAGCTGAAAAGGATTTCCCATGCTCATGGATAGCTAGGATTAACATCGTAAAACTGTCATCTTATCAAAAGCAATCTACAGATTCAAAGCAATTCCAGCACAATTCTTTAAGGGCTGAAAGAACAATCCTTAACTTCATATGGAAAAATAAAAAACCCAGGATAGCTAAAACATTTCTGTATAATAAAAGAATTTCTGGAGGTATCACCATCTCTGATTTCAAGCTGTACTACAGAGCAATAATAATAAAAGGTGCATGATATTGGTATAAAAACAGACAGGTTGATCAGTGGAATCGAATTGAAGACCTAGAAATAAACCCACACACCTACTGACACTTGATTTTTGACAAAGAAGCTAAAACCATGCAATAGGAAAAAAAGAAATCATCTTCAACAAATGGTGCTGCTCTAACTGGATGTCTACATGTAGAAGAATGCAAATAGATCCATATCATCACCCTGCACAAAACTCAAGTCCAAGTGGATCAAAGACCTCAACATAAAACTAGACACACTAAATCTAATAGAAGAGAAAGTGGGAAAGACCCTTGCTCATTGGCATAGGAGACAACTTCCTGAACAGAACACCAACAGCTCAGGCTCTAAGATCAACAATCAATAAATAGGACCTCATGAAACTGAAAAGCTTCTGTGAGGCAAAGGACACTGTCAATAGAACAAAATGACAGCTTACAGACTGGGAAAGGATCTTCACTAACCCTACATCTGACAGAGGGTTAATATCCAAAATATATAAAGAACTCAAAAAATTAAACAGCAACAAATCAAATAACCCAATTTTTTAAAATTTATTTTTATATCAATCACAGGTTAGGTACTTTGCATCCCAGGCGTAGTCCCCTCCTTCATTCCCTCCCACCCTCCCCATCCCTCCCTCATCTCCTCCCCGCCCCCTCCAAGTCCACCAACAGGGGAGGACCTCCTCCCCTTCCATCCAACCCCAGCTCATCTTGTCTCCTCAGAGCTGGCTGCAATGTCCTCCCCTGGGATCTAGCCAGTCTGTCACTCCCCCGCTTGTATGGGGGAGGGTCAAAGAGTCAGCCATCAAATTCATGACTGAAACAGTATCTGTTTCCCTCACTAGGGTCTTCAGTCCAACACCGAGCTATCATGGGCCCCATCTGAGCGGGGGTTCCAGGCCACATCCACACATGGTCCTTGGTTGGAGAAACCGTATCATCATATAAGACCCCTGTGCCCTGCTCAGTTTGGTCTTTGTGGAGCTCTTGTTCTCCCCAAGTCTCACCAACCTCCCCTATTTCTACCTTCACTTCCCGCCCTCTGCCAAAGGCTTGATCTAGAGTCTTAATATCTGCTCTGATACATCGCTACATTGACCCCCGCCCCCAGAGGTCCTCCTTGGCATGCTCCTGTCCTGTTGCTTGTTTTCTCCTCCACTCAATGTCCATCCCATTTGTTCATCCAAACGAGCATTGATTATACCAACCTGGGTCCTCCTTCCTGTATATCCTCCCTAGGTGTGTAGATTTCAGCATGACCTTCCTATCCTATAGGTCTATATAA
>CM053752.1:69558213-69586233 GCA_028658305.1 Pachyuromys duprasi
TCTGGTGCGTGTAAGGTGAAATCTCAGAGTCGTTTTGATTTGCATCTCCCTGATGGCTAAGGACATTGAGCATTTCTTTAAGTGTTTTTCTGCCATTCTATAATCCTCTACAGTCAGTTCTCTTTTTAGCTCCATACCCCATTTTTTAATTGGATTACTTGCTTTCTTCCTTTTTAACTTCTTGAGTTCTTTATATATACTGGATATTAGCCCTCTGTCAGAAGTAGGATTGGTAATGATTCTTTCCCAATCTGTAGGCTGTCGTTTCGTTCGGATGACAGTGTCCTTTGCTTTACAGAAGCTTTTCAGCTTCATGAGGTCCCACTTATTGATTGTTGATCTTAGAGCTTGTGCTGTTGGTGTTCTATTCAGGAAGTAGTCTCCTGTAACAATGAGTTCTAGGGTCTTCCCCACTTTTTCTTCTAACCGATAACCCAATTTTTAAAATGGAATAAAGAGCTAAATAAGAATTCTCTCAAAAAAAAGAATTTCTACTTGCTGAGAACAATTTTAAAAAATATTCAGTGCCCTTAGTCATCATGTAAGTACAAATCAAAAGGGCTCTGAGATTCCATCTAAGACTCATTAGAATGGCTAAAATAAAAAACTCAAGTGGCAACACATGCTGGAGAGAATGTGGAACAAAGGGAACACTTGTACAACCACTGTGGAAGTCAGTCTGGGGAAATCTCAGAAAATTGGGAATAGATTTACCTCAAGACACAGCTATACCACTCCTGGGCATATACCCAAAAGATGCTTCACCATCCGACAAGGACACTTACTTTTTCAACTATCTTCATAGCTGCTTTATTCGTAATAGCCAGAAACTGGAAACAACCTAGATGTCACTCAGCTGAAGAATGGATAAAGAAAATGTGGTGCATTTTACACAGTGGAATACTGCTCAGCTATTAAAAACAAAGACATCATGTAGTTTGTGAGCAAATGGATGGAACTAGAAAAGATCATCCTGAATGAAGATCCAGAAAGACACACTTGGTATGTACTCACTTATAAGTAAATATTAGCCATAAAAAATGGGACAATCATGCTACAATCTACAGACACAAAGAAGCCAAGGAGGGCCCAAGGGATGATGCTCGAATCTCACACAGAAGGAGAAATAAAATTGACATTTGAAGTAGTTGGAAGGAGGGACCTGGGTGAGAGAGAGGGTGCAGATCAGGTATGGGAAGAGCAAGGGAGGGGGCAGAAAAAGGAAATAGGTGGAGGTGTGCATCTCTGAGACAGGGGAGGCTCCTCAAAGTGTATGGGGGTGACCATAGCTGAGAATCATAGCAGCAGGGGATAGGGAGCCTGAAGTCACCACTTCCTGTCGCCAGGCGGGACTTCCAGTGGAGGGAAGGCTGCACCAACCCGCCCATAAAACCTTCAACCCAAAATTTGTCTCACCTGCAAGAAGGGGAGGGATAAAGATGAAGCACAGATTGAGAGAATGGCCAACCAATAACTGGCCCAACTTGAGACCCACGCCATGTCACTATTAATGGTACTCTGGTATGTCTGCAGACTCGCTATGTCCCTTCTACTCACATTCTATTGAGCAGCACACAGTCACACAGCCATAGTCAGCAGCAAGTGAGGATGAGGTACATAATTCTTAGGTGGACTGGTGTGCACTAATCTCCAACTCCAGGGAATTCTACGCCTCAAAACCAGGTGTGCCTATGGAGGGCCAGTCTGTCTCTACCACAGCACTACCGAATTGCATTGAAGTTATGATAAACCTTATCTCCTAAACCTTGGATCTTTTGAGATTTGTCTGTCATTAGCCCCAAATGGGGTTTAATGTTCCTCGGTGATACTGACTTGAGACACACGGTGGCTGCCAGACTGAGAGGGGAAAGGTAGTCATGAAAACTTCCACAGCACTGAAACAGCATGCCAAAAGCAAAGGCAACTTCAGGAGCAGAGACCCTTCTCCTGTTTTTTAACTTATGATAGCATTTTTACTTTTAAAGGACTCTGAGCCAGATATCCATACATTCGCCAGTTTGAGGCAAACATGGACTCCATAGTGACGCTTTGCCCCTCCACCAAAAATTCTAACCCTTAATCTCATTCAACATTCCTTTTCTGGATCCCAATATGGAGGTTACTCCATGCCCTGCATCAAAAATTTAGCTTATACTTGAAGAGCCAATGGAAAAAGGCTGGGGGCTTGGAGCTTTCTTTGGGCAATTCAAGTTGCCCAAAGAAAGAAACCTATCTTCAGGTAGGCATATGTCTGTGGCCGGAAACTGAAGTCCTGTCATTACAGAGAAGGACTGCTTAGGTACCAGAATATATTTCTCATGTCTGCTTCGGTGACTGCATGCAGAGGACGTGCATTTTGTTTTGTTTGAGACAGGGTACAGGCTGACCACCTCACTGTGTAGACCAGACTGGCCTGGAATTCTCAGTTCTTCCATGTCAGTCTCTCTGGGGCTGGGATTACAGGTACAGGCCACAGCATGTGGCTCAGAACCGATTTCTTGGACACCTATTCTAGACAGGGTATTACAGTGAGCTCTGGGAAATGAAAGCAAGGTGGAAGTGAGCAACAGGAATCATTTGCTCTGGAAGGATTTGTGCTCTAGGAGGACAGAGAGATCAGCACATGCACCTGGGCATGGTGGCAGAAGAAAGTTTAGAAGTGTTCCTTCACAGCAAGGAATGGATGGCTCCGTGTTGGGGCTGGTGAGAAAGCAGGCCAGAGAGGCGTCCATCCCAACCCTGGAACTAGTTTTCTTTCTCCCCAAGAAAAGAACTGGGTTTTGAGCAGAGATGCATCATGTCCTGCATCCATGAGATCTAAATGTGATGATGGTCATGTCAGAGGTATATGTGTGTGTGTGTGTGTGTGTGCGTGTATGCATTCATTTTTCAGGCACTGCTATACTATTTTCCCCCAAAATCTGTATTTTACACATTGTTTATATTATGACTGTTTATATGCCTTAACTAAAGAACTCCCAGCCACAGGGCCATTTACCCTAGTTCTCAAAAATATCGCTGTATACAGAAATACACTTGACACATACACATACACACACATACCAATTCCATCATTTGGGGCTCATCTAGTAAGTGAAAGGTCAAACTAAGGTCCTCTTTTAATTTTACAAGTTAAGATGGAAACTACCGCTCTATGGTAATATTTACTTTTTATTTTTTCTGAATACTACCTGTGTCTGCATATTGGGCTTAGGCATTGTAGACACTCAAAAGCATTAAAAGTAAGAAACAGAAGGCTCAGAGAAGCAGGGAGAGATGACAGGTTTTTCTGTAGCAGTTGGAAGCTGGGGATAATTACACCACGGTCTCTCACTCTGCTCCCATGTGGACTTGCTTAAATGTCACTGGAAACAGCAACTTCTCACTCTTTCCTTCCGGGGAAACCTTCTCCAACCTGTGCTCAGACATCATGATAGCGCACTTCAGCCCAGAGTGCAGGCCCCCGGGGAATTCATATTCAGGCATCACGGGTCGTTGACCTGGCTATTGCTGTTTGTGATACTTACTGGTAAAGTTTCTCAATCAATACCACGTCAGCTCCAGGGACCTGAGCGCTGCAGCGGCGTACTTAATCTTGGAGCCAGCCTGTGCTCTCTGCTCTGCTGCTAAAGTGGGTAGTTGGCCTACTTGATGTGGCATTATTGCTGCTGAGGTCAGATGTGAGCAGTTCGGCAAGGGCTGATGAATGGCTGCTGGTGGGGAAGCGCCTCTCCCGCCCGCCCAGAGACATTCCTGATAGACTACAACTGCGCCTGCACAAAAATCTGTGTCGCTTGTTTGTGAGGCCTCTGGGCTGTGGGTGTGAAGGGGCTGGCACTGTGATGGGAATAAGCTTTCAGAGTGGCAGGGCACCGTTACAGTCACATTAGCTTTTCTTTATCAGAGAAGTTCTCTACACCTGTTCCATGACTTTACTGTGTCCATTTGCTTCCCGCCTTTGATTGAGCAAGACTTCTAGGCAGTAGGGAAAAGATAAATAGGAAATTACTTCAATTGTACTAAGACGGACCATCAATGTCTTGATCATCGAGGGAGTAATTTTTCAGAATGTTAAGCATGGACTTAGCAGTGTAATAGCCACTAATGTGGAGGACAAATTAATATGTAAATGATTGTTGAATATAATGGGATAGCCTCTACTATTGTTAAGAATATAACACCACAAAGCCTTGATGATTCTTTTAAAAATAGATATCTTGTGAGAATCGTCAGTGCATTATTTATCTAGCTGTTTCCTGTTCAGTACAATTCTTTTTTTAAGCAATCAGACAAAGAAAAATAAAAATGCTTGGCATGACCTAAATATTCTGTCTGTTATAAATGAAGGCACTGTTCTCTATAAGTAAATGGGCCACAGTGTTGTCAAGAAAGTAATCAAAGGTGTAAATGCTAGGTTCAGGCAGATTCTACAAAAATCAGAAGGCTTTGTTAAACGTTTAATCACACAAAAAATAACAAGGAGGAGAGAGGGTGAATGGATTTCCAAGGGTGTGGCCAGCCAAACCGTGAAAAGAAGGGGCTGTTGGCAGCTGTGTTCTCTCAGCAGACCCCCAGACCTTAATCTTTGTATCCCAGAACCTAGCGTGAAGTTGACGGTGTTTAAGGACACGTCTTAGGGGACTGAGATCATTGATACTCTGCAGGGCTATCTTGTCGGTTTTCCCAGCGCTGACAAGTAGGTCATGATAGTGGTGAATGCTACAGTGTTTTCCTCAAATATTTAAGTTGGAAATCAACCCATTGTGTGTGTGTTTCTGTGTGTGTGAGTGTATGCACATATATATTTGGGGAGGGCATGTACATGTGTTGGAATATGTGCATGCGTGTGCATGTGCATGGAGGCCAGAAGTCAACCTTAGGTTTATTTCTCAGGAGCCATTCATCTTGTTTCCTGAGACAGTGTCTCTTGCTAGGAGCTAGAACTCCTGATTGACTAGCCAGCGAGCCACAGAGATCCCCCTGTCTCTGCCTCTCCAGTGCTGAGATTACAACTGTCCCCAGCTTTTAACAAGGGCACTAGGGGACAATCTCAAGTCTCCATGCTTGCAAGACATGTATTTCACCAGCTGAACTATCTCCCTAGCCCCTTACCTCACTTTTTACCATACATGTTTGCATGTCCCTCACACACTTGAAAGGAATACAGTGTTTCTGTCTTCAATGACTGAGGCAATAGTTATGCACTCCAAAGCCCTTATATAGCCAGGGCAGGATGGAAATAGGGGGCAGCTCATTAAATCTGCATTGTTAAACCCAGGCTAAATAAACAATTTCAACAGAAGATTTAGGTGTGCCGTACTTTGATTTCTCTGCTCTTGTCCTGTGCCTCTGTGTGGGTTTACCCAGCCTTTTAACAGTGGGAGGAAGGGAGCCTGGGATGAATGGCAGGTTCCTGTCATTGTCCTGTCCTGTAGTCCCCGGGAAAAGGATAGCCTTCCTTTTATCATCTCCTGGTGTCTGTGGCAGCAGGTGCTGACTTGGGTTGCTGACCTGTGGTCTGTTCTCTTGACTGTGTCTCAGTTCTTACAGATGTGTGCATGCCCTGAAGTCTGACTAGGGTTCCTACGTTTTCCAGTCACAGAACCTGCCTTGTGTTATGCCATCACATGCTCAGGGCTCCTCTGTTTCCAGTATGGGGATGCTTAGGTAGGATTGCTTAAAAAAAAACAAAAACAAACAAACAAAAAACAAAACGATGCAGGCCAATCATGGTGCAGAAGAGCTCCAGTGGACTTTCCCACAATGCACTGCTGACTCGGCTGACTTCCTTGCTTGGCCTTACAGCTCTCTCAGTGACTGTAGAGATATGCAATGAAGAGATCTCTTTCTAGAACTTACGTAAGAAGCTGACGCACACCCTTCCCTACCCCTGCTTAGCGTGACTCTTTTCAGGGTTTCAGCAAATCTATACCCTCTTTTAAGACCCCATGGCCTAAAATAGAAGAGTTCTTTGCTGCTTCTTATAAGCAGGAGACTTTGCCTTTGTTACAGCTTTTCCTCCTGTCTATGATATTATCTCTCTTCTCTCCTCACTGCATCTATGGTAAAGAAACTGCTGCTGAGGGAGGAAAAAAAACTACGTCAAAAAGGACTAATTAACTGTTTAAAAAATACCATCCCTACTCTTTTTGTGTGTGTGTTGGGGTAGGGGGTATTCTCTTCTGCACAATACTCATTAGCTCTCTTTCTGTACCTTGGTTGCCCAGCAAGTCAACGTTAGACTCTGAGACTCAGGCTTCTTAGATAGAGTATTTTGGGATCATGTGAGGTCTGTGGGCTTGACTAGTACCCCCCATCCTGATACCAAGGGTAGGTACATGTGCTAGAAACTGAGACTGGGACATTTCTGGGAAGAGGGTTGTGGTAGTTTATATATGAAATGTCCCTCAGACCCAAGTAGCTGGTGAAACTGTCACAGGAACTTACACACTTTTAGCAGGTAGACCCTAGCTGGAGGAAGTGTCACTGGGGGTGGGCATTGAGGGTTTGTAGTGTGGTCCCACTTCCTGCTCTCTCCCTCCCCACTTCCTGTGTGTGTGAACAGAAATGTGATTAGCAGGCCTCTTGCTCCTTTTGCCGGCTCCTGCTGGACCATCCTGCCATTTATGAACTGTAGCTCTCTGGAACCGTGAGCCCAAAAAAACTCTTTCTTCTATAAGGTGCTTTGCTCATAGTGTTTTACCATAGCAGCAGAAAAGTAGCCAATACGGGAATTTTTGCTGCTAAAGGACCTGAGATGAGGTCTACCTGGGTTCCAGGTAGACCAAGAAACATGAAGAAGATAAAGGCCAAGATCTCAGCGAGTGACCACAAGCAAAGAAATGACAGCCATCACCAGAAGCAAATCATAGAGAGAGAGAATGTGACACCGTTTTTCTGACTGGTTTGTGTGAATTCTTTTTCAGTTAACTCACTGCACCACTTATGCTTTCTCAGAATAACTGAGAAACTGTTTAGTTTTGCAAACATTTATTGAGCATGTACTAGTTGTTCCTGAAGGCAAATATAAGTAAGTTATAATCTTTTCCCTTCAAGAGACTGTGCACCTGGCTTGTTGTTGTAATCAGTTGGAGTTGTCTCTTTTAACGTACTCTGAAATTGGAAACCCAGAAAGGGCTCTGTTTATGCCTCTATTGCAATCCAGAAGAATAATTTCCATACAAATTTTAACTAAGAATTGCCAATGGTTTTTACACTGTCCAATTTTCAATCTTTCTTCCTAGGATTGTCAAATTATTCCCTGTTTTCTGACACTGACTCCCCAGAATAACAATAATAAGGACAAATATCTCTGGATAATAAGATAACCTGGGAATTAAAGCTGCTGCTAGCAATCATTTTCCTGTGATTGGGCCATGTTGACTGGCCCAGGCTGGATAACAAGTACTAATGAATGAACACAAACACAGATTAGAGTGATGGCCTGATGTCTGGAGGAATCTTCAGAGACTCCTATCATTAACTTCGAACACAGCCTTGGCCTCTCAGCTCCATCTTTCATTTATGTGGGACATCCCAAGGATAGCTTAACTGGTGAGCTACATCCTGGTGGACCTTCACGATGCCCTTAGGAGTATATGGGAAATTATGGGATGGGTTGGATACTCCACGTTTCCAAGAAGGAGAGAACCTGACATCTAGACTAGCCTCTCTGGTTCTGGGATGCCTTTAAAACTGTCAAGAGCCCAATATCTGAAGCTTCAACCTTGAGCCAAGGCGACCTACTGCAACTTCCAGAAGGAAAAGGTTGCAGTGAAGGGGGCTTAGACTGTGCCTGGCTGAGCACTTGGGGCCTGACATTGACCGCTGTACAGCTGGGGGAGAGTGACCTGGAGAATTGAGGCTCCGGAGAACCTGCGAGCTCATCAGCAAATTAAAATCGGCACTTAGAAGAGGACTTATCCAGTACCTGGAACTTAGTGGCCAGTTGACAAATGAAAACAGCGGTGACCACGCCACTTCTTACTTCTGTCTATAGTCTGGCCTGAAGCAATGGGACACAAAAAGTTTAAGAGGCCCCTTTTCACTAGCATGAAATAGTCCATGGAAGGCTAGACTCAGTGAAGAAAGGAAGGAAGAAACCCAGGATGGGGTCAGAGAGGACCATCACAACTGAAAATCAGCGTGCATGGACAGTGGCCTGGGAGCCAGAAGAACCAGGGTCAATTCAGATGGGTGATCTGAGAGAAATAATGTATCTTTGCAAGAAAAAATGAAAGGGTTAGATATGACGTTATCTCATACCTGCCTGGGATCTTACACGAGCTCACAACCAAGTGTTCAAGTGAACTATGAAAAATATAGATCTTATAGACCATCTTTCATAGCGCTAAACGGAATAGCTCGCCAGGATGTCTTTAAGCTAAAAGTATGTCTGTCCTCACTCTTCATGCTATGCAGTTGTCTTCCATCAGCTGAGGATACATTCCAAGAACCTAAGAAAGTGTTGGGAACTACAAATAATAGCAAGCCTTCTACGTATTGCATTACACTTAAGTTTAATTTACAAATTAAGCACAATAAGAGAGTGATAAAACTATTATAAACATGTACTGTGATAAAAATTCTTGAAAACATGTGAATTATTTCTGAACTTGTCCACCTACTATTTCTAGACCAAACATAATACGATGAAAATGAAATCCCAGAAAGAGAATCCATGGATGAGGGGTGGGTGCTATGATGCTCTCCGTTGCAAGTCACAACTGCATTAAGGCAAAACGCAAAATGTGGGCTGCTTGAAAGGCATCTTCAAGGGCAGTTTGTTTGTAACTCATTGAACCCTGAAATCCTCAGACTTGGTGCTCCCTGAGGCCGGAGGCTCTCCAGTGCCCATTGGTGGGAAACCTGCTGGCACTTTGGAGTATTATTAGTTCTACCTTATTAGCAATTCTATCACTAATAATATTTGATCATAGATTTCATGTTGAAATGGGAACTTGAGCCAAGGCAATGCAGAGGAAAGGCTGAGATTCAGGGAAGGGGGATTTGAGGGTTGGAGTGAGGTAGGGTGTGTGTCAGAAAAGGCGCACAGACGTTGGGAGGCAGAATCATGGCCTGCCCGTGGTGAGTGAGCTACTGTGTAGATACAAGTGGAGATAAACTGAAACCATCTTGTTCATCGGGTTTCAAGTTTGGAGATCTGGGGTTTTTTTGGTTCAGTAAGGAAAAAGAAAACAATAAAAACAAAAACAAAAGAATGGTGAGCAATCTTAACATGGCTTCTCTTTCAATTTTTTGCCAAGATGCAGTTGTCTACATGCGGCCAGCCGTGTGTCCATGGGAAGGATAGTTCCCAGAGCAGAAGTCTGTGTCTACAGGTGAGTGCCAGGAAAGCCCGGCTGAGAATAAAGCAATAAAGTGGAAGGAGAGGGAGCTGTGTGCATATGCAGAAGTTGCTCCATCGCGGTGTGGACAGGGGCTCAGGGACAAGCAGGCTTACGAAAAAAATTCAGCGAGGTCTTTGCTGTTCACTGGGATAAGCTAACGCCCCATTGGGGAGCGCAGGCTTAGCAAATCTAGCTTTGTGTGTGTTAATTGCTGCGGTAGATGGAAGAAGCATGACAGGTATTCAGTCAAGCAGAAAGAGCAGAATTTCCCAGCTATCTTCCACTCATTTTATTCAAAATTGAAAGGATGGTCTGCTGTCAGCTGGGGCATTTTGCTCTGCATAGAAAACCCAAAGCCTTCATCACCCCCTGATGGCTACAAGCAGGAAACCTCAGAAAGTGGGCACAGCACACACTGGCTTCCTTCACATATGGTCACTGCCGCCAGCAGAAGTCTCAATGTTAATTTTGCTTTGAAAGCAAAGCAGCAAAATATTTGGGAGAGGCTTGTTTGCTTTAGCAGTTTTTCAATCAAAACAAAAAGCACCCAGAGGCCAGTAGAATAGTGTGAGACACTTTGGTGGGAAATATGAGCTGTGAAATAATGGCAATAGCAACAATGGTAGCCAAATCTGCTCTCAGTTTATTATCTTAGTCTGCTCAGACTACCGTAGGTAAATACCATAAACTGTGGGGGGGGGTGCTTAAATAACAGAAAAGGCTTTCTCATAGTGCTGGAGACCGAGGAGTCTGTGATCAAAGCCCCAACTAAGTTGGTTTCTGGTGAGGAACTTTTTCTGGCTTCTAAGGGATGGCCTTCTCACTATCTCCTCCCATGAAAAAGAGAAACAAAGGGGTAAGGAGGAAGGGAGGGAGGGGAGAGGAAGGAAGAAAGGAAGGAAGAAAGGAAGGAAGAAAGGAAGGAAGGAAAAGGAGGAGAGAACATAAACATGCGTGCACATATGTGTGCTTGAATGCACATGAACGTGTGTGTACATACATGTGTATGTGCGTGTGCAAGCACATACACACAGTGGTGCAGCTGTAGAATGTGTGCACAGGTGTTTGTGGAGGCTGAAGGACAATCTCAGATGTTGTTCTTCGGATGGCTCTCACCCTGACTGTTTTGTTTTTCAAGGCAGGTGTCTCTGTGTAACCGTGGCTGTCCTGGACTTGCTTTGCAGGCTGAGCTGGCTTTGAACCACAGATCTGCCTGTCTCTGCTGGAACTAAAGATGTGTGCCGCCACGCCCAGCTTGGTCTTGCTATTTGAGACAGGGTCTCTCACTGTTCTGGGCATCCAGCGAGCATGCGCTAGGGAATCCACCTGCCTGCCTCCCCAGCACTGTGATTACAAGCGTGTACAGCTACACTCAATGCTCTTTACGTAGCTGCTGGGGACTGAACTCAGGTCCTCATGTTTAAATGGCAAGACACTTTTACTGGTGTCTCTCTTTATAAGGCCACTAATCCAGTATGATCAGGGCTTCACCTTCAAGACCTCACTTAAGCTTACTTTGTAATTGGCCTTATCTCCAAATTCAGCCAACACTGGGGGAGGGGGACGTTTAGGGTTTTGAAACTGTGGTGAGATACAATTAGGCTACAGCACTTAGAATATGCTAGCATTATACAACTTTGATCATACATACGCATAGCTACGTTTATATGGTAGTTTAATCCTTTCAGTTCAATGAAAAAGGTGTTCCAATTATTCCCATTTTATAGAAGAAGAAACTGAGGCTCAAACGTTTAGCATCCTTTCCAAGGCTGCATAGCTTAAGTAATGACTTCATTCGTGTGGATAAAGATTGCTGTACAGAAAGCACGCTGATCTTCTCTCTGCTCCTTGTCGAGTAAGTCTTAGCTGTGTCAAGTCCCCCAGAGACTCTAAACAACTAATGAGCCTTGACACCCATGATTAGGAGAGCTATATTGGAAATATTTGGCGCTTACACCCTCTCTCTTCACAACTGAAAGCGCGGATCAAATATGTGGCCTCGTTTGTTCTTATCACCATGTAGCCAGTTTTGCTTCAAGAAATTAAAGCAATGGTTTTTTTTGGGGGGGTGGGGACTGCCCTTTATTATCAGGCATTCAGACATCCCCCTGTTCCCAAAGCATGAGAGACAGAAAGAGAGAATATGGATCAAGTGTGTCTATAAATAATCACAGCGCAAAGTAATATATGTTATGGCTATTTGTGAGCTTAGGTGGTGACAAAAGGGTCTTGTCTGAAGGTCACACAGACCAGCAGAGGAGATACAGCACCCAGCATGAGTCTTGGGTAATAGAGGCCATTTGGCCAGGAATTTTTGTAAGAATGGCTGTGCAGACCTTTGCGGGGAGGGCATGGTGATATTAGAAGTTACGTTGATCATGAGATACCACAACGCCTGGAAGTAGGACCTGGCATCTTATATAAGAAAGAGAGCAGACCCCAGATCAAGAACTGTCTGTCTGTGTGTGTGTGTGTGTGTGTGTGTGTGTGCGCGCGCACACCATTCTGGGGAGCGTCGATGTTGTTGCTGCTGAGAAGTGCAGAATCTTATGCCCAGAACAGCAGGACAAGATTTCTGTTTCTGAGAGATAATTACAGGAAAGAGAGATTTCAAATGAGCAAGTTGAAGACCGGGGACAATTGGTGTTAGATTTCAGCAAAGATACTTAAAGCCTGAGTTGAATCAAGTATGGAGCTGTATCAGGCGTAGGTCTCGATATTCCTGATCTTGACCTGGGAAGTAAATCCTCTGGTCCTCAGTGTCAGAAAACAAAAGCTACTGCTTGCCCCTATTATCTGACCACTTGTAAGGATCCTTGGGAAACACTGAACAAATCTTTTCCATACTAACTTGTGACAGCTATTCTTTACACATTTTTCATTGTCACAAATTATGCCATTAGACAGTCACACCTGGAGCTCTCTGTCTGCAGTTTGAGCAGACCACAATTATTGCATGGTTGGGTAGTTTACATTTTGTTATATTCGAGACCCACCCGTATTTCTTCAGACTTTTCTTAGCTCCACTGCTGTTGTCAACAACGGGCTACATGGGAGAAGCCCCACAGCCATGGTTTGTGTTTCTGTCAATGCACAGAATCTCTGTTCACCAGCATCCCTTGCCTCCCGTACACACATGAGAGGCAGAGCCATAACATAAATCTATACCTCTCTAGATACATCCAGGGGCAGTTCCTCCTTTACTGGGCTTGAGGTAATGGTATCTCTTCGTTATACAAGGTTAAAATTTTTCAAGAAAAACTGTATAGAATAGAGGGTTCTTGTCATAGTTCAATAAGGAGTAACATCTATAGCTATTCTTAGGTAAGGCATAGCTTAAACAGTTTGACTCCTTGGGGGATTTCCTACATTGTCTCCTTTCTTAGGCTTCACTTCTAGTTTTGGTTGTCGAGGCATTCACGTTAAATGGTCCGTTTACCTGAGACACACATTAGACTTTTCTTTGGTTTTCCCCACACCCATTTTTCCTTCCTCCAGCCCCTTTTCCTAAGTGTATGACATCCCAAATCCTTTCAGAGAAAAAAATGAGTCACAGGCAACTTCTCATTAATAAACACTTTATCAGCTGAATTTGAATTATCTGGGACTATTTAACAGGTATCTGATTCTTGATTTCCTATCAAATACAGTCTGTCTACAACTCCTATGTTGAAGAATTTCCCATTCCATTGGGGAATAGAGTTTCCCATTCCATTGGGGAATGGAAACTTTCTGTTCCCAGGGATCACAGGTTCTTGAGCTGACAGCCTTTCCCTAGTGACCAGGACGTGGCGGCTGTCTCGGACAGTAGACTGCACCTCCATTCCCTACTCAAAGCCTGTAGCACTCTCCCACCATGTGTTCTTTGTTCCCATCCTAAAGGATCCCTCCAGAGTTCGGCTTGTGTTAGCACTGAAGCTACTGGCTTCCTCTGGACCCAAGGAACCCTTGAACGTTGGCTGACCTGTTGCCTCAGCTTCCATTCCTCCTGTCATGTTCTCGACAACTCTTACATTAATAACCATCTCGCAAGCTTGTCCTGTGCCTGGAACTGTGCTTGCTGCTTCTGACACATTGTGTCATTTCACTCTCACCACACAGCTGGGGCTTGGGGAGTAACATAACCAGTTCCATGTTTCTTAATCAACCTCTGAGACTCTAGAGCCAATTCAAGGACACACAGCTAAGCTCAAATGCAAATGAGAAGGAAAACCAAGGCCCACCCCGCAACTCATAGCATCCTTCACCCCCAGATGCATGCCGTGTCAGAAGTGTGCAGAGCAAATTCTGACCACAGCAGTTTATGATGCCAGGGTTGCCCCTTCCACTGTGCATAGCAGCAGGAAAGAGGTAGACTGATCTCTCAGGTGCCTGGCGTATGTCTGGATTGTTTTTAATTCTTCTTATCATGATTGGCTGGAGCATAAATAGGGCTTTCAGAGATGAAGTCATCTCACGCTCGCTTCTTCTGATGGTGCTCATGCTCATCCTAAAACTCCGTGTTATGTGCTTTCTGTTTTATGATTACAGAAAACACTGCCCTAAAACCAAGATTTGACACCTTCAGAGCGTTGTGTGACTTTTGCTGAAAGAGCTAACAGGCACCCTTTTCTGTTCACTTTGGACTTTCCCACTAGAAGATACACACAGGAGATGCTCAGAAACAATAAGAAAAAAAAACATGTTTATCTCACAGATTAATATCTCAGTGGTGATGGCCATCAAGCCCTCATATATTCTGGAAGAAATATCTTACGGTAATATAAGGGAGAATATGTTACATTGGAAGCAAGAAAAATGTTTTTTTAAGTGCAGAATCTATATGAGGTTATGTTGTCTTGAGTATATGCACTACTGTTTAACCAAATGAAAACAGTTGTCTCTTCGTTAAATACTATTATTCTTTTCTCTTTTTCTCCCTCTCCTTCTCTCTCTCCCTTTCCTTTTCCATCCCTCTCTCTCTCTCATACACACACACACACACACACAGAGAGAGAAAGAGAGAGAGGGGTAGGAGAGAGAGTATCCTTAGCTCACAGTAGACAGAGACCTCTGAATGGGTTAAAAATAAATACAAGGCCTGGAAAGGCAGAAACAATAATGACAGTTTTGAAGTTTCTCATACCTGTTGTGACAGGAATAACAAATTAATTGGGACTATAACGGATTCTTTGTAAAGGTGAAGTAAACACACTTGACTGTATATTTTTCACCATCAGTTAAGTCCCAATTGGTTCTAAAAATAAACTGAAGACGTGGAACAGTTTTAATGGATTCTGACACCTAGGTATTATGCTGTCACTCCAGGATAAACGAATCATAACTTTGGACTGCACCTAGGAATTACTACACATTTGGAGAAAATTTATGGTGCTCCAAGCTTTGAATCATGATGTGATATCAAAACTAAAGTCAAAAGAGGAAAACTGCTGGGCATAAATTGTGATCCCCAAACCCTTCGGTCTATGCCATGCAACAGGTACAGATGCTAGAGGCCATTGACTGTCCTGGGAACTAAAATTTCCTGATCCTTCCGAAGGTGCTTTGTAGTAAAAGGACAAACAAACAAACAAAACCCACTCTTTTACCCATGATAGACATGTTTAATTTTTCTTTCACCTGGGTCTCTGTGTCCAATTAGACTAGACTCCTCCTGAGGGTATGAGCATTTTTGTGATCCAAGAGGTCCTGGATTTTGATTTCCAAAAGAACTGACTGCACTAGTAGACCAAAATAGTCAAACTCATTACTTATAGTCACATAGATGCAAATCAGAACTTCAACCTCTTTTAGGGGAACAGCTGACGTGGGCATTGCCTTGATGTCAATGACTAATCATGAGGGAAGACTGCCAGAGAATGTGCCATTTTACAGGGGAGTCTGAGAATGAGTAAGAACGTTCTCAATCTCCATGTAGGACACAGGAAAGTTAAATGTCCATGTGTGCATTCAGAAGCCGGGTTCTGAAGAGCATAGAGCTATCATATTCAGATAACACTGTATCTTCCTGAAGCACTTCTATTACATCATGGAAACTGTAATACAGTGCATTTCATGTTTCTCAAGGTGTTTCATGAGCAGTTCTTTTTCTACCTTCAGTAAAGCAACAGGGCTGACATATTACTCCCATTTTTTGAGAGACAGGGAGAGGTGCATTAACTCTATCGGTGAGCATACAGCTATTCTAAGGCTGGCCTTTTGTCTCTTGAATCAGTATTGATCATAGGCATTCACTTGCTTCTCCTGCTGGATAAACAGGACAAAAATCTAACATCTATCTGCTGCAACTAGGCAACAGGACAGACCTTAGGAACCCCACAATACAGAAGAGAAGACTAAGGATCATACAGATTCTGAAATGTCCACAGTCGCACAAACTAGGAAGTGGGGGAATGTAAGAATGGAAGTGGCTGCTGGTTGAAGAACCCTCTTCCTGCGCCTTGGCTGCAAGGAAGCTGGCGTAATAAGCCAGACGGCTTGCCTCTCTGCATCAGCTCACTGTGTTCTCATGGTTCCAAACAACACTGCTAGTTGTTTGGACCTCTCCAGGTCTATTGATTTTCTCTGAGATATTTGTAAATACCCCAGCCTCATGTCTAGTAGGACAGTGTGAAAGGCTAACCAAAGACAACCTTTACAGATGGGCGCTAAGTTGATCCTTTGACATTTGAAGAAAATCATTGCCAACATTACCTTCATCTTTTAACAGTAATTTTTATTCATTACCAAATGTGACCTGGAGACACTTTTCTGTATCGTTGGCTTTTCTCTTCTGGACCTCCGTTCTTTCTAGACGCATCCTAAAATGGTGGCCGCACATTTACAGTGCTCAGCTTTGGCTTCTCCTAGGTTTAATCCATCCCTCGTGGCTACTTGTATAATTTCAGTTTCGATGCAAAAGCTTTCTGCATTGACCTTGTACAGTTATAAATGTTTTAACATCCATAAAAGAATAAAAATGTGTGTTCCCATAAAAAGCAGCAAACAGAAAATGCAGCAAATAGGAAGATTTGAGTTCCCGCAACACCAGGCTCCATAAGGCCGGTGTTACTGCGCCTCTGTCGTATCCCTGAACTTAATGGCTGAGAACGTTGTTCTCGCAAGGCGTTTTAGAGGGCATTATATTAGTGTCGGTTCGTATGAAGCTCTCTTTTATTTGCACTGGGAAGGAGATCATTTCCTGGGCTCCTTCAGAAAGGGAAGCAAAGCTTTGCAGCCTTTTTAACGGGGATACTCCCTGTCCCCCAAGCAGGCTGTAGTCTAGGGGGCTCATGCTACCTGCTCTCCCGGCTTTGGAAGCTTTGCCTCTGTTAGGAAAATATGCTGTTTCTGCTCCAAGCACAGCTTCCTGTTGTTTGTTTGGTTTTGTTTTTAAGATGAAAAAAAAAAAAAACCAACACCCCGCTGCAGAGTGAAAACAAAGCATTTAAAGCTTCATGAAAGGTTGCAAGTTCATTCCTTTCTCCTTCTCGGGGTTATAAACAGGGTTCCAGAAAAAAAGATCCTCTCAGAGCTGGGAGACCTACCAGGCACTTAAAGGGGTAGCACCTTCGCTTGTCAATCTTGAGAACAGCGAATGATCCTGTAGGGTTTTTTTTTATTCCTTTAATCGGCTGTAATTTTCAGCTCTGATGCTGGCTGACAGCCTTCATCTCCAGCCCTGTGCAGCAGGCTCCTCTGGCCTCCTCCCTGTGAGATCCAAACAAGAGGGAATGGACCTTAGAGTGAACTGACAGTGCAAGTGGATGAATTCTTACCCACCTGGAAGGGTGGGCAGCCCAGGTTAGAGGGGGTCAGGGAAGAGTGTGCAAGGAGTGCCCTCTTCATGGAAGAAGCCCGTATGCCAAGATAGTTCATATTTTTCCTTCTTCCTTATCTCCACTCAGCCCTCCCTCTCCTGTACTTCTCTCAAGTTCTTACCTACTCCTCTCTTTCTCACACTCTTTGATTCATAGGCACAGAGACTACAGATCTTGGAGGTGCATGTACCTGGTTTATACACATACACCATTTGCACTGAACAGTTATCCCAGAACTATTTTACACTGGGGCTTTCTTAGCTGCAAACTAGCCCCTGAGTTCTGTGCTTTCCAAAGCTCCAGTCACTGGGGTCCAGCCGGTCCTTGAATCACACCTGCGGGGCTCATTTTACACGTCAGGAAACTGATATAAGCCATGTGTGTGGATAAGAAGGAGATCTGTTCCACACACACATGGCCCCCAGGCCACATGCCCCTGCCTTAAATCAGTCTCACAATGAGGGTATCTACAAGCCACACCCTTAAACATGGGCTTACAACACCTGGAGTATGGAGGAGTCACATCAGGGCGGCATCTAGGTGTAAGGACCCAAGCTGCTCACACTAGGACTGGAGAACCACTGCTTCCTTACTGTGCCTTCCCCTACCTGTAAGGGGTGGAGCTAGTTACAGGGAGAAAGGCTCAGTTTGCCTGTGCAGCACAACACTCCCTTAGGGAATAGTTGCCAAGGGGTCACACTAGCCTTCCCTACTGCCAGATGATATAGGAAGAGTGACTGCTTCACTTTGAGGCCCATGTGTAAGTGCCTGACTTTCCATATGCTCAGTACAAAACTATCTTGGTGCCCTGCCTCTCCCCATAGATAGGGCTAGGGCATGTCCTGGAGAAACTATTCTAGCCTTAATTGTATCAATGCACATGCCCTTAATTACCTTGAGACCATTGGGGGAATGCCTTTTAAGTGCGTTTTTAATTGAAATAGAATTATATATGACTTTCCCCACCCCTGTTCCTTTCTCCAGCCCCTCCCAGCTTCCTCCGTCAAAGCCCTTCCATACAAGTCGATAGCCTCTTCTTCTTTGATTGTTATTATTACACTCATACACGTGCAAATGGATGTAGATGAGCAAATACACATAAATACAACAGTCTGAGGAGTTTTCGTTGTTTGTGTGTACGTGCTGTCAGGGCAGACCCCTGTGCACCGGACAACCAATAAGGAAGCTAACTCCCCGGCTCCCAGTGCCATTGGCTGCCTGGGATTCTTCATCGGGTGGCATCCCACGAAGTTTTCCCCCTTTCATGTTAGCATGTCCATTGTTCTGGTCTTGTGTGTACCTCCATTTTTCTGATTGTCATGGCAGACATCCTGGTATTCTGACTCTTACAGTCTTTCCATCTGCTCCCCTGTGAGGGCCCTTGAGCCGTTGGTGCAGGAGCTTGATATAGACGTACCCACTGGACTTGGGCTCACCGTGATGATGTGTTGATCCCCGCACTGTGCAGTTGCACTTCTGTGTGATGGTTTCCACCTGCTGAAAAGAGAGGTTTTTTTGGATGAGAGGGGAGGCCTGCACTCACCCAGGAAAAGTAGCTTGAGTGAGCCACCATTTGGAGAATTCTTAGATGTCTAAGTCATTAGGTTTTGAGGTGTTCATCGCATTTCTGCCTTAGCTTTTTTTTTACCTTGTGAGTAAAATAGAAAATAAGTTACTTCCTGTTTAGATTTAAATATGCCAGGAAACATTAAGGTACCTTAATTCTAATAAAGAAATGGCTTGTGTATGCACAGGGGGCGTTTTCCCCCGGTTTGATGTCATTGTGTAGTTGTCTCGCACTGTCTCAATGAAGTCCATCAGCATCCTAGACTGAATAGGATGACCAAAAACTGTCTTTATTCCCATGGGTGCTCTTCCTCTCCAGTCCGCAATATCTCTTTCCCACCATCTACAAAACAAAGCCCAGAAGGTATGCAATTGGATAACATGCCTGTAGAATCTTTCCTCGGCTGAATACCTTGAGTAGAGAGCTTACTCCTTGATAAAATGCTCACATTCATGTGTAGCACATATTGAGGTTTTCTACTTTTAAAAAATATATCTGGGTAGGTGAAAAGTCTCACAATGTTGAGTGACTTGGCTTTTGCCCTTGTGGTGGTTTTACTGGCCAGACCTCTCCTCTTAAGCTACAGTTCAAGGTCGTTGCTGACTTCCTAGTCCAATCAAGCCTAGTGTGGAGTTGACACAGGGGCACAAATCTTTTTGCCTTTCTGCTAATCTTTTCAGCTCGAATCTTCCTGCAACCAAACAAGGCCACAGGTGTAAAACACTACCTTAAAGAAGGAAAATAATTTAATGACTTCTAATGGCCTTCAACTTATAAAAACCCTTGAGAAATCACATGTTGAAATAACTATTCTACCAGGAGAGAATTACACTCCAGTGTGGTGGTGGTAATCACCGCCCCCCATAGCTGGCCATACTTATAACCTTCATGTCACGATTAGAACCGTGTAAATAATGGCTGTGTTTGTGGTTCTAATTTGGTTTGTAATTGGCTGTCCTAAAAACCAGAAACCAGAAAAGCACCTTTCTTCTTCTACTTCTGCTTCTTCTTCTTCTTTTAAACAAACCACAATTTATCTTGGAGACTGTTTTAAAAATTACTCTGCTATCCTAAAAACTTCAAGATCTTTTGTTTTCATAAACTGTGGAAGGGGAACGTCACAAGCTCTCATCTTTGTGGTGCCGGGCTCTGCTGGCAGCTGCATGATACACACTCATTGTGGCAGCTCGGGAGCTGAAAGCTTCATCAATAAAGACGACTCTAATCACTTCCTGTTGATGGTCAAGGTAACGGCGTTCAGCATCTCAGAAACACACACCTCTTCCAACCACACTCAGACATGAGGGTTGAAATCCAAACCGTAGGACTCATTTCTTTCTTCCTTTCTGGCAGAAATTCCACTACTATGTAACCAAAAAATTCTTTATAATAATCTGGTTTTGAGACAGTCATATTTCTTGCTTGCATTTTACCCTCACGTAGGTAAGATACGTATGTGTATATCTTGTGTACGTATATATCTTCTGTATAGAGCCTGTGGAGGGTAGGGTTGCTGTATCCTTGTGGGTACACTTCCCAAAGAGCTCAGACATGGGGGAAACCACTGCCTCTCTGGGTCCCTAACAGCAATTATCTCAATGTTTTAAAATACAAGAAAAGTAGGCAAAACAAAGCCAAAGAACCCAACTGAAAGGATGATGAACAGGGAAGGAATCAAGGGTACTTTTAAAAGAAACCAATATTAAAACACTTTGTGTGCAAACTAATTTAAAAACGAACGACAGCTTTCCTGGTACCCAAACTGCTCTGGTATACCCATTTCCCTGCTTTCCTTCCATCCTTCACCTGCGTGTCCCATCTCCAGCATGAAAGGTACTTTGTATGGATGGATCCAAATACTCTATGTAACAGATTTAGAAATCAGTTCTGTGATTTATTTTAAATGTGTGTTTATGTTTGATTTCTCTTACAATTTATGTGACAGCACATTTGTATATATAAAAACTGGTGCATTAAAAGGCATTTTTTGGCAAGTTTTTAAAAACAAGATAAAGCTAAGAGTCAACACTGAAACCCACATGTGCATGGTAACCTGATCTTCCTGGGATACAGTGTCTGTCCAGTGAGTGTTTTCTCTGCAAGAGTTCTGCTGAAAACATTCTGAATGTCAATGACGTGGATTGAAAATATCAGTAAATGCACTAATTTTGCATCTCTGTACTACTAAACTTTTGCTCCAAGGTCATCTGGTGTTGATGTCTAACGTGTTTGGTGTCCACATTCAGCCTGACAGGGTTTTCAGAGTCTGAAATATAGTGTATTAACCTAATTTTAGATGTTTTCTTAACCACACACACACACACAAAAGGCAAACCAGAGGAAAAGCTTACAACCTGCATTTTAGGGTGATGAGTGGGCTCCCACATCACTGCAACTATGGGAGATAGTCTATGACACACGGAGGCTAAGAACCAAGGTCTAGCCAACATTTAAGCTTTGCTCTTCTCTTTTGATTTCACCAGTCAAAACTGAAATAATGTTAAGGAGTAACCAAAGAATTCTCAGCAAAAGAAAAAAAAAGTTTAGAAACCAATTTATGTGTAAAAAGATCAAGAAAGATGAGGTAATTTTTTTAAAGCTCTGTGTGCTTGACATTAATTCCTGATCGCTGAAATTTTCATTTTATTCTTATAATGACCTTCTCTTTTCATAAAGAAAATACTTTTCTCCTCTCCTTTATTGACTAAACTGTAATGAGAAAATAAGAAGTTTAATGTGTGTGGGTTACCATTTGCCTTTCTCCCCATCTCCTGAAAAAACAGGGAAAGAATTGGCTCCAATTAATGCAGAGGCCACTTTATCCTGTTAAAATATAGCACAGTTAATAAAGTGTTAGCTAAGAATAAAACTGTAAGTACAGTGAAATGCAAATGTAGGGTAGGTCCAAATACCCAGCGATTACGCACATCCACGTTGACTTGTGTGGTGGAGAAAAACATATCTATGAGGCTTTCAGTGAATGGAGTTATAGGGGAATGTACTAAGATGCACTCTTCAGGTTTGGAAGTTTGTGATTTCAGACTGTAATGCCTGCACACAAACTGACTTTAAAAAGCAAAGGTTTGAAACACATAAAGCAACGTTTTGCCTAAAGTTCATTCATCAAAGGGCCGCACATTTTGAAAAGGGTAAGAGCACTACCAAACCCATCAGGGATAAGTAAAGGCTATACACTATAGATTATTTTAATCCCCTAGCTAGATATAAAAGGGATAATTACATATTTGTGGTTGAAGCCATGTGGTGGAAAAATCAATACAACTTTTTTGTATGACACTTCATTAGTGTGAAAAATTTTAAAAGCTGAGAAGAACTGCCTTGCAATTAAATGCCTCTGCTACTTCAGCTCCAGTAATGGCTTTGTATTATTATCTAGTTTATTTGAAATAGTGGCTGCACTATAGAAGTAATTGGAAAACATTGATTATGCGCTTGTATCTGGAAAGCCTGGCAAATCATTACAGGGCCCGGCAACAGTTAGTTAGCCTTACTAATGAAGCACTAATTGCTGTAAGTAGGTTAACATGTTAGTGAAACTAGAGGGAGATAATAGTTCAGAAAATTCTGAAGGATTTTGCCAAACATGTATTTCCATTTATTTGCCATAGATAGAAGTCACATGGGGTTTCTTTACTCTCTTCCCTTTGTATTTTGTTCTATTTGGTTTTCATCACAACACTCTGTTGAAGAAAACTTGAAAAAAAAGGGGGGGCAGCCTAAATGAAGTTTGTATAATCATTTGGCTTGCAGTGGCTTCGTTTCCTTTTATGCTGTCTGTCTGCTAACCAAGCTGGTTTTAACCAAAGGATCTGAGCCAACCATCATGCCCTGAGCAGGTCTTGAAGTCCTTCAATTCAGAAACGTCTGATACCCCTCTCTTGGTTCAAGGGCTTGCCTTTTCCGTTGTCCTATATCCATAAAAGTTAACTTTTTTAACTTTTATTTTTTACCTTAGTTCATGAGATTAACTTAATCCAGAAACTCAGTGGCCTTGTTGGCAGGAAGAGAATAAAAACGAAATTTCCGCTGTTATTTGTGGAATTCTTAGGAGAAAAAAAACGACAAGTGTAAAGAAATTACTTTCTAAGAAAGTTCAGTGTCTATAAAAACAGCAAACAGACAGAAACAGTTGAAATTACCCAATATGCACTGACCAAATGGTGGATAAGTGATTGTGTTATAGTCACATAATGTACTATCATGCAGGAGGGAAAATGAATGACATAACAATATAGATACACACGATCGATGAATCTTAGTATTGAATGAGGAAATTCCAAACATGATGTATGATGTAGTAATATTTTATAAACCCCTAAGCAAAGCTAAATGTCTATAGTGATATATATATATATATATATATATAAACATTGTTTTAAAGGGATTCATAAAATGTATAAATAGAAAGTTCAAGATAGAAGTTACTTCAGGGAGGCTGAGGCATCTGAGAAACTGTTGGGTGAGGCTTTCAATAGGTATCTTAATATTGTGACTTGTAATTTAAGTTTATATTGAATATGTTCTTTTGTGCACACACATTTTTTTATAGAATCATTATCCTCTGCCTCCCTAAAAATGGCATCATCTTGTCCAGCCAAATTACAAAGTTTTCTAAATCACCAGAGAGAAAAATGCTGCCATTTGAAAATAGTAGTGCTGTTTTTTGGTTCATTATTGACAACATCAGTAAAATAAAAAACTGAAAAGGAAGGGGAAAAAAAGGTGTTTCTCTAATTCAAGAAAGAGATCTGTGTAGAACATTTTGTAAAGAATTTTTTATATGTCTCTGACTTACTTATAAAAATGGGGACTGGCTATTTCTCTTTGCAACATTTAGTATTCTTCACCAATGAGTTCAGGGCACTTCGTAGTTTATATCTAGCCAACAAGTAGAATTTAAGGGAAATGAATAAACAGTGTGACATCAAATTTGAAAACTGAAAAGCCCCTTCATACACAATATATATAGCACTTGCTGATATAAAAGGAAATCAAATAACATCATCTCTGTAAGGTGCCCAGCAAAGGGAGGGGCCAGTGGGAGAAGGAGATAAGTTTTTTCCAAGTTTCTCTCCTTGCTTGGTACTACCTGTTTTCCTATGCTGTTGCAGCAAATGGGGTAGAGTAGGTACACAGACATACTTTTGTAAGCCTGCTGGAATGGATCCTTTATCTGAATGCCCAAAGTCAAGGTTTATAAATGATAGTTGAGTGACTGTCTCAACGGAGACAAACCCAGTTTCCAGAATCTCTATGACATGTGAGAAAATCCTCCCTTGAAGCAAACCTGAGACTTTCCTAACCTGCGGGCTGATGGTATTGTTTTGCAAAATGCAGCTTCTGGGGAGAAGCCACAAAAAAAAAATGCTAAAGGAGTAAAAGGATCTGGAGCTCAAAAATCTTTCCTTGAGCTCAAACAAACAAGCAAAACAAAACAAAACCAGCCAATGTACTGTGGTTTGGAGCTAGGTCTGGAGAGTTTACAGGTATGAGGGCCTGAATGATGCTAAGGGTCTGCTTCCAACTTCAGGTCTGTGCAGCAGACACACATGAATCTGGACTGGCCACCAGCATGGTATTTGTTCTAGGCAGATGATGAGTATATGTGGGATTATCGTGTTCTCTTATTTTGCTTAATTTTCTGTAACAAAAATAAAAATCTGTGAGATTCGTTTTATTGAAATTTTATTGAGTGGTTAGTGCCCAGCCCACAGCTATTTGGGTTGGAGGGAAAATGCCAGATTTCTCATCTGGCAACAGAGACCCCTGAAGAGACTGACATGTTTATTTTCAGGTGAAGCTGGGTGGTGGCACACTGGTACCATGGGGGATGCCAGCTGACACAGAGATGTCATGCTTCTCTCATTGTTAGTGATGTTTCCCCCTTAGGAGTTATTGGAAGGCCTCGGTAGGAGGCTGCACAGCGAGGGGATTGTTGTTTAAACGGGACTTGGTTTGTAGCCTTAAGTCAGAGGAGAGCCATTTCTGTTCGCATTCAACATTTCAAAGAAGAGTAACAATGCTCTCCGAGAGCTTCTCTCTACAAAGCAGCTCATTATTGTAACTGCAGGACATGTTTAGACTGCTAAGGAGAACCGTAAAAGTGCAGCCTCGACCGCAAGCTCTTCCAGCAGTAAGCACTGTCCTCAGGCCAGATCCATTTGTGGGCAGCCAGAGCCCCAGCCTGAGTGGCAAGCTCACCCGATGAGACCCAGACGAGCAAGTGGAGTTACAGAGTCTAAGTGTGCACCGCGCACATTATCTGCAAGGTCTTTTATGTTAAGGAAATCATGACACCTGCCAATCTTTCAAATTCCAAAGGGTAAAGCATGAGGCCCACTAGGCTGTCATTGAACATGACAGGCTTAATGCCAAGTTTATAACAGAAAAAGGGCAATCTTATTGTGGTTTATTCAGTTTTCTGTTGCTGCTTCGGAAGGGAGTCTCACTGTCTCTCTCCCGCTCTCCCTCTCTTTTTAAAAAGCTAATTTAGAGCATTTGAAATACCAAACGGATTCTTTACATATCTCCTGAGCCCCCCTCCTTTTCACTTCCCCCAGTCTCTCCTTTAGGGAGCAAACCCTAAATCCTTCCAATTTAGCATCTTGGTGAGACCAGACTGTTTTCAGTTGAGCATTTCCTTCCATCGTGACAGAGATGTTTCCTAACTCCAAACATTTCTGGTTAATTACCGCTCACACTGTTGCTCTATTTCCACCCAACCTGCCCCTCGCTTGAGCCCATTGGGCTGAAGAAAGAATTACTCCCCGTGCCGTTCCTCAGCCCTTCTTCTTCAGATCTGTAATTGGCCCTGTGTTTTTGACTTTTTGCTAATAAGCAGCTTACTTTCTCTCCCCCTAGACTCAACCCACCACTTTTGTTTCATGAATTTTACAAAGGATTTTAATAGATGCTTTAGGCTATGCAAAATGTTATATGAAGGGAAAGCATTAATGCAACAGCCTTGACACAAAGGACATGTGAATCGCTGCTTATCATTTCGGTCAGGTCTCAAATTTTTCATTAGTTCTGGAGGACAAAAGAAAAAAAAAAACAACAGCCCTGCTATATGAAGGAATATTAACCTGTGCTGTGTAACCAACTATAATTGCTTAGCATTTTACATTAACTCTCTTCAGACATGGCCTCTCATTATTTTTACACATACATAATAACTGCTTATTACAGTGGGATAGTCCATGCCAGTACATAGCGGGTAAGGCTGTGTCAGCACTTCTAACATGGATTTAAAAGAGCTGTAAAATTTACCTCCAGACCAAAGACTAGTAATCAACTTTTCACCTACAGAGGGAATTTTTGTTTAAAGTAAAACAAAACAAAACAGAATGCCACTTTTATTAAGAAAAGAAAAAATAGTTGGGTTAGTTTAAATTAGGAATGAAAACAAAAATGAGTAAGTATGCTTAAGTCATTATTGAGTTTCTAAAGCCAGAGAATTATTGAAACCCAGAAATATGGTTCTGATGATTAAATATAAATAAATGATGCTAAGTAGCATCAGAATTAAATGCTATGTGCAAAATGGGCTTTATTGAAAATAGTTGTATCCCTTGATGAGGCCAGTGTATGCAGTGCTGTTAAGACCATGACACATGTGACACATATTTTCAAGATGTATAACCCATAATTTTCCGGGAAATAAAATAAAATGCTTATAAATGTTGAATGTTAGAGCTTGTGAAAAGTCATTCACTATATAAAAGCATTTGGGCTTTTAGGATTATTTCAAAAATTCTCTTCCAAGAAGTCTAAGTGACTGTTTTGGTTTGGGGAAGAGCCAGGATTTGGCAGCTCTGAGATCACAGAGTACTTCAGTGGGTCTGGGTGACAGTTTCTGTTTTTGTTTTTTTTAAATGAGCCTATTGCAAAGATTTGGATCTCTGGTAACAGCCAAAACGATACTGATTATATCCACTGACTTTATAAAATGTCCTAAAGCTTTCTCCGTAACCAAGGTCTAAGACTGTTTTAAAATCATGCTGAAACGGTAGGCATGAGCTACGTAGATGCATCTGCATTATACCCCCCCAGTGTCCTCAGTTCCTGTGTCCTGAGGTAGAATACATTCGCCTGTAAAGGGTAAGGAAACTACAATAATAGTATGTCATGTCTTAAAGCTACCACACAAAGTCACTTCATGGGCAAATGAGAACTTATGTGGGTGCTCGATTGGCTTGAAAAAAAATCTTAGAAAAAATATTTTGAAAATGATTTCAAACCAGGTGGTTCTATGGCAGAAATTGAAGCTGCATCTTTAAGTTTGCTATGACTATGAACAATACGTCAAACATTAGCAGAATAAGCAGAGTTTATGCCCTTAATTTTCACTAACCTTCTAATCTTGTCATCGGCTTCTCTTTCTTTACTTCAAAAGCCAAAGACAACCTCAGCTCCGTTTCTTAGACTGGAAGCATTACGTGATATGCCAAGAGTTGTTTTCTGTTTTGTTTTGCTTAAGATACTCAAGTTTAAAGTGTAAGACCACTTAGGATAGCACCAGATTTCACTACCATGTCTAGGAGTGACAGTTTACAGAGGTGGGAACATATTCCTGGCACCAATGCATCCATGTGTCCTGGCGATGGTGCATAAGTAGTATCCGCCTTATCCCTGAACTGATGGATCGAAGGGTTCCGGGTTGACCACCCTCCTGTGATGGAAAAAGCTACAACTTGTTAGCACAGATCCAATAAACAGCACGCTGGCCTCACATGCTAATTAGCTGTGGCCCAGCTCTCCTGGGCTGTGCAGTGGGGCACTCTAATCAGAGATGATTGTCATCAGGTATCACAGCTGCCTCTCTGGTGGCTCAGCGCAGGCAGGCGTCGGCGCGGTGCGGCTCAGAGCGCAGGAAGCCCGTCAGAGCCCTGGGTCTCCGGGTGCCTCAGCTGCTGGTTGCAGGCAGCTCGTCATTCCTGCCTGCAGAAAGAAAGAAACAGGGTTAGGCAAGAGGGGTATCCTACCTGTCGAGTGTTCCAGGAGGCCATGATGCAATCAGTTTGAAGGGAGAGGCTTCAAAGCTAAAACCTGCAACTAAAGCTACTTGGAGATTTTTTTTTTTTAATTCCAGCCTGGGGTTCTTGACAATGACAAATGCCAATTCTTTCAATTCGTTACATATTTTTGAACTGGACACCTGAGGGGGCGAAAGGAACAGGCCTAAAGATTTACAAGCTGCAGTCAAGGCTGCAGTAAGGAAAATAAAGCCGTATGCCGAGAGGTGTGACTTGAGCCCTGGAGTGGGAACCCAACAACCCCGTAA
>CM053752.1:69586333-69615459 GCA_028658305.1 Pachyuromys duprasi
AACACCCCCCCCCCATCTTGCCTCAGTAACTTGAACTCCTCTTGGTGGATTTCAATCCCCTTGGTGGGATTGCTGGAAATTCTCTGAGGAATTTGACTTCTCTCCCACTGTGATAGACTGGGATGGGCCTTCATCCACCCATCTAGCCAAACACGCTCTCTTCCCCAGTTGCTCCATCTTCTACTTGGCTTGAGTCCTTCATTCTGGTGTTCAGGAACACCGAAGCCTCAAGAGGCTTCCTTGCCAGACTTGTCTAGTCTTCAGCTACAGCCGACTATGCACCGTCAGCCTAAACCATGGTTCCACCCGCTAAGCCCACCTGGACAAGTCCAGATTTTTCCCAGAACTCATTTTTTTAAGACTTATTTGTTTGTTTGTTTGTTTGTTTGTTTGTTTGATTGATTGATTATATGAGTGCTCTATCTGCATGTACACCTGCATGCTAGAAGAGGGCATCAGATCCCTGTGTAGACAGTTGTGAGCTACCATGTGGTTGCTGGGAATTGAACTCAGGACCTCTGGAAGAGTAGACAGTGCTCTTAACTGCTAAGCCATCTCTCCAGGCCCGGAGCTCACTCTCAAGCTCCATGCTCTCTCGACAGTTTCGTAAAACAGTCCATGGGTGAGATCAACCTAACTTTCTCAAAGCTATGACCTCCCCGCCCCAACCTGTGCCCGGCCTCTCTAACCGCAGAGGCTTCCCACACAGTGCTCTTGTGCACTTGACACCGGTGACTTCGCTCCCCTCTTTACTCATCCAAGTCAGAAACAGGAAGTTATCCTTCTCTTCTTACCCCCACTCTCTACCTTCACCCCCCCCCCGCCAAACCATGGCTCTGGCTGCAGCTCTTCCACTCCGTCTCTCCATCTCTGCCTTCATGAAGGTTTTCTCTCCTCACTGAGCTAATTCTTGTCTCAGCATCATCCCTCCATACTATAATCAGGTAGATCTCTTCTGCAACACAAAGCTGATCACGTTGTTCTTCTTTTCAAATTTTGCAGAGAGGCCGGGCGCGGTGTCACGTGTCTGTGAGCCTAGCATTCCAGAGCCTGAGTCAGGAGGAGGTTTGCCTGGCCTCCACAGCAATGTCCAGGCCAGATTAGACTAGTGAGAACTTGTCCCCAACAAACCCAAGCAAAACATTTTACCAGACCCTAGGGAAGGCCTAGGGCACACGGCTCTCTGAGATCGGATGCCAGTCCCTTCCCGGGACCCGCCTGGACCCTCCCTCCCTCCACTTTACCACTTACCCCAGCTTCCCCACCTCAACACCTGTGCCCTCTCTGATCACATGTGAGTCTTTACACAGATGTAGAATGTTCTTCCTTGTTTTTCCAGGCTCAGATCAAACTCTCCTTTTCCAGGATAACATTCCTGACATTTCTTTTTTTTTTTTTTTTGTCTTTGAAACCAGAGCATTTATTTTATGACTGATTGAAATCCTCAAGATGAACTGGATGCTGCAACAGCTGCCCTCTTGGGTTTAGGTATCGTTCCTTCATGGAATCCATGCCTGAATCTGCGATAGACAATTTTTAGGTGCCTCATCCCAGCAGTCCGGGTAGTGTTTCGCCTCTTAGCCTTGGCACACCAGTCATTCGTGACATTTCTAACAGAAAAAAAAAAGTTACTTCCTGTGTGCTCCCAGAACCACATTTTAAAATATTTTTATGTCTGTGTGTTTTTCCTGCAGTTATGTGCACTGGGTGCGTCCGGGGTACTTGCAGGGACTAGAAGAGGGTGTCAGATCCCCTTGAATTGGAGTTTCAGACGGTTATGAGGAATTATGTGGGTGCTGGGAGTTGGACCTCAGGCCTCTGGGAGAGTGGCCCTAGTGGCAGCATCACATTTTTATACTTCTGCAGTAGATCTAATTACATAGTCAGGAACATGAGCATATCTGTCCACCACACTTTGCTCCAGATCTTCAAGGCCGAGTAATGCTCATCTCTGCAACTTCTCACTTGGCTGAGTGCTTTGCACACAACAGACCCTTAAATTCCTCTCACACAAACTAATAAAGTTAAGGGTGGATGGATAAGTATATAGCATTGAACAGTCAGGTAGAAAATTAATATCTGAGAGGTTTCGTTAGTTTTCATAACCTTAGAGGCTGGTCAGACCAGAGAAAGAAAACGGCACCAATAATGATAGGAATAATAAACAATGTGGCAAGGACTTAGTTTGGGCCAGGGGGCACCATGCCAAATTTACAAGAATTGTCCCATGTAAGAAAAGAGGCTCAGGGTAGAGCGTTGGAGCCCAAGAATCCCTGTTGTGTGTCAAAGCCACTCTGCTTGCATGGTGCAATTTAGGCCAAAGCAGACTTGGGGAAAGAGCATGAAGAATACCCATATTACTTTATGGTTAAAATGAAATGAAAGTGTTCACCAGAACTTGTTATTCTGTTACCTTGGCTAATTATGGTACCTAACTGTGCTGGGATTTCTGCTTCTTCATATTCCTTGGCCGTTGGGCTGCCAATGAATTCCTCACCTCCGACACCCCCTCTTGCAACATGGAGGTCTCCATTCATGAATGAGGCACAGGAAAGACTTGGTTGAGTTTGAGGTGGCATTTAGAATGCTGGTGTAGAATGGAATTCTTGCCTGAGAAGTTCAGAAAAAAAAATGTGGCCAGAAAACTTGGTTTGCAAATAAACATTTTTCACAACCCGCTTATTTGTGAGATGGGATGTTTTCCACCAAATAAGCTGAGTAATTGCACCTCAGGTCGTTGCGGTTCTGAGTAGACAGCTTCAGCAACACGCAATAAAGACCAGATTGGAGCCAGCAAGGATGTGGGAGACTTGCTTGAATTAAAACTTCTGAATGCTTGTAAATAATATTGAAGGCTGTTTTCCAGCATTTAATTGGGTGAAATATAAGGGTCTTTTATTTTTAAAACTTTTTTTTTTGAATAAGGAGGAAATACAGTGGAAAATATGTGTCTCTGCTTCGGCACTGAGAACACAAAGGTCTTGTATGTCTACCCCGCCTTCACTTATCCAGTGTTCACTAAACTTTTCAGACTCTCATCTGAAAGTTCCTTTGTCAGTTTTCTGGAATTACAAGGAACACAAAAGCACCTAGCAAGGCGATAGATACTGTCTAATTTTAATTTGGCCCACTTTGCCAAGCTCATCAAAAACAATGGTCTTAAGCCATACATTCTTACAACCGCAACGAGGGCCGAGGTAGACCACTAACGGCTGTTTTTAATATATTTATTTTAAAGGCGCTTGATGTTAGTGTGGGTTCATAAGTTTAATGAAAGTGTAATCTGTTATTTTTACTAGGGAGCCCTTTTAAAGAAAACCCGTGCTATGAGTTAGAAGAACAAAAACTACAGAAGAGAGAGACCGGGTAGCGCTCAGTGGCAGAGCACTTGACCTGTGCACAGGAGGGGGTCCTGGGTTTGTCCCCACGAGTGGGGCGTTGTGTGGGGAGAAAGAGAGAGAAAAAAAGATAACAATAAATAAAAATCTAAATTATTAAGTGCTGGTTCAAGTTTATATAACACTTCACAGAGTATCACATGATCACAATGTCCAATTGTTAGCCTTTTAATCTGGAAAGTGCTTTCTCATAGGTAGAAGACAGTAGACAGTGTGTATACAGATATATACATTATATGTATGTGTGACATATAAGCAAATATTCATGCAGGTTTGGACCATACATTGTACATATAAGGTTGACATTCCTTATTATTATTCTAACTTAGAGAAAAGAGAATTCAAATTCAGCCAGATGCAATGACTTTCTTATGAGTGAAGTAGGTTCCCTTAAGCCACAAGGCACTAAGACACACATTTGGCTTGTGCTTGTCCCATAACAGCTTAGAAGAGTACCTAGGTTTAAGATTGTACCCAAGCTGCCTTCCTGGTCCCCAAGCCTGATTTAATAAAAGCAAATCAGCCTTGACTATTAGCTAAGTAAATGAAAGTGTTAATTAAGCTCAGCTCCCCGGCCAGGCATGAGAGCCTATAAATCTCAAACATACCTGAGGAATGTGGGCAAGCAGCTGGAAATGTGTGTGCAAGGGTGGACTCGCTCTCATGTGTTTGCCTGGTGTAGAGCCTGGGGACTGTAAGACAGTAAAGCTTTCATGTCAAGGAGAGCAAAGGAAGACAGGCAGAAAGAAGAAAGAAAAGAAGGGAGCGGACCCGAAAGAAGGCAGACAGGGAGAGGGGCTAAATTCTGTTCGCTAATTGGTTGCTGTGCTGAAAACGAGTGTTAAACTAGGACAGGGTTTAGAGAGTTGCCAAATTGGTCTCCCAGTCTCATACAAACACACTCAAACTGGGCTTTGCATTTAACACAGAAAGCTAGAGCAAAGACATGGTGCAAGGGGACAGAGGAAATACTACAGAGGAGGAGAGCTCTACAACTTCAAATAATTGGGATAATGAAAGCTCAAATATGCACCGAGTCTTGACAAACTTGGAAAGTGTAAGGAGGCGATGCTGCCGTTGAAATCAGATTCAAAATATTCGCCGAACTATAAATGTTACTCAAAGGAAAGGACTTTCTAAAAGAAATAATAATAATAATCAGAACAAGAGACAAAACAGCCCAACTTCTAAAGACGCTGGCCGCCCATGACCTGCTTCCAACAGAGAAATCCACCTTAAGAAAGGTCCAGAGAGCGCTGCAGAAACCACATACAGTAGGAGGAAGTTAGGAGGGTGGGTGTCAGGCTGTCAGTAGTCTGACAGCTATGGTAACTACCCTCTAATCCAGCCACGCTATCAGCTGACACCACCAGGACTGACTGACAGCTGAGAAGCAGGCACTTTTTACAGGCTCAAGTGACATCCAGTCTATTAAGGCTGACAAGCACAAAGCAGAGATTTGCCCTGAATGGTTTGGTACTGAAGCCTAGTAAAGGGGTTATTTGAAAGGTCTTAGATAAAGTGTCAGACTCCAGCTCAGATGATAACAATATTGTAATGATGGTACTGGACAATGAAGGGTGATGATCGCCCCTCCAGGCCGGGAAGACTGTAGGTGGTGGAGAAAGGCAACAAGAAGAATGCCTTGGCCGATTCTCCAAGGTCAGTGTGCAAGCAAGCATTCAAGGAATTTCCTTCCTTAGGCAGGATGGTCCTTTGGGCTCTGGGGTGTAGCCTACAGTCGAATATTAACTGTGTTATTTGCATAGGGGATGGAAGGACAGAGAGCCAGGGATAGAAAGCTGGGTATTAGCTAGGTGCCCCGGAAAGGAATGTTCACCTTTTTTGCTTCACACTTGAATTCATTACCAGACGCTGCAAATATTTGTCCACTGGGAAATAAAGAATTTTCAGGCTAAAAAGAGTGAGCTGAGCGATTGCATTAACAGGGTTGCTGTCATCCTCACCAGACTCCTGACCACACTGGCTCCCAACAACGCCCATACTTATTTAGTAAGATTTCTCCCTAACAAGAACAAAATCATTTTTCTAAGGTGCCTTTTTATGTCTTTCTGTGATAGGAAAAGGACAATTACCATAGTTGTGCTTGAGTAAAAGAAAGTGTCTCCTAGTGTCATTATACACTGTCCTTTGGGTTCAGCTGTTCTCAAGTGTGTGTTTATTTCCTGCCCATTTATTCCCTTATTCCACACAGACGCTTAGGTAGGTCTTGGGAATATAGTGGTGACCAAGAGCCTGTCCATGTGCTGTTCAGAATCCAGGGCCTGAGGCTAACGATATCCCACCAGCATGCCAGCGATTCTGACACTGGCAGAGAGTGCCACGGGAGCCCCACTTCTCTCTTCCCTGCTTCTCCGGCCTCTCTCTGCTGTCTATGACTCTAAGCCTCCCCGTGATCCAGCACGAGTCCCTGGCACAGCAGCTTCCTCTCTCAGCATTGTGTTCCCCGTTTACTCTGAACAACCATTCCGACTCTTGTGACTACCAATACTAGAGGGACTCATAGCTTTAAAATGTATGAAAAATGTCAACTCTCTTTACTCTTCTAAAAATCCTCCTCAAACAGAAACCTAGAGTTTTTCTCATATAGAGTTTCCTTGGCACCCAACACACGGGGGGGGGTGGAGGCAGGGGGGGCTGAAATCTGAGTGTGTATGGGTAACCTCGAAATTTGAGAACAAGATAAAAGCCAAGAACTAGTAGCAATTAGATGAAC
Organism: Pachyuromys duprasi; assembly: GCA_028658305.1. Taxonomy (NCBI): domain Eukaryota; kingdom Metazoa; phylum Chordata; class Mammalia; order Rodentia; family Muridae; genus Pachyuromys; species Pachyuromys duprasi. The sequence continues at coordinate 69,592,469 of CM053752.1, forward strand.
CTTGTTCTGTGAAATTTGGTGCCTTTTATATTTCTGCCAGTGAAAATGGCTTCAAATTGTCCACAGAGACAAAAAGAAAAAAAAAAGACTAAATTTACTACACTTTTCAAACATTAGAAAAGATGATTGCTGACTACAGCACATCCATGACACCACACTGAAAGCAAAGACAGACTCCAACAGTGCTGTGCATCCAGAAGCAGTGCCGCAGGCCATCAGGGGAAGCAGAGAAATGTGGTCCTGCAGTTGAAGAAAACAACAACCACACCACCTGAAACACCTAGTGGCTATCCCAAAGAGACCAAAGGTGGGGGGGGGGGGGGGAGGTGTGAAAGCAAGGACAAAAAGTGAAGCAAGGACACAAAGAATATGGGAAATATATGGAAGGGGTGTTAAAAATTAGTGTGACGGGGCTGGACAGATGGCTTAACAGTTAAGAACGCCTGTTGCCCTTTCAGAGGACACACACATGACGGCTCCCAAGCATCTGTAACATCAGTCCCTGGTCTGACTCCTTCTGGCCTCCTCGGACACTACACACACCTGGTGCACAATCACACATGCAGACAAAATACCCACACACATAAAAGAAAGATACATACAACTTTGAAGAGGCGTGCTAAGTTGCTTAAAGGAGCACAAAGCGTTAAGAAATAGAGAGAGGAGTTCCTGTCTTCCTGGGCTTTGCCAGAGGAGACAAAACTTCATTGATGTTAAAAATGATCTAGGAGTTGCAAACACTCAGTTCCACCAGGCCTTGGACTGGGGTCAAGAAGAGTCAAAATAGCCAAAATCTTGACCAACACCAAATACGGAAAGCTCGTTGTTCAGGACTGCGTGAGCAGAGAAACAGAACATCATGCACCACTAAGAAGCAGCATGAGTGAAGCAGTTTCTCTGGACAGTGAAGATAAAGACGGGCCTCTGTATCCTATTTACTTGGAGAGTCAAAGAAAGCTCCTTTTGCCTTATTATTTTTTTAAGGAAAAAATGACGAGGAACAAGAAAGAAAGAATAATAAAAAAGGAGACAATGAAAGAGAACAAGAAGTGGGTTCTGTAACAAAGGAGCAAAGTACAAAAGGGAGATGATAGAACAAGAATGGACAGAATGAAAATAAAAATATCAGTACCAAAATTAAAATCCCGGCTCAGGGTGCTAATGTGAAAAGACTTCAGAGCACTAAAGCACTACTGTAAGAGACTAACTGGAAAACACTCAAGCCTCTCCCTTTCAGTAGGACGCTGGCCATCTTTTACCTCTCTGATTCTCAAACAGCAGTGACAGGTAAGTAGTTGTAAATGCGTAAGGCACTGGGCCCATCACCACAAGCAAAGTGATCACCTGCAGAGAAGCCCGACACAGTCATAAATGATCAGACAAGAAGGTAAGAGGAAAGAGAGCCGGGACTTCAGGACCCAGAGGGCCATTTGATGTGCTGGAGTGGGTAGGTGGGGCTCCCTTTTTATGAGGGGTGGGGGGGCTACCGAGGAAGAGGGAAGGAGGGTGGGGCCAGGAGAAAGAGAGGAAAATTGGGATGTAAAGTGAAGAAATAAACAATTTTTTAAATATATATATGTGTGTGTGTGTATATACATATCTATATATATATATGTATATATATATGTCCTGTGGAACAAAAAACACTAATGGAGATTTAACAATTCACCAGAAAATAAAAATAAAATAACAACCAAAATAAAATAAGTAAATTCAAACAACAAAAATAAAAATCAGTAAATTAAAAAACCAATTCAGCCAAAATTTATTTATTCTGAAAAATAGGGAAATTAAGAATAATGAGCACAGTCTCGGAGATCTATAACACATCATCAAGCACAGAAGCACACACACAGTGAGCGCTTCAGAATGAGAGGGGAAAGTAGAAAGAATACATGAGGGGCAGGAGAAACGGCTTACTAGGTGAAAGAATATACTGAGTTCAAACCCTGGGACCTGCCTGTGTGGTGGAAAGAAAGAATCAACTTATTCACGTGTTCAACCTCCACACACAGGCTGCATGTGCATTCACAAATAAGATAAACAAATAAATAAGTAAATGTGAGATGGTTTTAGACATATGGGGAATTAATGGTGAAAAACAAAATGCTATGATATACATTAATTTACATATCTAAAAAGTTCAAAGAACTCCAAGTAGGATAAAATTAAATAATTCAAACGTTAACATATTATAATAAATTTGATGGAAAAAAAAGAAACAAAGGTTCAATCTTGGAAGCAGCAAGAGAGAAGTGACTGAGGTATAGTACATCATCAATGTAATTAACAACTAGCTGCTTATTGAAAACTAAAGAATCTAGAAGACGATGGCATGGCATGTGCAATGCTGAAGAAAAATGCTGGTGATCAAGAATTCATGTCCACTGAGACATTCTTAAAAATAAGGGCAAAGGAAGACAAAAGAAGAAGAAGAAGAAGAAGAAGAAAGCAGATGTGTCTGTACATGGTAGCAGATACCCCTGGTCCAACCCATCTAGAAAACTGAGCAAACAAGAGTCATTAAGTCAAAAGTTGGTTTTTTGAAACAGTCAAAAGAGCCAAGTCACTGTCTGGACTGGTGAAGGAAAATGAAAAGACACAAATTAATAAAGCAAAATTGAAAGAGGAACCATTACTACCAACACCAGAGAAACAGATTATAACAGAAAACTGTGAATAACCATATACACATAACACAGATGATGAGGACATATTGTTAGAGAGAGAAAACCTACCGATCTGAATACATCAATAGCTGGCAAGACAGTTCATCAGTAATCCATAAGTTCCCATAAAGAAAATCCCCAAACTAGATGGCTTCCCTGGAGAATCATACCATTCACTAAAGATTCAGCAACCATTCTTCACAAACTCTTTAATGAAAACAAAACAACAAAATGTAAGAGGAGTAAAGCACTTCTCAGCTCACTCTAAGACCAAACACATAAAAATAAAAATTTAAAAATTTAAAAAAAGCAAGCTGTACGTCAACAGCTGTTACAAATCCAGACACAAAACTCTCAACTGAATTCTGCCAAGCACGTCCAGTACCATAAAAAGAGAACTGTCTACCAAAGTCAAGTAGTGACTTATATCAGGAACTCAAGATCCACTCAGTATTTAGAAGTGATTCAACATAACACACCACAATAACAGATGAATGTTTTAAGTCATATGGCCATCCCCATAGACACAGAAAAAGTAGTTGATTTTTATCGAAGTCTAATATTCTTTCAGGATACTAACAGCCAACATACTAGGAATATAGGAACATTTATCAGGCTGATGAAACACATCTGTTAGTTGAAAGACTGGATATTTTCTCCCTAATATTAAGAACAAGAAAGGAATGTCTACTCTATTTAATGTTTCACCAGTTGTATTAGCTAGAGCAAGCAGGAAGGAATGAGTTACGAGGCATTCAAATTTTAAAAGGAGAGATGCTGTACCTGTTTGGAAAAGTATTGATCCTGTACATAAAAAAACCGTAAAAAATGAAAAACTTTCATGGTTTACAAAGAAGCTCAACAAGGGGCTTATAGAATATGTAATATGCCAATGTAAATTTTTTTTGTATTTCTATACATCAATGATGAAATTTTGAAATAAAGGAAACAATCTAGTATTAGTAGTATCAAATGAAATAATTTTTCAAAATTTGAGATTTTTATACTTAAAACATCATTGAATAAAATTAAGTAAGACCTAAATAAATAGAAAGACATCCCATGTTCATGGATCAAAAGACAGTCCTGTTAAGAATACTTTAATCTATAGATTCAATGTAATCTCTACCAAGATACTTGTTTGCAGAAATTGAAACACTGATTCTGCAATTCCTATGGGGCTGCAAAAGAAGTTAGTATGGCAAGGGTGTGCAGAAGTTGTTAGCTTCACATATTGCTATTAAAAATACAATGGTATAGTTGCTGTAGAAAATATTTGGCAATTCCTCAAAAAGTTAAACACAGTTACCATAGGACTCATCGACTCCATTTCTAAGTGTATATCCAAGAGAATCATGTATTCCCTTAAAAATACCTGTACAACTGTCTATGCTAACATAATTTCTAACAGTAGCAAATGCAACAGCCCAAATGTTCACTTAATAGGTGGCTAAATAAAGTGTTGTCTATCCATAGAATAGCCATAAAAGTGGACAGCTAATACATGGATGGAGCTTGAAATGCTAAGTCAAATAAGCTGGTAAATAACATTTCTACAATTCTGTTTTATTTTTTTTTAAAAAATCAGTTTTGTTATCATCACTAATAATAACCCAACTAAGCCAGAATGCCATTCTATTCGATAAAACTCAGCCAACTATCATTTAGTGATTGAGAAGCACTTTGGAGAAGTAGCATGCCTTTCCCGTAGACTTTCACAGTATGATCACACCATACAAAGCAAGATCCAAGCCTAGAACGCTTTCCTACCACAAGAACATGGCAGTGGCCCTCAGCGCTTCCCACAACAGCCACGGCCTGCATCCTTCAGCTGTGAGCTTCAGCCTGAGAAGAGCCTGGCCATCCTCAGATGAGTTTAATGCTCTGCTTTGCCTATACTTTCTACCAGCCATTCAACACATTTTTTCAAATGTCTTCTAGGAAGGCCCAGAAGATTTTTTGTCAGGTCCTAGAGAGAATCAAAATTAGAAAGCTTTGAGGGGCTTGCAATAGTAAGTGAGATGGGTATAGATTTTTTTTCCCTCTTGTGATAAAGGGCAACCTTTAAAGTTTCATGATATTTCCTCTGAAACTCTATAATAGGAATGTCATGAAAAGCATGTATGCCTGGAAATTATTCTTTCTGATTGAGCTTTAAAAGGGTGGATTATGGATGATTCTTTAATCCCAGCTGAAAAGTATTTGCAAGATGGATGGAAAAGGCAGGAACTTAGCACATCAGAGAGATATCTCCCTTGTTGATTGCAGCACTATTCACGATACCCACAGAATCAACCTGTGTCCTCTCCCAGTGATAAATTAGAAAATGTGGTTTATATGCACAAAGGAATATTATTCAGCCTTTAAAGAAAAAGACATCGTCTCTTGTATGGCAACATGGATAAATCTGGAGGACCTCGTGCCATGTAAAATAACCAGGAACAGAAAGGAAAATGCCACATGATCTCACAAGCATGTGGAATCTAATAAAACTGAGCTCATGGAAGCAGGAGGTGGAATGATGGTTACCAGAGACTGGGTGAGGCACCCGCTGTTGGCCCAAGATCCAAAGTTTCATATAAAAAGAACAGCACTTGAAATGTATTGCAGAGTAAAGTGGGATACTCAGTAATGATCTATTGTATGTATCAAAATAACTAAGAGGGAAAATTTCAAGTGTCTTGCCATTTAAAGGAACCACGGGTGAAGGTGATGGATATGTTCACTAGCTTGATTTAATTATTCTACATTAGATACTGGGAATGAATCAGAACATCACATTGTACCTCATAAATGTGTACAGTTCTGATTCATTGATTAAAATATGAATAATAATTTTAATGGTGATAATAATACCTACTTCATGTAATTACTATGGAGATTAAAAGAAGGAATATGAAGTGCTTAGCAGAGTGGTTAGAACAGCTTCATAACTACTCAAATCCATTAGTCCCTCCTCACCCAATTAATTCTGGAGGCGTTCTGATGAATTAAATATTTTCTAAGGACTTTACCTTGTGCGAAAAAGAAAAAACTTTAATATCTTTTGGAGAGTTTTTAGAGAGCTATAATTTGGTGGGGTTTTTTTCTTTGCAAATCTGGAATGGATTTAGATTATAGTAACTCTAAATACTAGAATGTTACTTGGATCCTAAAAACGTAATATTTACTAGCATTGCCAATTAAATTAAATGTTAATTAAGCCATCAAATCTATTTTCATTTTGTACCATCTTCTATATGCAATTTAGACTTTCACTATAATGGTGTTGACTCTCCAATCCTAGATTCAGAGTGGTCCAAGGTCTATAGACCCCTGGAAAATAATGCAAGATTCATTAGCATTGTGGCTGAAGCGGCTCTTCTTTACATGGCAGGAGGTTAATACTCTCTTTGCTTCTAGCCACTATGAATATTTATTGGCACATAAAGCCAGACAGAATGAATAGAACTAAAGATTCTTCCAGTGTCACCCTACCTCTGCTGTAACTTTCTACCCTAGAGACTCTATGTTTAGGGAGAAAATTTAACATAAAAGGAACCTGAGAAATATGAGCTGATATACTATCCTCTAAGTACACTATTGTATTTCAGTGTCAATCTCTGTTCCCTCTATTTTGATCATTTCAGTTACAACTTTGTTGGTGTTTTGTTTTTCGTTTTCTTTTCTTTCTATTCTATTGCATAGCTGTTCCAACCTATTTCACTAGCTCAGGAGAGAAAAACTCTTCAAATTAAAATCTCTTGATTTCCCATTCATCGGGACAGTTGGAAGCCAGGGTATGTTTAAGGCTGTCCTACATTACCTAAAAACCCACTCCTTCATTCTAAGGAGGCCAGAATTATGACTGTCAGAGAGCAAGCTAGAGACTGTGACCAGCCACAAGCTTGGTCCCTGTTGTAGGTGTGGTGCAGCCTGCTCGGTTCTTGAGCAGTGGTTCTCCTGCTGGCTCAGCTCTGTGGACAGACCTTCCTGATGCCAGGTAACAACAGCTCTGCATCACATTGACATGTTCAGGTCTTATTCCCAAAGCTGCTCTACACTGTGCTGGATTCAGCAGTTCTTTGAGTTGGCCTAGGTGTTGTTATTAAACCGGAAGACCCACTCGAGGCCACTTTTCCTCATGGAGGATTCCCTCGTGCTGTGTGCTAATTTTCATTCCCTGCTGTTAGACCTCAGTTGAGATTGAGTCCAGCAGAGAGATCTGAAGATTCTGACGTGGTCTTCCACGTCAACCATCAATAAAGAAAATGCACTATCTGCCAAACTGGTGGAGACATTTTCTCAATTGATGTTTCCTTTGCCAAAATGACTTTATCTCGTGTCATGCTGGCATAAAGCTAGCCGACACAGAAGGGTTCGCAGCAGAAATTTACAAGAGACTAGGATCTGATTAACCAGATTAATCCTGGTTCTGTGCCCAAGCAAATAACTTAGCCACTGTGAGTCTTAAAATAGCTCATAAAGTATCCATGGCTTCATATAATAAATAAGTAGGAAAAATAGCTTAAACAAATTTTATTTTCTTCTGTAATGACAAGTCTAAAAGTTGACAACTACAGATATTGGTTTAATAGGGCAGACCTGGGCCCGGGAGATGGCTGGATGGGTAGAGGCATCTTTGCCAAGCCTGGCAATTTGAGTTAGATCTCTGGGACCACATAGTAGGCAGAGAGAACCCACTCTGGCAATTGTTCTCTGCTGTTCACATAAGTGCTATGGCATGCATGCTCCCCTTCCACACACCACATACTACATACTACAAAAACGTAACAAAGTGGCTGAACAAAAACTATGCATCTGTTGGCATTTCTTTCCTGGTCACTGTGGTAGTTGCATATCTAATTATTATATCACAATTTAAGCAACTAAAAGGAAAAAAGAACAAAGGTAGAAGGAAGTATTGGTGCTTGTTTTGAAAAAACATATACTATCCCAGACACGCTCAGCCAATCCTGGTTTATAGACCATGGGTTCGGCTGGGCTACCTAGCCTCTCCTAAGCTCAGGAGAGTCCAGGATTCTAAAGCATGTAGAAAATATAGATTTTTAAATTCCAGAGAGATGCTGGGAAAAGCTGCACAGGTAAGTACTGGCTGAGTCCAACTGCAGCAGACAGGTGAAAACTGGGTCAAAACAAGAGCAGCAACGGGGATGAAAAGCGGGAAGGCAGAGCAGAATCAACCGTGCTCTCTGAGGAAGGGAGGCAACAGGAGGGCACAGGTCAGACACCACAACTTATCCCTTTAGTAGCCTCCTGAAAGGGCTAATAAACTTCTCAACACAAAATGGACCAACTGTCAGGAATGACAAGTCCCCAAATAATGCTCAGAGTTGTGACTTGACGCTGCAGACCTGTCACATGACCTTAGACTTTCGTCCCCCCGCCCCCCCCCCCGGAAGACAAGACTGGTAGAATAAGAGCCCAGCCTGAGCCCTGGCATGATCTTCACTCAGAAAATTTGTCAAAATATTTCATTTGAGACTTTTCTTGTTTCAGTCTCACTCTTTTTGCTGGTATCAAGTCATACCAAACATTCCATCACTTGCTATAAAGAAACACTTTCGAAGCATAATCAGGGAAGGATGCAGGGCACGCGGGCTCTGCAGTCCTTGACTTCCAGGGAGAGCAGGCTGGTCAGTCCTTCAGAGCCCGTTTTACACGGGTATCCTATTATTTAACAGGCACTTTAAATTGAGACCAGCATCCTGATTCTCAAGCCGCACAGCTTTTATTGGAAGTCTCTGCCACGTTTAAACATCTTTAATACATTTTAAAAATAGAATTGTAAAAGGCAGGGACCAGACTTCAAAGCATAGACATGTTGGCCAGAATTGTGAAGCTGGCGACAGTTTTCGCTGGTTGTAAAGTTCAGGAGCCTCTTTCAATCTCCAGAACAATTGAGAAGAAAGGGGTCCAGCAAGCATTCCTCCCGAGGTCTCCTGCACTAGCCTGAACATACCAGGTGTGGCGGAGCGAGTGTGCAGAAAGGGAAGCAGTTAGCAACGGGCAGCAGTGGTAACAACCACCAACCAGAGTGTGAGGGGAGCTAGAAACCAGGCCAAAACTAAAGCAAAGGAAGGGCTCCTGAGGAAGGGCAGGCCACTCTGGGTGAACTTCGGTCCCTTGTGAAGCTCAACTTCTGCTAACATCTTCTTACAATGGAAACTATACAGATCTCTCTGCATAATGAAAAACCTGATTGCTTTCTCTTTTGCTCTCCAGTGAACTCTCTACCATCACTCATATGCATGTTGAATTCTTTCCCCCTTGGGGAAAAAAAAAAGAGCTACGTCTTATTCATCTCCTGTCCATTTTAAATTAGATGCAGGTACCAAAAAACACAAGACTTTTTCATGTGTCGAAGTCTGCTCTGGAGAAGTCATTGAGGAAGGAGTGTCTACAGTCTGACACAGAGCCTCATAAACTTGGTCCCTGAACAGCAGCCTTCATATCACTTGGTGAGAGCCGGACCTGGAGGGTGATTGGGCAAACTGAAGACCCAGAAAGGGGATATGGGCTCTCCATTGTAGAGGCTGGCAGGCTGAGGATACAGGGAGAGGTGTAGCTCATCATGGAAATACACACTGTCTCCGTTAGATGGCAAGCTGGAAGGAACATCAACAATTCATATCTTAGCAAACCTCTCTGGTGATACTGAGGTACAGCGAAGTCCAATAATCTCTGGGTATAGGGATTCAAGCTTGGAAGCAGAGGCAGGCAAAGCAAGGGTTCAAAGTTATCCTCAACTACATAGCAAACCAGAAGTCAGCATGAGCAACCCTGTCTCAACATACATACATCCCTACCAAAAAAAAAATGTTCAAAAGTCAGGAGCTAATCTTCTCCTCGCCTGCGAAATAAATACAGTAACAATCGCAGAGGGTGTTGCTAAGTCTGCACTCGGATGACACAGTGTTGTTTATTCCAGAACTCGTATGTGTTCTTCACCCTGTGAATGCTGTGGATGGGCTTCCAGCTTTTCCAGCACTGGCTTCATCCCACAGTGTATTTAGATAACTCGGTGTCCTCAGGTTCATTCAAGGTTCCAGATTCTCTCCAGTGAGCTCTGTCCTTGCAGAGTCTGCGTAAGTGGGCCAAAGCCAGGTACTAATCAAATCCTCATTTTCCTGTGAAGACCAGTCCTTTCCCTCACACCACAGGGCCTGGGCACAACAGGAAGCAATTGTTGTGTGGGCTGCGAACAGCTGTGTGTCATGAAGATTGCCTACCTAGGGAGGAAAGCCCCTCAGAGGATGGTGACTTGAGAAGAAGGCTGACTAGGAGGGAATCTCTATCAGGGATGCAGAAAAAAATCCCGTGTTTCCGGGGCCTCGTGTTCAAACAGCCAATTCAGTCATTTCAAGTTTTCTGAGTGATTTCCTCTTAACTGAGTCACAATAGCTTAACATTTGACAACAGAACCCATCTCTTCTAAAGAAAAATAGGAGCCTCCTCCACCCGTTTTTATATAATTTTACCATACTTGCAAACACACACACACACGTGCACACACACATGCACACACATGCACGCATGCACACACACACCAGAAAAATCGAGTTTAACTAAAGCATCTATTCCAGAACATACACAGGCCTGTGAGTGCACTTGCAACCAGCATCAGAAATCGAGTCTTCATGAAAGTGTATGTGCAAAGTGCATGCACGCACACACTTAGAGTTCATTCTCTCCTGTCTATAAACAACAGGGAAGCCACAGTTCTCAAGGGCTGTGTCTGCCAAGGCAGCACTCACTAGGCAAACACACCAAGGCTCTACAGAGCTTCCCTCTGCTTGAGGGCTGCTACCAAGTAACACCCCAGGTGGGCTGTGCTCCACAATAGGATCGCAGTGTAAAGCAACCACCCTCTGGCACTTCAAGCCAATAAAAAAAAAAGACCCTGTCCTTTCACTCACAAATAAATAATGCTTTGAAAATTATTGTTATTACTGTTTTTTTAATAAGTCTGCCTTGTCCCAGCTCCACCCCCTCGCACATGTTCTCATTTGTTTTCCAGTGGGGGCCAGGTCTCTGAAACCACATCTCCCTGAGAAGAGGGAAGATGTAGCACCTTCTCTGCCTGGCTGACCCTCCCTGGAGGGGCCTGGTGGGAGTGAGCTACCCCTGGTGGGACTTTTCTCATTAGCCCTGTGGGCAGCCAGCATTCCAGCCAGGCCATCCTTACAGATCTAAGCAGAGAACCCCAAATATTTCATGAGTTATAATAGAGGTGCTCAGATGTGACAAGTACTTTATTATCACAGAATCCGGTCCTGATGCCAGCAGGAGGAGGAGGGGCAATAGCCAGGGAGCCTGAGAAACCCATCCCTGCCTTCACTGTGAAGCAGCCTTTGTTGGCTAATAGCCACTTAAAACAAATACTGAGAGCAAGCCTGAAACAGCACCAGCCTAACAAATGTTACAAGAGTAATAAATGCCAGCATATCATTCTTAACAACAGAATATTTTCACGTCAACTCAATGGTAGGAGTTATATAAAGATGACTGAGCAAGACACCCTGCTCTTAACATAACTCAATACTAGGAGGAAGACACGTGCACAGAAACATAGTGCAAAAAGCCGAAGCTCGCACCGAACCATGAGAGGTATAAACAAAAACGTCTGGCAAGTTTGACTTCTGCCTGCTGCAGTTCAGGCAATTTTTCCGAAAAAGCAGGCACTTAAAAATGAAGTTTGGGAGGAAAGCACTATTTTTCTAGATACAAAAATGTGGGGCCTCCATGGGTTTCTCCGGGCAATATCAGCCCTTTCGTATCCCCTCTGCTTTCCTGAAAGAGCCTAGGGGCTGCCGGTGCCATGCTGCGCTGTCACACTGTTACACTTCAGGGGAGAGAGACTCTTCTGTGCTGCTCTGATTCAGTGCTGGTTAATGGTACTGAAGGGATCTCTGCCAAGGCACCTTGAGATTTATGATTTTTTTGTTCCCTTGTTTTGTTTTTGCTGTTGCTTTTCAAGACAGGGTTTCTCTGCGTAACAGCCTTGCTTGTCCTAAAACTTGCTTTGTAGAGCAGGCTGGCCTCAAACTCAGAGGGATCTGCCTGCCTCTGCCTCTGGAGTGCTGGGATTAAAGGTGTGTGCCACCGTCACTGGGCTTTGATTCCTGATTTATGTCTATATATTGTGCCTTTTCCTGCCTTATACATGGCCACCCAAGGATACAAAATACCAAGGTACTTTGCGTCGAGGCTGCCATTTTGACATCTGGAAGAAAAGAGTGCTGGGGGATGCTTTGTGCACTGTGTATTCAGGTGTCGGTTTATGTGCCCAGCAATCTGGTTGCAGTCCAGAGGTTGGCACTGTCATTTCTGTGAAGCATCTCCTGTCTCAACGTTGTGTAAAATTGTTCTCCATCATCTCTGATTGGTTACTGAAAAGCTGATTGGCCTATGGCTGGGCAGGAGAGGAGAGGAGACAGGACTTTCTATCCCAGTTAGGGGTCTCCAGGTGGAGCAGAGAGAGAGAAGGTTGAGGGCAGGGGGAGTCTGCCATGAAGACAGATAAAAGGAGCAGAAGCAGCCAAGAAGAGACTGAGATAGCAAGTAGCATGGCATGTGGCTGGGGGTTAAGTAGTCCAGACCAGTTTAGGTGGGTTAGAATAGATGATTATCTGCCCAGCTTAGTGCTGTAAAGCTTAATAGTAAATGTGATAGGTCCCCATGTCATTGTTTGGGAGCTAGAAAGGGCTCTCAAATATATACAGCATATTTAAAAAAACTATACTTTTATTTTTACATTTAGCACCCAACATGGGGTGCCAAATGAAGACTAATATAATGGCTTTTTTCTATTACATGTTCCAGCACCCAGTAATGACACAGAGACCTATTACATTTATTAATAAGCTTTAAGCATCAGCTGAGCAGATATTGATCTATACTAGCCTAGCTACTTCCCAGCCATGTGCCATGTGCTCTTTGCCATTTAGTCTTACCTTGGCAGCTTCTGTTCCATCTACCTGTCCTTATGGTGACCTATTCATTGTGACCTCCTAATGGCTCCTGGAGACCTTTTCTCCTCTACCTTCTCTTTCCTCTCTCTACTCTATCTCAGAGCCCCTATCTGGGATCAGAAGTCTAGCCCTAACTCTTCTGTCCAGCTATTAGCTGTTCAGATCTTTATTAACCAATCAGAAATGATAGAGAACAATTTTTACATGATATTGAGATAGGAGATTCTTCACAGAAATGACAATGGCCACATCTGGACTACAACCAGACATCTGGGCACATAAATCAGCACCTGAATACACAGTGCATAAGATCATCCAGCAACATTAGAGAATCACAGAGAAACCATCTCTGTCACAGAAGCGCTGTCCACTGTGACCTGCAGCCAAATGCATCCTGGGTCATACACAAAGATGAAGGGAACCTATTAGATGAGGATAGAAGAAGTAAAGCAACGAGGCAAGATCAAATAGTACACACTCATAATTTGACCATCTATAGCACACATAGACAACTAACATAAAACAAGGCAGGAAGTGTGGGGTATGACTTGAGTTTATCCTGAAAACAATGATGGGGAGATAGTGAAGGCATTTGCCTGTGGTACCACCCTTACCGAGAACAGTAAAAAGAAAAGAAAGAAAGAAAGAAAGTCAGTGGAAGGACAGAGATACAGACGAAGGCATGGATTGAAGAGGAATGGGGGTAGAGAGGACAGACAGGACTTTGGTTAGGAAAATCTAACCAGAGTTCTTCAAATATGGCAGCATGTTATATCCCCTTGGGGAGATTTTTAAATTTTTAAAGTATTCATTTTTCCCTTAAGTTGCTGATTTAGGTGGGCTGGAAGGATGGCCCTAAATGGGTTTGATTGGGTGTGGTTTTCGAGCTCATCATATCATCTAACATGCAGCAACTATTGGGAACCCCTGGTCCTGAAATGGTAGCAAAGGACAGAAAAGACAGACGTGGAGAAATCAAATAGTGGGAGAGGTGAATATGCTTACCAGTGGGACGCAGGAAGCAATGGAAAGGATGGAGACAGGAACCATCTTCTTCCAGGCAGGTGATAAGAGAATGATACTGCCATTCAAAGAAACAGGTGTCAGAAGGATGGGCATGTTCAAGAAAAGTTAGAGGCTAGAGCAATGGCTCAGTGGTTAGGAATATGTACCCACTGCTCTTCCAGAGGGCTGTTCTTGCATTGGAAGGGAGTTCCAGTCCCACATCAGGCAGCTAGCTCACAACTACCCGTAACTCCAGCTCCAGGTTATTCAATACCTCTGGTCTCCATAGCACTTTTATTCACTTGTACAAACCCACAAACAGACCACACACATATTCATAGTTAAAAATAAAGCTTTAAAAAAAGAGAAAAGAAAGAAAAATTTAGTGTTAGAAGACTGGACTGAACGTACTGGGGCGACTCTAGGTAAGCTTCTGGAATGGACGGGATTTTAGCTACATGTGATGGGACATACCTATAATCCCAGCATCCAGGAAGCATGGGGAGCCAGAGCTCTGTGAGTTCTAGGCCAGCCGGGATACATTGTGAAACCCTGTCCCCCAGCAAAAAGTTCACACATAAATTTAGGGGCTGGGGAAACGGAGAGGTGTTTCAGCAGTTAATTTTGCATCACTTACTTTGGGAGCTCATTAATTTTGAATGATGTTGGAAGAGCTCAGAAAAGGAAGCAGGGAGGACAGAAAGAAGGAAGGAAGAAAAGAAGGTAGGAAGGAGGGAAGGAAGGAAGGAAGAAAAGAAGAAAGGAAGAAAGGAAGGAAGGAAGGACGAAAACAAAATTTCTGACCTTGCTAATTGGTATAACAGTAAATGTAGTAACATTTAGAATGATCAATAAATAACATTATTGTGCAGATTTTCATTTAGTGACATTAGTATCAACTCATCACTTGTTAAAATGTTAGTTAAGAAATGTAACACTGATCCAGCTAACAGTACCAATGACAATAACACATCACTGACATGCACATAGACCCAAGATAGTTTTTTTAAAAATTCTTCTTGGCTCATGTAACCTTATAAAGCAGTTTGATTTCATGGAGGTAAAATGAACTTGATTCTGAGGACTGTGTGTGAATTGCTTCTGTTATTTTTCTTTCTCCCAGCATGTCATAGGATATGTATAAAATACCAAATGCTATGACTTGAGTAGGGAATGTTCCCCTATAGGTTTATGTGTTTGAGCTCTTAGTCCCTAGATGGTGGCACCATTTAGGGAAGTTGTAGAAAATTTTGGACAGGAAACCTAGGTGACAGGTAAGGCCTCAGAACCAGGGCTTATGGGTTAGAGCCTGACTGGGTTCCAGCTGAGTCTGTTCACCTCATGCAACCTGCATCCTGGCTGACATCATGCAACAAGCAGCTGCAACATACTCTCAATACGGTGGAGCCAGCCACCACCATGCTTTCCCAGCAATGCTGGACTGTAGCCCCTCAAACCGTGAGCTAAAATAAATTCTCCCTGAAGTGGCTGTTTGCCAAGTACTTGGTCAGAACAATGAGTATATAGCTATTATATGAAGTTTGTGGGATAATGGAAAATCTTTATCATATTTGTGACAAATCAAGTTTCAGATAATTCCTGTCAGGACAGAAGAAGAAACTGCTGATGTCGTCAAGTACTTTCATACTTGAATTTTAACATGAAATCAAATACGTCTAACTCTGAAGGGAAAGTCTAAGGAGAAACAAGCCCTGGCCTCTCTTCTACTGTTTCACAGTAATTGCTTCACTGTAAAATGTTCACAAACATGAGCTCCTCTAAGGAAGAGTTTAAAATTAGGTTTCTCTCTGGGATAAATGTACATTTGCTAAAAATCAGCTGCCCATCATCCCAACTACAAAAAGAGTTATGGCGAAAGCCAGGCTTAATTCCCTTTAGTTCTCAAATGAAGTTGGGTTTCAATAATGCTTATGCTGCTGAGAAACCGCCAACAAAATTCACGAATTCCTCGGGAGTCTCCTCATGTTAATTCATGACCTTGGAGATCCGTCCTTCTCCCCGAGTCCAGCACTGAACAGTGAATCCTACCTGCAGCGCCTTCACCACTGTCTAACTTCCAGCTTCTTTTTACTTTTAAATACATGCCTTCTCGCACAGTGCAATGTTTTCAGCCAGTAAAATCAGAAGCGAAGAGAAAGAACAAAGAGAAATGCTAACCTCACACAAATGCGCACACATTATATCTACAGTGTTACCAAAAGTCTGGTAAAAAAAATGGTTAAGTAAATCTTAACAACAACAAAAAAAAACTAAATTAATTTTAATGGCTAGGCCTAGAAGATGCATTGGAGATAATTTCTAGAGTTTTGATTTTCTGTATCCATAATTACATGAAACATATAAAGCAGATCATGGTAAAAATATATATATATATTGTCAGCTGTGAGAAAAAGACTGAGTTGTTTTTTTCTCAGTTGTTAAGATCACAGACTGTCTGTTTTTCCAGAGGGCCTGAGTTTGGTTTCTAGCACCCAGGTCAGGGAACTCACAGTCACCTGTAACTCCATTTCCAGGAGGTCTGACCCCCCCCAAGCCCCTGTGAGCTCTTACACACATGGGCAGGTAGATATGCACATAATTAGAGATAATAAATCTTTTAAAACATTATCAAAAACCTCGCAAATACTGACATGGCTTATCCCGCTCTTATTTGTAATCCAGAATCATGGGTAGTACAGAGGGCCACTGTCAACTATTAGAGGTCAGATCTATGGAAGTTATAAAAGGGACACAATCCCTCAGCAAGCTTTGGCATTGTTTATGAAAGGGGGCCTATAGAAACGTTGAAGGTAAATTTCCTTAGGCGTGAGTGTCATACTCCAGAACACTGATAATACTCTGCTGGGTTTCTCAATGGGCGGTTCAGTGGACCGTCCAGGGGAGGCTTCAGAAGGACAAGTCATCAAGGGCCAGGAAGGAAGATACAGGGGTAGCGGGCAGGGAGGTGCTATTCTTATGTCACAGACTGAGTCAAACACATCAGCCTTCTTCATGGAAGGCACCCCAAGGGAGCTGCTCTAAGTCAATCAACCTTTATGGGGTGCTGTAGAAAAGCTTGGGGTGCACAGCTGAAAAGGATTGAGGTGTTCATGATCTATAGCACCCCTGAGCTGAAGACCCCGTTTGCCGGTCTTCATTCATTAATTGATGGGATGCTTAACACTAGGCTCCCTAGGGGACCAGAAATTCATGTGGAAAGGGGCTTGTTTTCTGGGTCCAGTACAGACTGCTGAGCACATTGTAAGTGCTAAAACTTACCTACTGAATGGCAATTTGGCCGGAATGAGGTTAGTAGGCAAGTTCACATAAGAATGGCTGTCTAGTTCCTTAGGTGACTAGAAAAAGCACACAAAAATCCTTACACATATTAGATACACTGTTGAAGGAAACAGTGACAACACTGCAGGTTTTCTTTAAGTTTAACATACAAATTCAATTTACATATACTAATCACTGAAATCATTGATACTATTTTTGACAATTCAGTGCCTTTTGCACCTGAATCATCTCACTAAATCCTGACAATAAATGGGTGAGTTGTCTCCAATTTATCATAGTAGATGAGGCTATCATGACTTCTAGCTGTGAAGTAATTCGTGTCATGACTTGTAGGTTCTCTTCCCTGACTAGACCTGCCTTATCCCAAAAACCAATTGTCAAGAGCCATGTTAAGTTCCTGTCACTTGGATTTGTATTGGTTATAATGTATTGTTAAAGATTTCATATTTACTCACTTGTTTGAGAAACTATTGCTGAGTATCTACTATTTGTCAGAGGTTAGGGGCTGTAAAAAATTAAGGTAAGAGTCTCCAGGAAACTCACAAACTATAAGAGAAAGCCTATAGCTTTAAGGAAATTATTGAAACCTTTCAGTCGATCTGTCCCATGGGAGGCAGAGGAAGGTGCCAGTCCTAAAGGGAGGTCAGGAAAGGGTTTCCAGTGGATATGACTCTGTAAGCAGACTGGAAGGCTGAGAAGGATTTGGGTGTGCAGATTATGATGGGGGAGTTGTTGTTATGTTTTAGAGCTTAAATGTGCCTAAAGGCCTCTACTGAAAGGCTTGGTTACCAACCTGTGAAGATGTCAGGAAGTGGTGGGAATTCCAGGAAAGGAGACCTCCTAGAAGGAAGTTAGGTCATTGGTATCATGTATTTAGTCCCTGTCTCTTTCTCTATATGGCATATAAGCCACCACAAGGTGACCATCTCCCTCAGCCACAGATATTCACCATAATCTACTGCACTGTCTCAGGCCCAAAGGCAACAGGACCATAAGACCACAAACTGAAATTGTGAGCTGACTGAAATAAACCTTTCCTCCTTCCTATAAATTTTCTTAGGTATTTTGTTACATCAATAGAAAGCTAACATTAGAAAGACAGCCAGGAACAAGGGGTAGCTCACGAGCAGAAAATGTGTGGCATAGATATAGTAAGTGATTTGGAACTGGGAGGAGGAAGGACAAAACCAAAAAGAGTGGCCTAAGATGGTGGTTTCCAGCGCTCAGAAGACCTGCAGGATGAGCTTCTAAAACATAAGAGAAATTCAAACACTTGATCCTTATCCAGGTCCACAGACCCAGAAGCTCTCAGATGGGCCTGGGGGTCTGTGTTTTGATGAGCCCTGCAGATAAGCCTGATCGAGAACTTTGAGTCTTGGTCACAAAAGCCCATTGGAAGGCTCTACAGTGTTTCTCTTGATGACGCTGTTTCATTAGAGAAAATTATTGTGGATTTTCAGGGGCTTAGGGATTTTCATAAAGACAATTTCAGAAATGTTCTAACAAGAGTTTTACTCTTCTGTATTTGTCTTTGAAAGTGGCAATTCGGCAACATGTATAAATTATAAGCAGAAGAAATTATTTCCAGACCTCCACTTCTGACCTGCATGGGACCTGAAAATACGCTCTGATTGTGAGACATTATGGAAGAGAATGAATTTGTAAGATGCATAAATGGTCGAATGGTTTTATTGCTCTCTATATGACAAGTTTGTGGAAAATGGCAAATGATACTTTTAGTTTATATTCAGCTATAACAACAACTGATTATTTCTAAAGATTAAATTACTGTGTAGCAAAATTAAATGGGCTGTGTGGTCACTGTGAGGATAGAAGCTTCTTCTAGCAGCAATTTTTAAATGTGTGAGCTCAGCTAATTGAAGACAAAGAGTAGATTTATCTCTGTAAGGTCTATGGAGCAGTGGCTGGTGGTTTGCAGCTCTGGCCAGGCAGAGGTATCAGTCTAAGCCTCTTCATTTGCGCTGTTGGCCCTAAAGGATGACCCAAAGTAGACAACAAGAACACAAAAAACAAACAGCTCAGCCTTTGTAGGTCGCCAATGAAGATGAACAAATGGCAGAGGAAAAGGGGCGGTGGGGGGGGGGCACATTGTTGATGGAACCCAAGCTTCTTAATCAGGAGATTGGTTATCAAGGCTGATTTGGGGACCTATATGTGTACGTACACGGTCCTGCAGAGTTCTTACCAGACTCCAGCTGTCTGCATCCGGAGTTCCCAACACTCCGAAAAGAACCCTCCTACAAGCTGACAGTTCCCAATAGCTGCATCTTAAGAATTTAAGATATGGTGGTGTTTGAATAGGAATGACTCATTATCTAGACCTTTCCAGGGCCACTTTTATGAACTCCTGTTCAGTGGGATTTAACAGAAGCATACCTAGCATGCTTGGGGAAACTTCAAACTTCGGATATCTGCATCGATTTTCCTGAGACAGTATGGCCAGATGGCTGCAATGTGCATAACTTTGGTGTTGAGCTGACTGGAGTAATGAGGAAATGAAAAAACAGGACTGACCAAAAGACAAGCAGGCAGACAGACAGACAGAGAAGCTAGGCTCCATGGACCAAGAACTTTGATGGAGATGCAGCAGCCAGGAAACTCAGCAGGTGTGTTTTGTAGACCTGAATGGTGAAGGGGGGTTTGTGGTATATAGCTGGGTGAGGAGGCAGGGTTAGCTGGTATAAGTAGATCTCTGCAGGGAAGCCTGCTCAGGTTGGAGCTATTTGGAAGGAGAAGCTATCACTTGATACTTTCTGGACACTCTCAACACTGGACCAGGAGAAGGCCTTGCCATTCCCTTGGGTCTGAAGCTTTGAGCTGTTTGACCTGACCATGACCATATCAACAACACACATGCAGTTAGGACTTATCTGCTCCCCACACTCAGACTGCTGAGTAGTTCCTCTACTGGTGTAATTTCAAAATGTCTGCCAAACTCCCCTGTGTTTTCTTTGTCTTCTCCATGACATTGAGATGATATGACAGAGATGCCTGGTGAGTATTTGGGATGAGGCAATTTTAGAAAGAGGAAGAATCAGAAGAGTGGTTAATCTCACTACTTATTTCAAATTAGAAAAATCTCAGGTTCAGATAAGCTGAGTGACTTGCCCAGTTTCCTACATGTAGCGGCAGACAGCATGAAAATCCGTGTCTTAATTTTCAGCAAGGCGTTATTGAGGGATGGCTCAGGGTCTGAGAGCACTGGCTATTCTAAAGAAACCAGGTTCAATTCCCAGCACCTGCACGGTGGCTTACAACCATATAATTCCAGTTGCGGAGGCCTCCTCACTCACTAGACACAGGCAGGGGCACAGACATACATGCAGACACAACATCCATTGGTGTAAACATAATTAATTAACTTAAATAAGAAGCAATGCATGTGGTTACATTTTGAAACATGTATCATACATTCCCAACGCCACACCCACACCCAGAAGCACATTTTATGAGATGCTTCTTTAAATTTACTACAAAGCTCCCTGTTCTAGAAGAAGTATTTACCAAGTATTTATACTGCACATGGAGCAAAGTTATTTATAAGTAACTTCTAAAGAGGACTTACTTGACTGGCCAGGATGATTTTTCTTCTGAATTACATCCTAATATGTATAGCTTTCTTACTCCCAGCTTATTCCACTTGGAGCTATGCCCAGCACAATTTATGTCTATGAACTGCTGAACATTTAAGCAAATTAAGTGTCCAAAAAAATCAAACACAAATTGTATCTTGGTGATTTATGCCTTCATAAAGCAAAACACATACAGTGTGCCGAGCACAGACCAGATTTATAGCTCTGTTGGTTAGGGAAAATGAATGGTTACCTTTTAGAGTGCATGTCAAGAACTCTCTCTCTCTCTCTTTCTCTCTCACTCTCTCTCTGTCCATCTGTCTCTCGTGAGTGTGTGTTTGTGTGCCTGTAATCCTTGACCATGGGGGTTCCCTGCCCCAAGATATTTATCTTACAAATTATTTTCAATGCTAATTTGCAATGTGAGCCAAGAATAAAAAAGAGAGAGAGACATACAAAAATTCTGGAGAGACTTAGGAGCTAGTTAACTTTCATTAAGAACTTAAAAAAATTGTAGGCACCTGAAAAATCCAGACTCTTCTACCTTTAACTTAACAACTTCAGGTCATGCCACCTTCTCTTGTTAGTACAGGCTGAGAAATTTCACTTAAACACAGACACTGTCAGGGAGAAAGAAACCGGCATCTCAGCACTGCTAAATGTAAGCCACAGGCTGAGTTGATTCGGATCTCTATTATGATATTTCCAGCACCAATAGACTTTACAGGTGCCGTATCCTGGTGACAGTGTGGAGTAGTGATTAAGCACATGTGTGATGAAGTCAGAGAAGCAAGCTGAAACCGAACTTCGTATGTATGGCACTGAGCATCTGTGTACTTATCTGTAAATGAGAATTAGCTATATTTACTTCCAAAGGCCATCATTTGGATTAATGAGATAATGGCTGTATGGTAGGCAGTCTCTAAATTAGTTTCTAATAACCTTACTTCTTAGTATCTCCCTACTTACTATCTCCCTTGATGAGGAGGTGAGCACAGTAACTCACCTCTCCCGTATAAACAATGACAAAGGTGATCGGCGTCACTTCCAAGATTATGTTATGAACAAAACGAAACCTCTGACTTCTGTCTTTCTTACTGTGATTGCTTGCTTTGATGAAAGCCAGCTTACATATTATGAGCCCTGTGGACAGACTCAGAGGCCAAAGAAATCCCAGAGGCCTCTGGCCAACAAGAAACTGAGGCCTTCGGTGACCAGTTCAGGAAGAACCAAATTTCACCAACACCACATGAGTGAGTTCGGTTGTGTCTGTTTCTCACATGGAGCCTTAAGATAGTAGTAATGGGGATCTTGGTTTTCGCTTTTGGAGAGGATCCAACATTTGGCTAACAGGCCAAGATGCCTGTCACAGAAACCATGGGATAATAAATGTTTTTTTTAAGCTGCCAAATTTGGGGCCATTTGATTGCATAGCAATAGACAGCAAACACGGGCTATAAAGTGCTCAACCCAGAACATTCCCTATAAATAATGGCCACTGCCATGATTGATAATGGCTTTGTCAAATGAAGAGTACTCTGAGATAATACAATCACTTGATTTCTGTTTAGGCTTCCAAATAAAGATTTTTAGAACATATAGAAACTTTGGTTGTTTGCTAACTTATAAACAAGGTCCATGGTGGTGCGAATGAAAATGGTCTCAATAGGTTCCTTTGTTTGAATACTAGTCCCCAGTTGGTGGAACTATTTGGGAAGGACTAGAAGGCGTGACCTTGTTAGAGGAGGTGTGTCACTGAGGGTTGACTTTGGGGTTTGGGAAGGCAGCACCGTTCCCAGTTGGCCGCCTCTGCCTCGTGGCTGTGTCTCAGGATGTCTCTTAGCTGCTGCTCTGCCTGCTGACACACTCCACACCACAATAATTATGGACTCATATTCAGAAACTATGAGCCCCAGTAAACTCTGTCTTCTAAGACTCGACTTGGCTGTGGTGTGTTACCACAGCAATAAAACTGTAAATAAGACGGTGTCCCAGGCCAGCACGATAGACGTAACGCTTTCCTCTTGAGCTGAGAGGAAATCACTATATTGCAACGTGTCCCAGCCCTGAAGTGCTCCCGGTAAATCTGTTCTAACTGTTGAGTTCAGACATTTGTACTGCAATTCATTACAGCTAAAATTTCAGGTGGCTGCAAAAGAGTCAATCTTTTAAAACCTGCTTAATTAAAAACCTGGCCTTTAAGCCCTTCATTGTGCTTTCCTGAATACTAGACAAAGGTGAGTTTCTTTATTTTTATTATCAAACTAATTTTGATTTTTTTACTTTTTTTGTTTTTATTTTTGTTTTTTTTTACTTTTTTTGTTTTTATCTTTTTTACTTTTTTAAATTTACGTCCCAAGGGTACCCTCTCCCTCCTCTCCTCCCAGTCCCCACCTTCCCCTCTCTTCCCCTCTTTCCCCTCTCCCTTTTCCCCAGGAAACGAGAACCTT
>CM053752.1:69615559-69629376 GCA_028658305.1 Pachyuromys duprasi
CAACCCCCCCCCCATGTCAACTTTCCCTAGCACATCAAGTCACATCAGGACTGCTCTTGCCTTCATCCCCTGAGGACAGGCAAGGCAGCCCTGCCAGAGAGAAGTGATCCAAAAGCAGGCAATAGAGTCCATGTTAGAAACAGCAGACCTCAACTCTCCAGGCTCCCCATATGAAGACCAAGCCACCCATTGGCCACATATGTGCAGGGGGCCTACGTCCAGACCATGCATGCTCCTTAGTTGACGTCTCAGTCTCTGAAAGCCCCCATGGGACTGGGTTAGTTGTCTCTATTGGTCTTCTTGTGAAGTTCCTGTCCCCCTCCAGCTCCTTCCATCTTTCCTCAAATTAATTTTTTATTATATATTTTGATTTTTGTGTGAGTGTGCATGTACCATGTGTGTGTACATGCAAACCCCAGTGTGTATGTGGAGGGCAGAGGTCAACTTAGGGGGACCAGGCCCCTCCCTCTATCAGGTCCCTAGGGAGAAAGCGCAGGTTGTTAGGCACAATGTTAGGCTGTTTGCCCACACAGCTATTCCACTGGCTCTCAAATGAAATTTACCCTGAAAAGAACAACAGGACGTTCACTGAGGCATTATTTACAAAGCATGAGCAAACAAAGGTAAGCCCACCTAAACATCCAGCTGTAAGAGTCTAGCTGAATGATTTGCTTCCTGTATATGCCCTACAAAATTATGCTCCTGACAGAGATATCACCAATCTGGGGAAATGACCACAAGTTTTAAGTAGAAGAGCTAAACATGAGCAAACACAATGGTAAAAGCCAAGTTTTGAAGGAAAAGCATACAATCACGCACATGTTTTTATTTCTGATGCTATGGGACTTTGGGTGTTACTCTGTGAGGTCAGACCTTGGTCTCACATCCTTCTGTGATCAGCTGACAACACAGTGGCCAAGTTTTTCGGGAGAAATGAAACCTGAGCACACATTTTGGTTTCAAGAAGGGCTAATCCCTTGAACCTTTGCCAAGTAACCTCTTTACAATGTTTCTTTAAATGGAGATTTCTTTTATTTAACCCTTTGGTAGAAAAGACTACATTTTGTTTCCTTCCCCACAAGAAGACACGGGTCTCATCTGAAAACAAGAGGAGGCTTCAGTGTTCTGAGATGAAGTCCATGGATAGCCATTCTCTGTTTATTTTTCCCAATGAGAAAAAAAAGGAACCAATACTGTGTTTCAGCAGAAGGATTGAAATTAACATTGGGCAACTATTTCCCAGTGGTAAACTCTTAAGGGGAGGTGACTTATTGAGAGAGACTGGAGATCTCTATCCTCAATGATCTTGTAAGAAAGCCTTTGTCTGCATTATATATATTTGTACACACACATATGTATATATACACGTATGTACAAATATATAAATCCCACAAATGCTGTGCCTTTCACTTTTGGCATATTTGGGCCACTTTCTTTCCAAGAATTAGTGTGAAGTTAGAAGGTACACATTATTATATTTTAATGTGTGTGTGTCTGTGCGTGTGTGTGTGTGTGTGATATACTGTGGTGCATTGTGCAGATCAGAAGACAACTTGTAGGAGTTGGTTTTCTTCTTCCATTATTAGAGTTTATGGGTACAACCTTGGCTCATCAGACTTGGTGGTAAGCATCTTTATTCACTGATAACCTCACCGGCGCAGAAGGTACAAATTAATGCCGGGATCACAAAAGAAAAAAAAATTACAGGTAGAAATTAAAGTGTTATAAATGGCTTAAATAATGCAATCCAAAAGCAAATGTAACCGATTTAGTTTAACCACAGTTTGGGATTACCCATACCGCTGCTCTATTAGTACAGGTAATTGAAAATTGACTCTGTAATCAATCCCCATTTCTTTGATTTAATTCAGGTGCACTTCTCAGCAGAGGCAGGGGAATGTACTCTATGGCCTTATGAAAGCCCCAGTGGCCTAAAGGACTTTTGTTTAACAACTTAAAAAAAAAACACAATAGATTGTTGAAACAGTAAAATTATTCAAGGCAACACAGTTAAATTTCCCCTTTGATACCAATGTACTTTCATTAAAATTTAAATAAATTTTTTATTGAATCAGTATGAAATCTGTGTTCATGTTGCTTTGGTCTTCTTGAGGTCTTTAGAAAGCCTAGGAAAATGATGCAGCTCCCTGTTTATCCAGGGCCTATGTCAGCCATGCTGATGTTCAACCCAGTCATTTAGCATCACAATACTGATTCCACATTTTCTCCAACTCATCATAGACCTAATTTTCCCTTGGCAGACCCCAGCTGAATGGCAGACAGTACCAGATACCCACAGCTAAGAGGACACTTAGGATCCATCCTGCCCAGTCCGGGTCATATCACAGCTCTGTATTACTGTGTCCTCTGAGACCACCTCTTAGCTATCTCTTCTTTGCAGCAGTTCCTAACTATGGGATCCTCTCATCTGCCTGCTTCCACAGCTCCCACACCTGTTTCCTGCTTCTGCCCGCCCCCCACATCTAGGCTTTTCACAAGGCAGACTATAAGGAGATTTAACGATGATACTTCCTGGTTTATAGCTCTTGGATAAAAAGACCACAGAGTGGGTGAGTCTTCTTAGAGAAACTGAATGTAGATTAGCTGATGCTTTGTAAATAAACAAACTTCTCAGACTGTCTCTGTCTCTCAACTGCATTCACCCCTTCCAGATGACAAGAAGGGAGGGGCCGCCCACGGTGCCATCCCGGGACCACCAGGAACAGCCCCTACAAACTTCTGAAAAATGTAATTCTTGGGCCTCACCCCACGCCTCATCAGAAACCATTAGCACTCTGTCTTAAGCTCTCGGTAATTTTGATACCCATGAAATTCCAAGAACCATTTTCCTAAGCAAATTTATTTTAATAAGCTTGATTTTCTCAGTCCCACCATGGGGTAGAGAGAGCAATTTTGTATTGAATACTTTTCACATTACTCTCCTATGTTGTTTTTCATTCATTTAACAGGTGAGTATCTTTTCCACTGCTTGCTGATTCTGCTGTTTCACTCATTATCCTACAACAGGGATGAGGGTGGAAGGTACCAGCCAGGGATTGCGGGGAAGAAGGCAAAAGAGGTCCATCACTGTCTATCTGCTTTGCTTTGTGATGATAAACCATGGAGGCTTTATTGCACTAGAAATAACTGGTCTCACAGCCCCTGTAGCTGCAGAAGGTCAAGATTGTGGCCCCTGGCAACAAGGACAGGAAAGAAGGAGGATAAATGTTGATAACGTTTGCTGCCTATGCTGTGAGTATTTAGTGAACAGCTCTTGCATCCAGGGAGAACAAAGCACATTGGACTCAATCTTTTAAAACAAACAAAAACCTCAGTGTCGATTGGATGTTTGAAACTCAGGATACAACAATCTGAAGGGAGTTAATATAACCCACAACCAGTGCTGTGAGAAGCACCACACAAATAGGTGGATGTTCAGAAGTTTGTTTCCAGTGTTCCTCTTTGTCTGATGCCTGTGGGTCCTGTGTAAAGTCATGTGTAAGGTCATGTGAAGGTCATATGTAATAGTGGCTTCAGAGAAGCCAGTGATGAACTAAAACAGACCTCTCAAATTTTAGGGCATTTTCTTTGCTTCTAGCCTGGGCTTGGATAGTCTTGCAGATCGGGTCTTGGCACACCCCAAACTATAAGGCCTCCTTTGTTGACCACCTCCTCGGACCTCACACTGTGAGAGGTGGCTATCTTTCAGGTTTTCCTTGATGAATATGAGGCAGTCCTAAGTGGTCTACATATTGTTGGGGGATTAGCTCAAATGGTGGAGCGCTTGCTTAGCACGCGAGAGATAGTGGGATCGATGCCCACATCCTCCAGTTATTATGTCACTTTCCGGACAGAGACTGGCAATCCGCCGCTTCCACCACTTCACTAAATTAAGAAATCAAAAGAGGTCTACAAATCTTCTTTAATTCCAGCAGGACTCCAATGAAACGAGCTTTATGACCAGGTTCTGAAGAAGATGAAGGAAAGGTTCAAAAGGCGGAGCTTCAATAGGCAAGGCAGTGCTTACTGCAAAAAAACACCTGGAACTGAATGTGCATCCATAATTCTTTATTTTCTTTTCTTTTTATAATATTTTATTTATTACAATTTATTCACTTTGTATCCCAGATGTAGACCACTCCCTCATCTCCTCCTAAGCCCCCCCCTACTCCACTGATAGGGGAGGTCCTTCCCCCCTTCCATCTGACCCCAGCCTATTAGGTCTCATCAGGACTGGCTGCATTGTCTTCCTCTGGCCTGGAAAGGCTGCCAAACTTTGGGCAGAGTGCAGGGAATCTTATGAAAGAAGGGGAAGATAGAAAGACCTGGAGGGGACAGGAACTCCACAAGGAAAGCAACAGAACCAAAAAAAAAAAAATTCTGAGCCCGCAGATCTTTTCTGAGACTGATACTTCAACCAAGGACCATGAATGGAGATAACCTAGAAACCCTACACAGATCTAGCCCATGGCAACTCAGTCTCCAAGTGGGTTCCTTAGTAAAGGGAACAGGAGCTTTCTCTGACATGAACTCAGTGTCTGTAATTCTAACTCAACATTCTACACAGTTCTTTTCTGTGTAAGTAATGACTGTTTTGTTATGTTTTAATGAGCATCAAACTGAAACAAATTAGGCAGAAAAAAGCCAACTTTGTCTCATCAAATGAATAGATAAACAAACTGTAATACACACTTGCAATGGAATGTTATTTAGGAAAAAATTAAATTCTGATTATGCTACAAATATAGTTGAATCCTGGGAATATTGTGCTGAGTGAAAGAAAAAAAATCAATAGTTTTTTTTAACTTGTATGAAATATCTGCAGTAGACATATTCATGGAGACAGAAAGGTCATTAAAAGTTCAGATGTGTTTTCAGTCCCTTGAACTACACACACAAAACAAAGCCAAATCATGAGGGGGTGGGGCAAAAGAAGGAAGAAAGGATTTCTCATTTAGCCTATAGCAGTGTAGGGTTTCTCTTTAGGGTGATGAAAGTTTTATGAATAGATAATGGTAATGGTTTAATAACATTTCACAAAACACTGAATTACATGCTTAAACTGGCTTAAGGACAGATTTTATATTGTACATACTACAGTAAAACAAAAATAAAGAGATCGGGTTGGGGTTTATTTAGAAAATCTTATATGTATCTATGTATCTGTTTATATAAGGTTATTTGTCCATTTGTGTGAAGAGTTTTAAATGAACTCTAGGTATCATATTAATATTAAACTAACTGTTCTTCAAGCACACAGTTAGCCTGGTGCATGAAGCAATGGTTTCTCACAAGCACGCTCTTGGTGATCACATCTCCCAGCACACCGAGAATGACAAATAACCCTAGCAGTCTCTCCAGAGTCTTGGACTCATGTTAACCTATGGCTCCTCAGCCCTTTTACCTGGCTGCGCAAAGCTGAGCACAAAACCAGTACTGCGCATGCCCACCACACCTGGTCTCAGCGAGGAGAGAAGGACCAGCCAACAGGGCTGGCAAGAAGTCACCATGCCTGATGGTCTGCCTTCTGCCCCTCGACCTGACAAGTTAACCTCTGACCTCCACACATGACATAGATTCACAAACCCCTCACCCCCACCTTAAAATCTAAATGTAATAAAAAAGAAAGAAAAGAAAAAAAAGAACCCATATCTTTAAAAGTGGGGGAGGGGTACCAGCCGTGGAAAAGGCAAATGAAGACAGCCATGACAATCTGAAAGGCAAAGCCTATCACCCACAAATCAGGAAAGCAGAGTGTGGACGGAACTGGAGAAGACACCGCACCGGTTAAATGTCCACACTAACTGCCCCCCCCCCGCCCCTGCTCCCAGGGGCGTTTCAGTTCTAGCTCATCCAAAGGGGAAGGCAAAGGGACAAGTGTGGCTGTGGCCTCCTCCCTAGAACTCTAGCACAGGTTCAGACTCCACACCCACCAAGAAACCCGCCAGCTGCAGATTGTGTTTGTCTGGGTTTTTAATTGTTTTGTGCTATAAAACTGTAGCCCAGGCTACCCTCAAACTCATAGCAATCTTGCTGCTCTTACTATTCCAATTGCTGGGACTATAGAGGTGAACTACCATACCCAGCTTTCTCACATAATTTATACCAAAATGGTAAACCCTGCGTCTGCCTTCTACTCAAGGGCCACCACCACTTCTTCTTCAGTTTTTATGGCTATGAAAAAGTGGGGTGAGCTACAGAGAAAGTCAAGGAAAATGATATTTAAAACCTATACTATGCCAGCATGGTTTTTAAAACTTGATTTTTTTTTTAAGACAAAGGGGGGAAAATGGAGCAGAGAGATTTTGCTGTAAAAAATGTTCAATTTAGTAAGGTCTATAGATTTAAAACCAATTAGTGACTCTCAGTTAAGCTGTTTCAAACCCAATGAGGACCATGATTTCAGCTGTGATATGCGTGCTAGTGAGCTACGTTCTACTGGCTTCTTCTCTTTAGGTGTTTCGTTTGGATTCTGTTTGTCCCAGTGTGGTTATTTGCAGAACTTGGCCCTGTGTTGTTGTTAACTGGAAGCAAGTATCCACCCCCTCTATTGCTGTGATGACGGTGTCAAATGGCCCCCCCAACATGAACAATCTCTAATTTTTATAACCTACACAGACAATAAGGGATAAAAGGCACATTTGTCTGAAAAAGAGGAGAGAGAGAGAGTGTGTTCAACACCAAGTCTTCCTAAGGCTAGGCAGAGCTGTTCCCTCCGTCCACATAGTATTCCTTCCTCCTACGTTTAAATGTAAACAGCCAAGCCTGCCATCTCCAAGAAGCCTTTTCCTTTTAAAGCACTCATTCCTATTTAAACAGATACAGGTTAGAGATTTCAAGGCAGAGCCCACATAAAACCCCATATTAGGGATGATACCAAACTTAAAGAGTGTTGTAAAATGAGAATGGAAAAACTGTACAAAACGAATCCCTGCCCATTTACATGCTTTCAGTCAGGCTACCAGATAACCAAGCCCCTGTCTTTGTGTTAACACTGTAGATTAGGTCAAGTTTTTACCCCTCTGAGCTCTTTTCCTGTAAATGACGGGTTTTGATGTGAAACAAGAAACATGTCAAAGCGAGTTGAAAGATGTAGGCATTTTATGCCATGTCACAATGACAGGCCGGTGAATATTTGGGCCATTAGGGGCTTATTAGTGAATAAATGACCAGATGGTTCAGTGATGCACGGAGCCGGACAGAGCTGGGTGCTCCTAATCAGCGCTGTCTGTGCGCGATGTCAAATCACATGACACAGTAACCCATGGATACCGAAAAGAGTTACCATTAGCAAGTCAATTTGATATCTGGGTGGTGTAAACAGACCGCACTTGAGAACTGTCTCCGTTTTTGAGGAAGAGAAAGAGAGTGGAGTTGTAAAAGGCAAGAGCGCGCGCACACACACACACACAAAATCCTAATTGTTATTTGATAATTACACAAAGCATTTCGATCATGCCTGGCCCTTCTCATCACTGAGAAAAGACTGATGTCTGGATGCCCAGGAAGAGATTATAAAAGATACAGAAATTGGACTGAAAATACAATCAAAGCCTTACGTAAAAGCTGTAGCGATGACTGTCAAAGCAGGCCACCCCGGCACAAGCTCAGGACCACGGTCCCCGGCACTCTGCGGCAGCAGGTGAAAGACAACACTTGGGCGCAGACCGCAAACTGTAAACAAACACGTGTTGTGCCTTTGCACACCCACAGCTCTAGTGCCCGCCGACCCTTGTCTCTCGAGAGGTTGAAGTGGTAACAGGCACCTTGGGTACTTCCCAGAGGACTGCAGGAAACGGTGCTTTGAGGGTGCCTCTTTCTTTTCTTTTTCTGTCTTTTTCCCTCTCATCATTTTTAGTGTTTTCAGATTGACAAGAATTCCTTGCATTGTGAGCATCCCGAGATATTACCAGAGAGAACAAGTTCTCTTAAAACCTGAAGAAACAAGCTGCAGAGCACTCCAGATGGGGCTGGTGGGAGGGCACACACACACACACACACACACAGACACACACACTGTGTGGTTCTCTACAAGAACCTCGGTGCCAGGCATTTCCTCACACCAACCACCAGTTAAAGCCATTTAGCCTTGGGGGAGTGATAAAAAAAACCTTATGGGAAAGCTTCTCTTCCATTCATAAGCAATACCTATTGTTCACGGAGAACTTTTATCCATGAGTACATTGTGAATCTCAGATTTTTGCTTTTAAGCTAACTGGTTTTTGATAAATCAAGTGCTTACTTTGGGGGCAAGACTCTGGAAACAGCACAAGCAAAGAAGGCATTCCTCAGAAAATTTAGTTGTTTTAGATAGGGCACTTTCATATTGTGTAAGATTAGATGGTTACAAAAACATTATATGCAATATCATTTTAAAAACATGTTATCTGTGACGTAATGCATAAACTAGGTCTTTAAAGTGTCAGAGTGCCCCACCTCATCATTCCGTACCATGCCCAAGCAGAACTAACTACCTCCTAAATTCCTAATTTCTCCTTCTTTTATTTATTAAAAACTAAATTAGCCTCATGTGGCTATATTTATAAGCAAAATAATTTGTAACTTGCTTGCTGCATTTCTTTATTTAAATGGTGTCTTGAAAACTAGAGAGATGGTTCAATGGTTGAGAGCACTGGCTGCTCTTGCAGAGGATCCAGGTCCAATCCCTGGAGTCCACATGGCAGGCTCACAACCATGTGTAATTCCAGTGCCAAGGGGCCTGACACCTTCTGTGTGCATCCAGTATACATGTGGGTGGCAAACATACATGAAGCACTCACACCCATAGGATAAATCTTTTAAAAATTTTAAATGGTGTCTTGGGGCTGAGGAGAGAGATGGTTGATAAAGCTCTTGCTGTGCAAGTCTGAGAACCTAAGTCGGGGCCCCCAGATCTCACATAAATGCCAGGTGTGTGTGGCTGCCTGCCTGTGGTCTCAGGGCTCTGAAGGCAGAGAATGGATCCCTCTAGAAAGCTGGCTAGCTGATGAGACATCTAAGCCATCTCTGTGTCCAATTGAGAGATTCCGCCTCAAAAAATAAAGTGAAGATCAAGCAAAGAGATTACCAGCATCAACCTGGGGCCTCTATGCATCCACACACATATGAACATGTATACCCAACTGCACATATACATGCTAAAAAAAAAAAGAAAAGCAAAAACAACTCAAGACTGAATTTAACACTTAAGTGCATTTTTTTTCTGTGTGTGTCTGAAACTAATTCACTTTATTTTATTACATTTCTTTTCATGGTACGATTATTCCAGAGTTGATGTATACATTTGGTTTGTTTCCAGTATGGAGCTGCTGCAATGATTCTGCAAAAAGCATGCTTATATATAGACACCGGTACACACAGCTTTCTCAAAGTGTCTGCCTCTGTGCCATAGGGTAGGTGTGAATTGTGCTTCATAAGATAATGCCAAGCTGTGTTCCGGGTTGAACCAATTTATACTCCGCCAGTAGCATTATGGGTAGTATCACTACTCTTCTGCTTTCTCGTCAGACATAACGTTGCCAGCCCAGGGGAGTCCCTTTAGCCTTAACCACCACTCTGAGAAGCGGCTGTCATTCTGCAGATTTTACAGTTGAGGCTCAAAATGACGCCACCAGTACAATCAGAATTCAGCTCAGTTCTGCAGCATTGAAACCCAGAGCTCTCTCCACTGAGCCACACTACCCCTGCACACTCATATCTGTCCCCATTGGCCCAAGGTATATTTTTACGGACAAATGAGCAGCCAGCAGAAGGGTGTGCACTCTAGGACTCAGCCACTTATTAACCACACAGATCAGACAGGGTATGTGACTCCTCTGGGCTTCAAGTGCCCATAAAATGCCAACAATTATACCACCGATTTTATAGGATGAGGGCAGAGACAGAGACAGAGAGAGGAGGGAGAAAGAAACAATAAATTAGCATGAGAGAGAAATTTAACTTAATACAAACGGCAAATTCCAATCATGCCAAGCAAACTTCACTAAATTTTACTTACCCACTTCTCCTTTTCTTTCAAGCAAATGGCCTTTTCATCAGCTACCTCACTCCTCTATATGCTGAGCTGCCAAACACATCCTTATTTCATACAGTCAGAAGTCAGCATTGAGAACGTCTTTCAGACGCCCCGGTAAGCCTGTGGTCCCAGCCACTCCACAGTTGGAACAGGAGCATCAAGGCTAGCCTGAGTAATTAATTCAGTGAGATTCTGTCTCAAAAGAAAACGTTAAAGGGAGGCTGGGGCCGTAGCTTGGTGGTAGAGAACTTGCTTAGCATGCTCAGGGATTTTTTTTTTCCCTATTACCACAGTAACTTGATACCACCACACCGTTTGAAAGGTTTGAAAGGTTGTAGACTGGGAAGTATCAGAAAAACTTTCAGAGCAGTTTTCTGTGTATGTTCATTTGAGTGACAATGTAATGTTTTATCTCCCATAAAAGACTGTTTCTACACAGTTGTCTTCCTGGACATCATCCCCAGTAAATACCGGTGGATATATGAAATCATGACTGAGTTTTTAAAAAGCAAATCAAGTAATAGGTTTTACTGAAATTGTGTATCACTCCATGTTTCTTTCTAAAAATGAAGTCTTTTTTTTTTTTAATACTTAAACCTGATTTCAGATTTTTGGAATTTAGGATCTTTTTTTTTCAAGAAGTTATTGATATGCTTTATATAGACTGGGTTTTCTATGACATCTACAGAATCTGAGCAGTATTCCATAATCCAGCATGTTACAATCTCGCCATGATATGCACAGGCCCATGAAGGATGTTTTCAAGAACAGACAGAAGGATGTCTTCAAGGACCACAAATAACATGTGTGGCTTTACATCAGCTTTACCTGAGAGTTATGGGAATGCTTATGGTTCCCAGAGAGTTCTAGATCATAGAACTGTGGGTGAAAATTGTAGACTTATATTTTTTAAGGGTAGAAATTTGGATCATTGGCTCATTGGTGTCTAATATCTTTCATTCAAACTGTTGTGACTCTATCAGAGGTTCTTTTGATCTCTAGGAAAAACAGTACAAGTTGAGAGGACTGGTTTTAATAGACAAATAATTATTCCCTTGCACCAAGGCTCTGGAGATGTACAAACATTAAAAGATCCATCACTCACCCACTGCTGTACTTGAAAAGTTAAGAATGGGGATTTATCATTCAATAGACCTAAATATATTTATTTGTAATTCACTTGGATTAAATTTCTAATTCTTAAAAACTATTTTTTTATTCACGTTAGTTGTCTGGTCATTTATTTCTAAAAGAGGGGGGTGCTCTTCTCAGATAGAGAATTAGATGCAAGAATTAGTTTTAAAGTTGATTTTTGAAATTCATAAACAGCAAATCTCATAGCATCTTATGAAAATGGAGATGGGGGAATTTAGTTGTTTCCAAGGCCATGATTCTATAGATGTATCTAACATGACCCTCATGCTTTAAGCAAAGCTAGCAATAGGAAAATCAAACAGGCACAGCATTCAAATTCCAGGGATGCTTCAATATAAATGTGTCTGACAGCCAAGGACTTTATGTGTGTGTGTGTGTGGACAAGGCTTTGGTCCTTCTGACAGTGTTATCACAAGGAGCTTCTGTGGCAAAGCCATTGCTTCCCTTTTCTTAACCTTCAGATGGAACATGACTCAACAGCCATTACTTACTCTTGCATCTTGTGGCTGGCATAAAAAGCCCCCTTGCCCAGTGAAAACCGTAGTGTATATGTTTGTGGGCTCCATGCTGAAGGAACTCTAGCCAGCCCGAGTATGGCAAACCCAACTCTAGCAGGCCTTGCCCTTCTCCCTCATCTCCTCTGGGCGATGCTGTGGGAAAGTGATTTACTGTCCTCTGTCTCAGCTTGCCCATTTGTAAGGTGAGAGCGATGGTAGTCTTGTGGAGTTAGTGAGAAGATTACAGTTTATTTAGCGTTTCTGCCATCGGGCCCTAGTCTTGCAAACCAGTATTATTCCAAAGTCACATGTGTACCTCCTCAGACCTTAGAAATCTACAGAACAGCAATAGCTTGTGCTAGCACTGGACATTATGAATTATGTTCACCTTGGTTTTACTGATTCCATTATCTGTTGTTCAGGTTTAAAATGGTAGATCAATCTGCATTATGGGTTCCTTCTGAATAAGTTTCACTGCACAGTGAGTATCAGCTTTCTCCAACTTGCACACTGGCTAGGTCCCCAAAAGTTCATTTGAATTTGAATTGTTTACTATCTTAAATATATTTTTAAGCAGAGGAGATGTCTTTAAAAGTTAGGTGTCCCAGCATACACACACAAAAGGTAGCGAGTCAAGTATCACGCCCTAAGTGGGAGGAGCTCAGCACAGTATTTCACCCACCAGGATCCACTTGCTATTCTGCCAAAGGAAACATCTGGCTCTGTATGTGTTGAATGTATGTGTTCATAGGTGTGAACATGTGGAGACACATGCATGCACACGTATATGCATGTGATCGTCAGAAGTCAATATTGGGTATCTCCCTCCCTCAGGCCTGGCCTCTCACTGAATCTGGAGCTGGCAAGCCCCAGCTGTCCTCTCTTCTCTACCTCCCCAGTTCTGTTACAGCCACATGCTGCTTCACTGAGTGTTGAGCTCGGCTCCTCACAGTTGCAAGGCAAGCACTTGACCTCCTGAGCCACATCTCCAGACCCATGACCAAACGTTTTCACATAGTTTCTGGAATCAAACCCAAGTCCTCATGTTTTGTGAGAACTTTATTGACTGAGTTATCTGCCCAGCCTAAGACAGTGACTCCAACTCTCTGAATCTCTGTGTTCTTCATCCAAGAGGGGAACAAAACTAAAAGTCAGACATGATGCTGGTAGACCCCAGCTTCTGGTACCAGCCTAGACAAAAGGGAGGGGGCTACAGAAGAGACACAGTCTCTACCGAGATGATTAGAAACTCCTGGAACTTCTCAATATTACCTGTTGTTATTATTACTGTACTCATACTCTTTATGAGGGATATTCTTTAAAAAACAATTGCTCTTGAGAGCCCACAACGATTGGGAAGAAGTAGAGGGTGTGTTTTACTCAAAGGCTAGTAGAGAACTCAGGAAAAAGGAGCAGAGAGGAGACCCGGAAGGGCCAAATGAGAAAGGTAGCCCTACAACCAGGAAAGGAAAGGATGCTGCATGAATCCATGTGGTCCACTTGCACTCTCAGAAAGGATGAAACCTGTTCCCTTTGTTCATAACATGAAGATGAAAACATCTGAGAGCTCAATAAGGGTCCACATGTGTAGAAGGGAAGAAGAGAAAAGAGCAGAAGGGAAAGGGACAGGAGGAAAGGGGAAGGGAGGGGAGAGGAGAAGAGAAGAGAATGAAAGAGAAGAGAAGAGAATGAAAGAGAAGAGAAGAGAAAAGAAGAGAAGAGAAGAGAAGAGAGGTCTAGTTTTGCTCTCAGTCTTGATTGCACACTAAAATCATCTGGGAGAATTTTGTAAAACTTCCAGGCCTCACAAGAAGATCACTGGAAAGATATTAAACCATGCAGTTAATAGAACACCAACAGCACAGGCTCTAAGATCAACAATCAATAAGTGGGACCTCATGAAGCTGAAAAGCTTCTGTAAAGCAAAGGACACTGTCATCCAAACGAAACAACAGCCAACAGATTGGGAAAGGATCATTACCAATCCCACTTCTGACAGAGGGCTAATATCCAGTATATATAAAGAACTCAAGAAGTTAAAAAGCAAGAAACCAAATAATCCAATTAAAAAATGGGGTATGGAGCTAAAAAGAGAACTGACTGTAGAGGATTATAGAATGGCAGAAAAACACTTAAAGAAATGCTCAACG
>CM053752.1:69629876-69692749 GCA_028658305.1 Pachyuromys duprasi
CCAGCCCTGAGGAGACAGGATAAGCTGGGGTTGGATAGAAGGGGAGGAGGTCCTCCCCTGTTGGTGGACTTGGAGGGGGCGGGGAGGAGGGAGATGAGGGAGGGAGTGGGAGGGTAGGAGGGAATGAGGGAGGGGGCTATGCCTGGGATTCAAAGTACCTAACCTGTGATTGATATAAAAATAAATAAATTTAAAAAAAACATGCAGTTGATTCCACAGAGCAGCCAATTGGAAATCTATTTTGATTTACTTTTTTTTTAATTATTATTATGTATGCAGTTCTGCCTGCATATATACCTGCACACCAGAAGAGGGCACCAGATCTCATTATAGATGGTTGTGAGCCACCATGTGGTTGCTGGGAATTAGACTCAGGACCTTCAGAAGAGCAAACAGTGCTCTGAGCCATCTCTCCTCCAGCCCCAGAAATCCATTTTGAATACCAACTGTTGTCAGGGTTCCTAAGCTGAAAATAAGGTGGTGCAACCCCATGGAGCCCTGGAACATTCCAAACATAAAGCCTTGTGTCCTGTCTCCTTTAGATGATTAAATTCCTCCGTGGTGGAAGAGTCTGGGACAGACTTAGTAAATAGATAGGGTGAAGATCATTATTCACATTATGATTTTATTAGGCAAGATGGGAAATTAAAAAAAAAAAAAGAAACCTCAACGATGGTATTCATTAAAATGGATGACAAAATATTCCAAACATTTTTATTTGCAAACTCAAAGGTCATCCTAGAGATTAATATTCCCTGCTCTGTGCCAGGCACTGTATAGAATGTTGAAGCAAAGCATTCACAGCCATAGAGCTCGCCCTTAGCAATCAGTGACGACAGCAATACTTAGCAGAGACCAGCCAGGGTGCAGACTGAGCTCCTAGCCAGCTTGGGTGACTGGTCAGCAAAAGCCACGCATATGAGAACTGGGTAACTTGTTTGAAACCATCATGTTTTAGAGTCACAAACATTGAGCCTATGAGAACAATACTGCTCTGAGGGTGTGGCTGCTGAATTACCTTTACTAATTAACACACCCTGAAGGGCTTTATCAACTAGCCTTGCCTTACACATGCCTGGTGTACTCAGAAGTGCCCGTGGGAAAGTGGGCTGGGTGCTTGCCTGTCTGTGCACACAGCTACTTGCTTGCCCCATCCCTGGGATAATTGCCGCTATTACCTGTTGTTTATTCAATTACTTGAAATTAGTCCTCTGTTGATC
The DNA here is from genome assembly GCA_028658305.1 of Pachyuromys duprasi. Lineage (NCBI taxonomy): Eukaryota > Metazoa > Chordata > Mammalia > Rodentia > Muridae > Pachyuromys > Pachyuromys duprasi. The sequence continues at coordinate 69,631,097 of CM053752.1, forward strand.
TGAGTTTTTAGTGGAGGATTGGTAGACACTGCCCTGAGAGAGATCCGGCTGTGTGATTAGTGTGTCCACATCAAATCTCTTGCTCCCCAGTTGCTTTAGGGGCTGAGGAACGGAGAGTCTCGCTGTACCATAAGTATGTCGTCTTTTTCTGCTTTGACAAGGTTAGTGTGTCTCTGGTGTCTTCTGGCAAAATCCCCAAGCTTCCTGGAACTTGTGTCATTAACCATGCGGAGGGGTCTGACTGCAGAAGATGCAGAGCACATTAAACAGGCAAAAACAGCCAGGTCCTGAAAAAAACTGCATAGAAAACAAGTCACTCTAAATGATTCTGTTAGCACAGCTGACATCCCGCAGCTCTCCTCTGCTCTTGGCTGCAGAGGACCTGGACCATGTGAAGTCTGCACTCCCGTTCTCGCTCTGCCCCCTGCACGAAGGGCACCTCTGAACTCTACAAGCGGCCCGATGCTGCGGGGAGCCACTGACTTCTGCAAAGATCTCCTCCTCTCTCAAAAAAACCACAGATAGGAGCAAATATGCAAGAGACGGGTAACAAGCGAAGCAAGCAGCTGTCAGGGAAGTCATATTTTTTTGCAGCCTCAAAGCTTCTTATGAGCCTTGGCTCATTTGGAGAACAATCTCATGGGCTAAGCACATTCGCACAATGCTACGAAAGAAATCAAGTCCAGCCGCAGAGTGTGTGTGTTGTGAATCGTCGGAGCTGGATTACGCATACCAGCACCCATGTCCTGGCTTTAGGGCAGCTGTAAACAATTCAGATGCTGCCATTCCATAGTTCTTAAAGGGCTTTAACTGCTGATGGGGCAAGGCCCATGGAACAACTATTCGAAGATACTGTGTGCAAGTCGTGGAAATAAACGCTCCCTAAGTAGCCTGTGTGTTGAACATTGGCTGGTAGCTCTGAACCTTTCCTGCCTTTCACCTTCTTGGTTCCTTGTGAGAGGGAACTATAGGGACCACCTCCATGCGGTCCTCAGCCTGCAGCCTTGGGGAACAGTCCAGCCAGTAGGAAGGCCAACAGTGCAGAGAGAGAGGCCCTCTTGTAGAGCGAGCTGTTTCAGGTGACACGCTTACCATTCTTTCCCCAAATGGCTCCATTCCTCGAACGAGATAGCCTTGCTCTTTTGCCTGAGCTCTAGCAACATGGGCCACAGTAACTATGAACCACTGGGTGTCCCCAAACCCCAATGACATTACCTACCATCTTTCTGTCATTCCCCGTAGGTCACAAGAAAACAACTGTCTTCCTGCATTTATTCATCTCTGGGTTGTTTCTGATGAGTTTCTTGGTTCTTCCATCACCCATAGAACTATTTTTTTTGGTAACAAATTTCTTATTTTTAGGTACCTAGAGCAGTTTCTGTTTCAGTGCTCAGTACAGTAATTAACTGTTGTAACTTCATCATGATATCTATAGCAAATTCTCCTGTTAACAGACACAAAATAATTGTTACATATAAACATATTGTCCACATTCACATGTTGAAGTTCTAACTCCAGGAGGTCATAGTTAGGTCTTTAAAATGATAATTAAGCAAAATGAGGCTATTAGAATGACCCTAATTCTACCTTAAAGTAAGGGAGACTAGAATAAATACTACCTGCGTGTGTGCGCGCACACACACAAGCAGACTGCAAAGATGATAACCTCAGGATAAGGAGTGTGGCCTTAGAACAGACCAGCCATGCTGGTACCTTGGCTTTGGACTTGGAAATAAGCTTCTGTTGTTTAAGCTCACAGATGCAAGCCAACAATTACAATTGCTAAAGTCTAAACTTTGGGATGAAGTATCTAATTTTAAGCTTCAGTGTCTCTTAGGTAAAATGAGGAAACTGCTGAAAATAAACTGAAAAGGCTTCCTTCCACACCGGCTTCAGTGCTTGCTGTACTTCAGATCTGAAGTATTCCCCACAGCCCATGTAAAAGCCTGGGTCTTTCCGACCTGGGTTGTAGGGCAATGGTGCAACCTCTAAGGGGTAAAGCTGACTGAATAGAAGTTTGGAATCCCTTCATGGAGACACTGGGGCTCTTGGTCTCTTCCTGCTTCTTTCTCAGTGTCAGACTCCTTGAACTGAAATGTCTCTGTCTTAGGCCTACACAGAGAAGGAATATGTTGAACAACCTGACGCCAAGACTAATAATACAGTAAGAAATAGACTTTCCTCCTTGACAGTTTATCATAAGCTGGTAAGAAGGCCCAGTAGGGAAAGGCTGCACAAGCCTGAGGACCTGGGATAGATTCCCAGAATGCTCTAACTCAACTCTCAAAGGTTGTCTTCTGACAGCAACATGAACATCGTGACATGTACATACACATGTATATGCGCACACACATACACATACATGTACACACACAGGTATGTACTCAAAAAGAGAGAGGGTGTTTTATCACAGTGACATGAAGCTGACTTACATTGTGCTCAATAACGTGGGACATCACTGTGTATGTTTAGCTATAATCACATTGAAGAGAGCCCACCTCTCTAGGTATGGGGAAAGTCTTTAGATTGGGCTGCTTAGAAAATATCTCTGACCAGATTTTGGCCTCTTTAGTTTCCTCCCTCCCTTCTTCCCTTCCCCTCTTTCTTTCTTTATTTCATATTAGCCTCTTAGTAATTTAATCATGTGTGATTAAAAGCTACTCACAAAAGTTCTCTATCCCTATTACTACAGTTTAACTTTTAAATCACAGACATTCCATCATTCAACCCCAAATTATTCCATCATTTTCCCCTTGGCTCCTACTGTTTCCTCTGAGTTGCTTGCTGCTTCTGTATAAATCCATCCAAGGAAGAAATTGCTCTGTGACTTTTCTGAAATGCCCCAAACCTTCCAGGCCAGTTTGGTGACAGCTAGAAAAAGCTTTCCCACTGACTGCTGCCTGGAACAATTTCCAGTACCCAAATGTAGGTCCGTTAGAAAGGTAGCTCCTAAGTAAAGTGAATGAACCACTGTGCCTCTCCTACTGACTCGGATCCAGGATGGTGCAAAAAGAGTAACTGCTAATCCCATCTTACAGGGACTTAGTAAGCACTTAGCCTTCATCGAAAGGACTAAATCTTAACAGAGTCACTTGCAATAGTATGTGTAGAAGGGATAATTGGGGCACCATTAAGTAGGAATATTACCCTTTAATCAATTGGTGAGGGAAAGCTGAAATCAAAGGAAAAGAGGTTGCTTGGTTTTCCTTAGCTGAGTTTGAGGGTATGAGGAAAAAAGTGGGTGATCCCTTATAAAGACACCTCTTCCATGAAGACTCTTCACTGCCCACCCATAACCCCAAGCTTGACTCTTACATGTGTATGTAGTATTTATCATCAAAAAGATTTATTACCAAATCGCTTCTACATGATTAATCCTGCATGGTAAACGTATCAGGGGAAAGGGAAAGAAAAGAGGGAGGGGTAAAATAAAACGAAGAGAAGCCTAAAGCATTTTGATCTACTTTATATTTTAAAAGCAAAAGTTTACCAACATGTAGTTTGGTTTGTGGCCATATGGTAGTGATTCTTCCTGTGGAATGTGAAATACAGAATAAATATTGAGTGTGGACTCAAAATCGCCGACCTCAGAACTTCACCAAACACAACGGTTTTCTCTGCTTGAAGGGACAGAGGTCTCCGTTACCTCTCCAGCCTTTTGTGAAGGTATTGGCTACTTCTTGGAAAGATAGACCTCAGGATGTTGCTTCTTTCACCTCTCTAGTCTCTGCTGCTATTGAACAGAATTTATTCTGCCCCCACCATCTTGATAAAAAGTCCTCGGCCCAGGGTCCCTCATAGAAAGCCCAGGCTTGCCGCAGTACTTCTTTATTTGATTTCAGACTTTATTAACCATTCTAGACATATTATTTCTTAAGTAATACTTAAGAATGATGTAGTCCCTGTTGCATGAATTTGCTAGGCAAACGTGGTATAAAAAAAAGTAATGAGTAAAATGTGAGTGTGCTTGTCAGTTCTACAGGTGCATCACGTTTCCGAAGTGATGGTTTGGTTTAAAATGTTTCAGATATGCGTATTCTTAATAACATTTCAGCTAACAATGGATTAGCGTTTTGTGTCACTGTTTTATTAGGTTTTTTTTTGTTTTTGTTTTTTGGTCTTTGGAGACAGGGTTTCTCTGTGTAGCTTTGGCTGTCCTGCACTCACTATGTAGACTAGGCTGTCATAGAGATCCGCCTCTGCCTCCCTGAGTGCTGGGATCACAGGCATGCGACACCACCCCTGGCATTGTGTCACTTACTTTTAGTGGATACGCTCTTACACCGTCTGAAGGGAAGGAAGTCTTACCCTCCATTGCATAAGCTTAGATAAAGCACCATTCTTCGACTCTGGTTTCCAATCCCTCTAAAGTCTCTTTTCATCTACTAAGAGTGCAGTTTGTTACATTAGCAACAACGAGAAAACTATAAAAAGACAAAATAAATCCAAAGAGAATATTAAATTTGAGCTGGAACACATTTGCTTAGATTAAAAACAAAATACCAAAGAAAAATGTCCAATGTTCTTTCAAACAATCATGAGCTTCGGTGTGGTCTGCCATTCTAATAACTTCTATGAAAACACTGACTGTCCATTTGTTCATAGACATGGTCAGTCATTGAAGGGGTCATATGGGTCTTGAGGTAGTTAATGAACCATTAAGTGATTCATATTCAATTCAATTATCATCATGTTATCACAAATCAGATACCAATGTATCTACCACGGTAGATGCACCGGAGACCAGGAGATGATATTGGGCCTCTAACCCACTCCAAACACTTATCCAGCTCTTTTACTTCCTGTGTTCACTCAAATCCCCTAACGGTCCTCAAGATCCATGCATCTGTTCTCATTTCAAAGATGAGTATGTTGAAGCTTAGGAAATACCAATACATCAGTGTCTGTGACTGGCCTCCTGGCCTCTAGCGCTGCGGGCCACCTCCGATAAGAAATTTGGTTTAAATGTTGTTTGTACATTCTCCTGACTTCTAGAAAAAGTATAAACTTATCACTAAGTGTCTCCAGATCTTCTGCGAGCTGTCTCGTTTCCAGCCTCACTCTCGAATTTGGATGGCACTGTGACAGTTTGCAGGGAGAGTGTTCATGGCCAGGGAACAGTGTGACTTTCTGGCTTAGCTACCTTGCTTGAACAGTGATTAAAATATTGCTTTAATATAAAAATCTAACTAGATCAACACATGTAAAATAAAACTCTTCCCCCCACACACACACCAATTCCCATTTCGAATTAGGCCATATTTGGAGCAGGCTTTATAATGAGCGTTGTTGAATTTTCAAACCTCTGGATGAAGCTATAGAGTTTCAGAAATATTTGAAGGCCATCATTCTGCTTAATATAGAGAAGACTACAGATAAATGTGGAAGCACCATTCTCTTGGCTCAGAGAACTGGGTCTCAGGAGCAATGGGGGCAAATGAACTGTTCAAAACACATTTGTAAAGAAAAGAACCCAGGCTGCAAGGAGCAGGGACAGCCAGGCTATCTCTGGCTTGTCAGAGTGTGGGCTTCCATTCTCTTTCAGGCCTCTCACTCCAAGGCATAGATGAAATAATTAAGAATCAGTCCATATAATTATTCATCAGCCTTACTACCAAAAAAAAAGACCTAATATGTACAGGAAACAAAAACCAGCCTTTCATTCTAGTACTAAGTTACACAATTCTCCACGTGAAACAATAAACAGGGTTTGCTTCTGGCTGTTGAGGTTTGCTACAGGGTAATATGTGCAAAGCTTTATTTCTTGTTTTCAAACTGAGGCTGATTACATTACTTGCTTTAGACTTGCAATAACCTATACTTGATACAAAAATTAAGTAATTTATCCTCATGGAAAGTGAAAACCCCCTGGACCTAACTCCGTAAAAGGATTTTAAAATGTTTTGGTTTTAATGTGGCTGGAGGCATGGTTCAGTAGATAAAGGTGATTTCTGCTAAGCTTGATAACCTAAATTTAATCATCATCCTCTGTCTTCTACAAGTGTGCCACACAGCCCCATACGCACACATACACACACAAAACAACAAATTTTTACAAGAACTTAAAATGTTTTAATGTTTTCTACAAACATACTCATATACCTGTCTGTGACTTTTCCCTTGACCTTTCGTCATAGAAATCTTTGCATGACAACACAATGAAAAACAGATTCTATTCCAAATACAACACAGAATTCAATTACTCCTTATTCCGTTGCAAATATTCTCTTATCGGCAGGGACTTGCTTTACAGTACTGTTAGCACAAACATTTAGTGGTTAGTTTAGCTTAGTGTATGAAAAGACTTTCTGATTGACAGAAAGCCTCTATTCTGAAGACTGGTACTCTAGGGATTCCTGAATAGAATAGGCGAGGTTCAAGGCATGTTTTGTGTTCGTGGCCCATCCATTTTATTCAATAACAAGCTATTAAAATATTAATATTTTTAAATAATAAAATAAATCAGATTGTTGTGGAGAAATGCAAAGTATATGTACTGTGAACTTTAAGACAGAATTGAAGACTGGAAAGACATTTCTCAGTTTGAGCTAGCTGTCTTGCTTCCGCCGATAGGTTTATTTCTGTGGAAATTTTTGAGAAGTGCTTGCTTAGGAACTTTGGAGCCTTGAATGCCTAGGAGGATTCCAGGCAAACTGGGGACTAATTATAATGGCCGAACTTAGTTCTTAAAATAGAAGTCAGCCAAGAGCTCTCAAGATGGGATCCCAAAGTTAACTTAAGGACACAAGGAAAGAATGAGGAGGGAGGGCGGGGGACTGAGAAAGCCTGCCCCTGCCTCAGAGCAGCTGGAGACCGAGCAGGGACAAAACTCACCTGCGACAGCTCAGCTGGCAGCCCTCCCCTACACTCGCCACTTCCCGCCACTTAGGGAAGGAGAGGTTATCGTTCCTGTGAACCTCTGGGGCTCAGAAAAAAGAAGCCTGCCTCACTTTTGGACCTCTCAGCTAGTGAACCTGGAACTAGAAAAGTCCAGGTTCAACCTTAGTCTAAGCCTTCGTCATATTTTATGTGAGCAGAAAACTTGAATGCAGTAATGGATGAATGTGTGAAAAGACAGGAAACTAATTGTTAATAATTGCAGCAGGTTGGAGGAATGTGCCAAGCCTTCCTTCTCCCACCCCGTGTCACTCTGGGCTTTCACACCATCTGCACAATGCTGTAGAGCTTCCTGGAGCCTTGGCCACCTTACGTTCTGCACAGGGCTGAAAGAGCGGCTTGTTTCCATGTGGAAGCCTTTTGTTCGCCAAAGTAAGCTTGCCAAGCAGGGGGAATCTTGTTTAAAAAGGAATTATTTTGCCTGTCAGAAAACTCTACATAAAACAGCCCTTGCAGCTGAAGAATTTGAAAAACTAAGTTCTAAAATCCTACAAAGAGCACTGGAAATAACCTTCTAGCTAAAAACAAAAGAACTGGTCAGCTGACCTCCGCTCTGGTTTCTTCAAAGTATTCCTTGGTGCTGAACAGTATTTGGCCTCTGTGCCTTTATTTTCAACTGTGTTCATTTTCAAATCATCACTCTAGGCCAGGTAAATGGATTTGAGAAAGATGAGCACTTCATCCATCATATTTTGTGAACCTATATAGTTGAACGAAATAATATTCAGAATAATTATACTGTCTAGTATGTGCTTAGAATGTATGTCATTCATTATCATATGCTAATTGTGCATAATTAATGTTAACTATTCATGGACACAAGATCAGTTAATGACTTGTAAAGTGAAACTTACGTGCAAAGACAAGAAAAAGAACTTCCCATACAGACAAAAAAAAAAACAACAACAACAAAAAACAACCCAAATAGCAGACCCTTTATTCTCAAAGATACATTAAAAAGATTATAAATGAATTGACCATTTTGATATCAGAATGTATACAGTAAATAACATGTATAAAAATGCAATCGTTCTAGATCTCCTGGGGGAAACAGCAGTAACTCTTCCTCATGTGAGAAGCATGGCAAGAATGCCTTTGGAAAAGGCTCAATCAATACATTATCTTCAGGACGAACAAGGGAGATGTAGATGAGGGCCAGGCTGGATATTACAGATGAGGGATTCTCCTGTCATAACTGCGTGGAGGCCCGGCAGGATGTGCATCCAATTCATAAAATAAATGGTCAACTTATTATTCAGGCTTAGCTCAAATTTTGGTGAGCTTGGCAAAATTCATCACTGTGAAAATGTGGACTCAAGTAAAAAGGCCTGGTTTTGTGAAACGGGAGGCTTTCTCCAGAACTGAATCGAAAACAAGGAGTTAAGTCCCTCATCCCCCAACTTTCATTAACCCTCAGACCAGGGAAGACGGTATACGTTGCCATCCCTGTATCTCTTTTCCCCTTGGAGGTACTGAAGCGAAGCCAGAATAAGTATCTTGCTTAATGTGAACGCACAGTTCAAGGCAAGGACGGCTAAGGGATCCCTAAACTCCAGCTCTCTGTTAGTCTGAAGCACCTCCCAGCTTGCTTTCCCCAGGCACCCAATTTTAAATAAACTGTGCACTCTTTCACGCGTTATCTACAATCTCAGCCATATGCTTCAGGTTTTCTATTTTTTTAAAAGAGCCTTTTATGACTTGTTCCCGGCTGCGGCTGTCGTTGGTGCTTGTGGCCTGATAATTCTGACTCTTGTTGTTCCAGAATAAAACTGCTGTTTCCCCACCAGCTTCAAAACCAGCTATGCACATATGAAAAGGGCTGAGTTTTAGGGAATAGCATGAAATCTGCCACACACCAAAACAGTGAGACGAAGCCTCCCTGGCCAGGAAGCCTGTGTAATGAGAAGGGATAAGGCTTCCTGGGCCCTCCACTGAATCCTGATAAACTTCATTGGCAATGAGGACTAAGTCACTGAAGATTGGGGGGCTTCCTGTCGCTGCAGCATAGTGTAATTTAACCTTAACAGCATGTACACAATAAAATCTAAGCTCCTGCCACTTGATGTGGAAGACATTCCACCGGCTGACCTCAACCTTGCTTTGCACATTCACAGAGAGAGTTTCTTCGCTGCTAGCTATGATAAGCCAGCGACCATGGCAGTTCCTAGTTTACAAAGAGCTGAACAGGGTGATATACATGCACTGGCGTTATGACAACACAGCGTAAAAATCATTACAGTTAAGCTAAAATTCAAAGTCTAGTAAGAATCAGAATGGCCACACTTCTCTCTTCGGGATGACGTCAGGTGCGGAACAGGACGTTGTGTGCAGGACGCTCAACAAATGAAAGGACACAAAAGCAGAAGACAAAGCCTTCCCACAAACCCCAGCTGATGCGGTCCTGTGACCCTGCAGTGTCCAAACCCCATACTTCTGTCCCTGTCTTCTCTTGCCTGCTTTCTTTAAAACCGTAAAAGGGTTAACCAAGAAGCACCAGGTGCCAGAGTGCTCAGGTTTTTCTTTCGCGCCTCTTTTACTGTTACACTCTCAGACATGTACTTCCTCCTCAAATGAGCCAATACATCCAGGCAGTGTTACTCGAGATTCAAAGGTGTCATTCCCACTCTATCCAGATCACACTTCCTATGGAAGCCTAGCTACAAAGACTTTGTTTTCCCCAAACAGTAATTACCCTTATGACCACAATTTAAGATTCTATTTCCTATGCAAATCTACCTGAAATAAACATTGATACATACTTCAGCTTTGTAACCCTTCTGTACTGGCTGGTTTTGTGTGTCAACTTGACACAGCTAGAGTCATCAGAGAGAAAAGAGCCTCAGTTGAGGAGATGCCACCATGAGAACCAGCTGTAAGGCATGTTCTCAATTAGTGATCCATGGGGGAGGGTCCAGCCCTTGGTGGGTAGTGGCATCCCTGCTGGTGGTCCTGGGTTTTAGAAGAAAGCAGGCTGAGCGAGCCGTGTGAAGCAGGTCAGCAACCCTTCCCGGCCTCTGCATCAGCTCCTGCCTCCAGATCCCACCCTGTTTGAGTTCCTGTCCTGACTTCCTTCAGTAATTAACAGCAACATGAAAATGAAAGCTAAATAAACCCTTTCCACCCCAACTTACTTTTGCTTATGGTGTTTTGTCTCAGCAATAGAAACTCTAACTAAGATACCTTCTTTTAAGTTTCTCTTTCCCATATATATATATATATGTATATATATTTCCCATAATATATATATGGGAAATATATATGAGAAAGAGAAACTTCAAAGACACACACACACACATATATACATATATGTATATGTGTGTGTGTGTGTATTCCTTAATAAGGAGCTTTGTCATAATCATTGTCATCATTATCATCATTGTATGTGTGTGTGTTTGCCTGTGTACTACATGAGTGCAGTGCCCACTGAGGCCACAAGAGGGCGTTGGACACTCCAAAAAATAGAGTTTGGAACACTTGTAAGCCTCTGTGTGGGTGCTGAGGCATGGGTGCTGGTGATGGGGTTCTGCCAATAGAACCCAGGTTCTCTGGAAGAGCAGCCAGTGCTCCTAACCTCTGAGCCATCATGCTTCTCTGACCACAAAGGGCTTCAGAGGCGCGCTGTGAAGGTGCAGCCGCCTGATGCTCACAGATGCACACACGCACATTTCGTATGTTTGTCCTAAACACGCATTTAGTAAAAGAACACATGAGTGTGAAAAATGAGGCACTCTTTCCACCAGCCTGTCTCAGCAACACACCACCTGACAATATGCTCTTGTTTATGGCGACCATCATGACCACCACTGACATCCAGCAGCCCCAAGAACACCAGAAAGGGTGAGGTTTTCAAAAACCATCTCATGTACGTTTTGATTCCTCTTAGGTCTAATTCTTTTAGGTCTGAAGTTTGGGGAGTAAGCTAATTAGTGGAACTTCTTCATGAGAGTCCTAATCTATGAAAATGTGGCTTTCCAGAGTGCCCAAGGAAATGAATAAGGATGACCAGGGTTTTGAAACAAATGTAGCAATCACAGACAGCTCTTTGTATGAGACTCCCAGTGTGGGGTGAAGATGTGGAACACCTTTCAAGCACTTCTGAAAGTATAATCTGGGGGAGAGGAGGAGATAACAGCCCCACTTCATCCACAGAGGACCTGTTTCAAGACCTTAAGTGGCTGGCTGAAGCTAGCTCCCACTGAACCCTTCATTTAATGCCTTTTCATTTAAACTAAGCCCATGTGCATGATGGCCTTCACTTGGCAATGTGAAGTACAAGGGCAGAGCTGCCACCATTTTCCCTTGCCTTCTTCACAATTTTACAAAGAGAAGATCCGTTCTTACTGCAAACCCAGCATATGGTTTTGCTTTTCCTAATAAAGTCAAGAGCGTTTCCCTTTTTACTCAAAGGAGACACTTGTGACTACTCTGGCCTATTTCTGTCGTCAGCATAACTACCCCTGTACTCTGGGGACATTAACAAGTAAAAGGGGCTGCTTAGCGCAGGCACAGTGATGCTGTGGCCAGCTGACAACACGGGTGCTGATGATCAGTGGGCAGGTAGCGCAGACTCTGTGGATACAAAGGGATGCCTCAGATTCTGGGCAGAGTTGGGCAGGATGATGTGAGCTCACCACGCTACTCAGAATGGCACATAACTCAAAAGCCATTTTGAGTTTACTTCTAAAATAGCCCCTCTTGATGTTTTCTGACCATGATTGGCCACAGATGGCAAAACCATGAATAAGGCACATGTGTGGCCACTGTGTGTCCACCTGTACTCCACCACAGATAACAAATGCCCTCTCTAGAAGGTTCTAAGCCCCTTAAGGATGGAGAAGCCAGTTCTTTGCAGAAACGCAACAAACATTTGCTAGCTTACCTACATTTCAAGTGCCTTTTTTTTCTTTAAGGTCTATTTCATCTTTAAATGATGTTTCGGTGTGGAGGGTTGTGGGTGAAGAGTTATCTACATGTGAGTGTAAGTGCCTATGGAGCCCAGAGGAGGGTGTTTGCTCACCTAGAGCCATAGTTGGCAGGTGACTGTGAACCACTTGATTTGGGTGCTGGGAACTGAGCTTAGGCCCCCTGCAGGAATAGCACCCAGTCTCTCCAGACCCACAGCTAACTTTTGAAATAGAAAATTTGGTGAAGTCTTCTTGGGATGAGAAGCAATTTAATTTATGCCCGAAGATAAACAATTAAAAATGAAATAGACCTTTTAAATATACAGGACATACACCCATGCACATAAATAAAAAGAAACATAAGAGCCTCTAACGCACTCCCAGAGGACCCAAGCTTGATTCCCAACACCCACAAAGCACAGCTCAGAACCGTCTCCAGCTCCAGAGGAGTGAACACCTCTGGCCCCTCCAGGCATCCGCACTCACGTGTACCCCCTCCACACACATAAATAAAAGAAAAAGAAAGAAGACTGGTGGTCTTGGTGGCAGCAGACACCAAGGAAGCAAGGTGTTCTGAGGAAACCTCCTAGTCAACTGTCTAATTTGGGGACATTCGGGAATTCAGCCTTGCTGATGACCCAGAAGGTAAGAGCACAGATACAGATGTGTAGGGCCAGGAAATGTAGCCCCACCCCACCCCCATGGCTAGCAAGCAGAGAAAGGCCCCCAGCCCACCTTGTGATATACCAGGGTCCTGAGCTAGACGAAGAACTCAAAGGCTGCCACGCCTCGACATAATCCTATGCAGGAAGTAAGCAGGTCATAAGCTGCAAATTGTGAGCCATTCTGAGTGGTGAAATCTCACACCATGCCTCTCCAAACCTGCCCAGGATATCAACCGTTCCTTTGTCTGCCATAGCCACTCTTAGAAAGGAATGGTTCTTTTCTTTCCTGACTGAGAATGGGGGACTTGGTTGCCAAGGTCAAATCAGATGAAATAAAAGACTAAAACAAACAAACAAACAAACAAGAATTCAAGCATGGCCTGGTACCAATGAGCTTTAGTCCAGCCTCCGGCCTAGCACTTGAGAGACTGTGGCCTTGAATCCAGCGCCAACTCTGCCCATGGATGGTCTTGAGACCGTAAACTCTGTTAGCTGAGGCGTTAGAGTCTTCCTCCTCCCTGAGGCATCTCCAGTGTCAGCAGGGTACGGCCTAGTGCACCCGCAGGCCTCCCTGGGCTCTGGGTGGTAAGGGTCTGTGTGCCCACAGTTACAGATATCAGGAGTGATTTAACAGGCTGCCTCTGCTCCAATGTTGGGAGCTGCTGAGACTTTGTAAGCGTGGCCTGTGTTTGCAGGAGTCACGGAGAAGGGTAAGGAAGAAAGCAAATAGAGAAGTCTCCTCGAACAGGCTGCTGGGTGTAGAGCCTCTAGGTAGAAGGGCATGCTGCCTGAGTGTTAAATAAGGTTGCTAACCCAGCAGGGCCTGCACTTCTGCTATCCATTTGGGGCCTTCTTTTGAAAGACCTCTTCTTGGGGCTCTTTCCCTTTAGTGTCTTATGTCTTCGGCCTTCTTCTATATGGGAGTGCAGACAAGCCCTTCCTCTGCCTTTCCTATCCTTTTGCTGTCACGTGGTCTAATTGTGTGGTAGTGTGGTGGGGGCAGGGGAGGACACACTTTAGAGTCAGTCACACCCTCTAACCCCTGTAACTTTGAGCACACTAATCTCATGTTGTTTCCTGTGCAAGGCCCATCCCTGCTCCTTTCACGGTCCCCTCTCTCACTAACTTGGCACATGGCATTTTGTCTTTTTCTTAACTTTTGAAATGCTTCGATTTTAAAATCTGAAGAAAAAAAAATTTAAGGGAGGATTTTGGACTCCTTCCTCTGTGACCATTCCTCCAGAGGGAATGGAGATTTGCCCACCTCAGCCATCTTCTGGATTCACTCCTACTCTTTTTAGCCCAGACTGGTCTGTTCTTTCATATATGCCCTGGTGTTCAGCGGGGAAGCTGAAGGGCTGGACTCTGCTAGGCAGACCTGTGCCATTGGAATCCTCATCTCTGTCAGCCTCGCCCTCTCTGTGATAGGAGTCTGCTCCTCAGACTCCTGAGAGCAGGTAGAAGTGGCCCACCAACAAACCCAGCACAGCTCCGGGTGTCCAGTCGACACTGGCTGCAGTAGTTGTTAGAATATTCATTCACAGAGTGCACCCCTGATGCGTCTGTCTTTCCGGGTACGTTTGCTCTTTTATTTGTCGAGCAACAGGGCAAACCCATTAAAAAGACTGTACGGAAGCCCCGGAGTTCACAACAGACAGTACAGCGCCTCTGCTGGTCCAGAGGAAAACCTGCTTGGTCACCTGCCCTCCTGCCGCTGTGACTGGACGGGCTCAAGAAAAGGTCCTCAGTTGCCCTCATTTCAGGACCCGTTCTCACAGAGCTCGCTGCTCACTGCCCAACAGCCCTGCCCAAAACTGCACTTCAGGACCAGATTAAGTGTCTTTGAATTTTCGCCCCGACACAGCTCTTCTGGCACTGGGGATTCCTGCAGCCCTTAGCCGACTCCTCCTGGCAGACAAGAGACGTTGGAGCTCACAATCACTAACACAGGAGCCCCTGGCCCTGTGAGCACCCGCAGGCAAGGTTCAAAGCCAACGTGAAGAAATGTGTGTGGCCCTTAGTCTCTGAGAATTTGCCGTCTAAAGTTAACCACAGGACACTGGACCCGGCGACACACACCTGGACTGTCAGCACTCAAGAAGCTAGGCAAGAGGGTTGTGAGTTTGAAGCCAACCTAGAGCACCTTGATCACCAGGGTACAGAGAATTCGAGTTTCAGTCGTCACAGACAAGACCTTCCTCACCTCAAGATCTCACAAGAGTCTGAAATTATGAGGAAGAGTGACACCAGTTCACAGTGGACGACATTGGGAAAAGTGTTGGACTAACCGGTTGTGACGTTCACTTCCCAGAAGCCCCGCCATTCCCTCACCTGCAAGCCCTCTTGCCCTACCTCACACGGCTTCAGTCCGGTTTTAGGATATTTCCTGTCCTTAGGACTGGGCCATCCCTCTTAGTTGGTCTCCCTTCAGGTTACCCCCTACCAGACTCATAGATCCAGGTTCCAAAAAACAGAAGCCTCTTGACATTAGGTAAAACAACAGAACAATGCTGTTTGTTCTTAATGTTCCTCCCAGGTCAATGAGCTGGCCCGGTTTTCATTTAGTCCAAATAGCCTCCTGAATATTCTGGGTGTAGAGAGAATTTCATCTTTGCTCTGACAATGCCTCTGTGTAGGAAGTCACCCTAAATATGGTAAGCACATTTGAGCTAAATTTGAAATTAAAGATTTCCCTCTAATTCTCATTTTTGAAACGAAGCAAGCAACTTATTGAGCTAGTGTGAGAAGGGGGAAAGGGGATAAAAAGACTTCCAGAAAACCCTCTGACCCTGTGACGTCACCTTGTCCATATAACTTGTTGCTTGGTGCATCCCGAAGAATGTGCCAACCCCTTTTCCACCTACTAAAAAGTGATGCTAATTAAATCAGGCAAACAACCGCTGTTGTTGATTCATTTGAAGATGATTATTCCAAGACAGTGTCTCATTACCCAGCAAGTCCAGGCCTTCCTCATTAATGTTCTACTGTTGCTGGCAGTCTTCAAAATCAGAAATGGAATCTGAGGCTAGCAGTGCTAGCTGGGGCAGTAGAGATGAGGTCACTGGTAGAGCCTGCATCCAAGGCAAGGGGAGATTGCATTTGCACCTAGAAATACAGCTCCTTGTGGGTATGGATTTCTGCACCAATGCCGAGCCAGGAAATGCATTTAGCACATGCAAAATGTAACAGGGGTTGCCACAGAACAACAGATGGAAAAATCGGGTCACCATTAAGGTTCTTCATCCCAGTGGGAGAGCCAAGAGGCTGACCCAAGCAATAATGCAGAGTGTTCAAGAGGAATGACAAAGCACATTAGATGCTAGGGTGGGGTTTCCACATGTTGGTTATTTACTCAGTACATTAGGGTCTGACAGGAACACAAAGGATACAGAAGTTATTTTGCAGGAGGTCAATGGAGGAGTAAAGATGAGGAGTTTGAGGGAATGAGAAGACTGTAAGCAAGCTGATGAAAGAGAAAGAGGCCTACTGAAGGGATGCCAGCCAGCCCAAGGCTGGCAAACCTGGCTCTAGCAGGCCTTGCTCTTCTCCCCAACCCCTCTGCCTTGCTAAAAATCATTAGATTGCATTCCCTAAAGCTAGCCACCAAGGTATATTCCGTTATTTGACTACTCCTTTTTCCTGAGGCAGACTACCAAGGTCCAGCCATCAAAGTATTGAAGTCTAGCAACCAGAGCCCTTTTTTGGCTGCCCTAATTAATATAACTAATTAAAATTAAATACCTCACCCTAACACACAGTTTCCCCCTTTATCTTTATAAACCACCTTCTTCCTATGTGCTGCGTCTGTCTGCTGTCTATCCAGAGGCAACCCTGAGTCGCTTAGGGACAAAGACCTTTTCCCTCTTGTTTGTTTCCCCTTCTCCCTCATCCTCTATCCCCTGTCTCTGTCTCTTATTCCTTGCCCTTTGTCTCTCTCAAGCAAATCTCCTTTGTGTTGAGAAGTTGGTCTTGGAGTGTCTTGTAAAATACTGGTCCCCTCACCTATGTAAGAAAGCCTATGAGCTGGTGTAAGAATCACAAAGCTTTGAAAAATAGGTAAGGAACCTCAAACCAAGAGCATGGGTGAAAACTTGGGGTCCACTTTGAATGCTGGGGGTAGAGTATAAGCAATACATCCAGTTATTGTGTTGACACACAACTTGGCCACAGAGTATCTTAAATGCAAGCATAAGACTTTGGGTGCTCTACCAAAACAAATGCATGGTGATCCGAATTCTAAGAGCCTCAGGAAGGCACTGAGGGTAATCTTAAAAAAATAAATAAATAACTGTGGAATAAATGTTTTCTTTATCTTTCAGGGGTGCGTTTCCAGAAGCAAGGATTCAAGGTTAAAACTGGCCCATTATAAGGCAATAACACTGAGACCAAATCAAGTCTGTTGCTAGCAAATGAAAAGGCATTTTTTCCTGTTTGTCTTCTATTTAAATTCTCCTTCCTCCTTGCGAAACTGTTAATATGTTGAATCTAAGGGCTTAGCCCACCTCCAAACCTTTAAAATGCAGTTAATTACAAGATAGCCCAATTTAAACTTCACATTCTTGATGCCAGAGTGTACAGACGCCTCTTTTTGTGAATTGGCAGAAGCTGGGCAGGTCTGCAGGTCAGGGTGGCCCAAGGAGAGGTCAGCTGGGCTGAGGATGGGAGTCCCTCCTGCCTCCGACCCCCACCCCACTGCCAGGAGAAGAGAACACTGAGGCCTTTGGCTGTCTGCAGGAGGAGGACCCTGCGCTGGCCAGCCTCCGATTCAGCTCCCACCTCAGACACTGTAGGAAACTAAAGTCTGTGATGCCTGGGCAGTTTAGAAATATGGACAGAGAGCACACTCTGCTTTATGTTGAGCCTTGCTTGACTCTTTTACCCCTCGAAGTTCCACATAGGGAGCAAAAGGTCACTCCCATAGACAAGGAGGCCCAGACTCCTGAACTCGAAAATAATTCCACTTTCAAGCTACAGCAATGAATTGTTCTTCTCAGTGCTCACTATCCATGACATTTTGATGTCACAAAGGTCTGTGTCCTGCACACGCCCTTCCCTACTTTGCACCTCTCAGTTATGTCCCATCAGGCAATAGGATTCTCTCCCCTCACCTAGCTTTGGGATGGCAACCATGCAGCCCCAAGCGCCAGGAGAATGTACAGATTTTTGACTGAAAAAAAAAATTAAGGCTATAAATAATCACTATGTCTTTTAAATTGATCAATATCTTTATAAACTTGTGGGTCATAGGGTCCTATCTAAAGAATCTTATCTAAGTAAAACTGCTACATTATTTCCTGTACCTTTCTCTTCTTGAGAAATGTCCTAATTCAGGGGAAGGGAGTTCTTTAATTGCCTAGAGATTAATTTAGCCCCTGAGGATTTCAGGACACAGGGTTCCTCGTAACAGATGGTAACACAAGAAACCTCTGAGCAGAGAAAGAGGAGGGGCCACAGAGCAGTAGACATGTCTGTGTGAGACACTACCACATGAAATCATATAATGAGGTATTGCAAAGGATCTATTAATGTGATTCTTCTGTTGCTTCTCTGAGCTCATGATTGCCTGATCTAATCAGCCACATCCTCCTACCTAGGGCACAACTGGATTGGTACAGAGAAATATAAGAAAGGGAAGCAGGATGTTCAATACCTGGCATTCAATAGGACCGTGTAGCAAGATAGCGGTGGTGAGAGCCAGGCTATTGCCTTGAGAGAGGGTCTTCTACCTCTTTATTTCTGCCTTTGACATGAGTAGAACCAAAGATGGCAAATATAAGTCACTGAGTCTGTCCTTGGGCTAGGAAAATAGGCTTTCCACTGTGGCAGCCAGGCATGAGCTAGGGTTTCAGTAGAAGGAGGACATAAAGTAACAGAATAAACAAGAAGCTGTGTCTTGCCCGTAGATTTTAATAAAGTGGAAGAAGGCAGAAGCAGAAAGTATGGAGGGAGCTTGGTAAAGGAGGGGGTGCCCATGACCCCTAGGGCTACCTTACAGCCTACTGGCACCAACCTAGGGTGCCACAGCTGGGAAGACATGGCAGTTTAACAGAACTTGCTAGCAAGAAAGGGCCTGAGTTCAGCACCCAGGGCTGCCCTGATTTCGTGGAACCACAGAAAGCACATAGATGCCAGCCTGTACCTCATGCAGGGACAGGATGGCTCTCTGGAGGGAAAGCTCAAAGGGAGCTTTAGTCCCTGTAGCCCCAGGCCTTGGGAATAAAAGGAGGGTAGCTGGATAAGGAGGGAACCTAGTTAATATAAATAAAAATGTCATGCTGCAGGTAATGTTTGACATCCGTGGTAACCGTTTGTTGTTTCTCTGAAATTCTGATTTTAGTAGGAGTCCCATACTTTCATTTGCCAACGTGAGCACCACCAACCTGGACCTGAGACCTGCCATCAGGCTTGGGGGGGAGGGGAGGTTTGGGGGGGGGGGGAAGGCTCTGGAGGAGAGCTGCTGCAGAGAGGCAGAATAACCAGGGTTTCATCAGGCTGGAAACATGGCCGGACCATAGGCAATGTAAGTAGCTGATTGAAGGATAACCTCTTGGTTCTGAGTGCCTATTTCATTAAACGGCCTGAGGTCATCTCTCTCCCGCACGTTTAGAAGCCACCCCAGGAGGGAAAGCAGGGAAGGAGACACCTACGAGTTCCTTCAGTCCGTTTGTGCTGCTGTAACGAACGTACCTGAGCCTATGCTGTTTATAAACAAAAAAGGTTGGGTCCCCCCCCCCCCCACCGTTCTTTTGAGTTTAAACTTCAAGTTTAAACTAATGCCCGGTTGGTGCAATGTCTCATGAGTCCCAGGTTTCGGCTCCAAAATATTGTGCCTTGTTGCTGCATCCTCGGGGGTGGGGGTGAGGGAGACAGATCACTACTGAGTCCTGATGTGGTTAAAGGGACAGAAGAGTAAAAGGGCTTACAGGGTCCCTCGGGCCATTGGTTAAGGCTGCTGACTTCACTCCTGAGAGCTCCCTACCATGGCTTCAGCAGATAAAAGCCCCACCTCGATGCTGTCACAATGGAGGTTACATTCCAACGTGGATTTTCATTAGGACATGTACATCCAAACACAAAGAAAGAGCAATTTATTTGCAAATTATTGTATCACACTAAGCTTTAAATTGGAGTGACCACCGCCCCCGCCCCCCAAAAAAAACCCTTGACACTCAGAGCAGGTGTTCCTAGGACAAGATATCACTTGTGGGGCCAAATTTCAGAAGTGCATTTTCTCTGTACGCCTGAGTTTTATTGTAAGCAAAGCCCATGACTCTACTTCATACCCATCTGCAGTGGCTTTTTGAGAAAGAGAGAGAGAATGAGATTACCAATAAAAATGTCAGTTCTAACCCCACCGATGAGGTCATAACCTTCCCCTCAGACTCTTACACTTCCTGAGTCCCAAGAAGAACTTAGACCCTTGGTTCTGCCCCTGTGGCTGCTGGTGGCCCAATACCCTTCCACAAACATGAACAAAGTGCCTGCACCCCACCCCCTATCCCCAGCACTGGCGAGCGACCCAAAAGCAGGCATAGCTTCCCAGGGCTGTGGGCACTGAACAGTCCCCCAGCATGCCACATGCAGCCAGCGCATGCTATCCGTGTGCCTTGGAGAGGGTCCAAGTCTCTATTTCTTCCTCTCAAATAATGAGAACACAATTAGCATGAGCGGGAACACATTAACATAAAGCCGTGGGAAGGGCTGAATATACATTCTTTAGAAACAGCCACTGACGTTTGGAATATTTTAAACGCCTCTGGAGGTTTTACGTCCTCCCCCAGGTACTAGTTCAAACGCAGGCGGTCTGCCTAAGCTTTTGACTGATGTGGGAATCCTTGGCACAACCTCGGGTCAACTGGCCATTCAGGCTCAGCTCAGTCTAGTCCCGAAATATCCAAGGTATCCTCCTTCAAGGGTCTCCTTCCCCCACCCCACCTGGCCTCCGCCAGTCCCACGTTCCCCTACCCCCCACCCCCGTCCTATGCAAGTTCATTCCTCAAGAGTTAGGAACTGTGGTTAGTAGCATCTTCACTGTGAAGCTCCTTGCTAGTTGCCGGGGAAGCAGGAGATGAGCCAGACTCTAGGGCTGCAAGGTCATACACACAAACCCTCCACAGCCCATGCAAGCGCCCGCTGCAGAGTGGTCTTCCTCAGGACTTGCTTCTCAAGCAGAGCAGAGCAAAGGGGGTGAGGGGCACAGCTCGCAGGCTGGCAGAGGGACTGGAAGGCACTCAATATCAAGTCAAATCCTGGAGGGCTGGAACCTGCCAGCTCTCATTTATGCTTTGGGTCTGTGCTGGTCCTCAGGTGTTTGTGTTCTTCTCGGGGAAACAACAGGCTCATTAGAGCCCAAGTGAAGAAGTTACTTAATGGGTTCGTAAGTCACCGTTCTTACCCGACAGCAGCCATGCAGGCTGCAGATGAGTGAGAATCACTGATGAAGCTTTAAATTGATACGCTCACTGAAGCGTGAGCTATCAATACTGACCTTGTTTGCAGCTTCCTGAGCCGGCAAGGGGGGCATTCTCGGGAACCTTTGAGAAACAATCTGCACATTTAAGCTGATTTAAGAAGAAGAAGAAAAACCTGCATTTAATTTAGCCAAATAGCTCCATTCAGTTGTTCCTGGGTTTCAGAGGGTTAAAATGGTCTTTAATAGGGGTTTTTAGCTTTCAGTTATCTAGCCTTTTAAAAACCCAGGTTGTTCAGAGACCTTCCAAGTACATCTTTCTAGCATGCAAAACATAGCTGAGGCTCACGACAAAGTACCCTGTAATAACAACGAACATTAATTTACTGCTTGCTGGTAACCAGGCCCTCTGCTATGTGCTTCAATGGCCATCATTTTGATAAATCTTCTCTATGACCTTAGGAGGGACAGTGGAGGGAGTGAAGGCTGAAAGTGGAGTCCCCCGACATCTCAGACTTAAATAAGATTCAAATCCAAGGCCTGAGCTCCTGGCTACCGTCTAATGTTGGCACCAATGTGGTCACACAGCTATATGAACCCGTGCATTCTTCTTAGAAGAAATACGAAAGCTGTCCAGAGGACTGTTCTTCTGGTTGCCTGTTAGAAAACGTCCTTCTATTTTTCAGTTTTATCTAACCGTCAAAATCCAAAATCTAACCCCTTAGCTTCCTCTGTTTTGGCCCACGCCTCTTCCTGTGTGTTCACATCAGGTAGTCTCCTTACTCTTCAGAATGCTTCAGTTGTTTGGCTACCAGCATAACGCAGAGCCCCTGTTCATGGTGCGCGGAACTTTTAGTTTACTTGGGAGAAGCCGAGGTCATGGTATAGGAAATGAACGAGGACTCCATTGATTGTCTACTGAACATTTCCTCCTCTCATTTTCCCATTGGAGATGAAAGTCCAAAGCCCTGCCCCATACCAAAATGCTGGGGTTGGAAGCATCTTAACACACTCACACAAAACCTCTCTAAATGTTTCTGCACCTCTCTGCCCCCAATGTGTGTGTGTGTGTGTGTGTGTGTGTGTGTGTACGCATGTATGTATATGGGGGTTTATGTAGATATCAGAGGTTGGCACTAAGTATCTGCCCCTGTCTCTTTACTCTCCCCTCCGTCCCCCTTTTTGACAGGGTCTCCTGCCTGTCTATACCCACCCCATCCCCCGGAACTAGGGTTATAGATACATGCCATGCCTGGAATTTTCAAAAGTGCTGGAGACCTGAACTCAGGTCCTCATGCCTACACAGCACCCACTTACCTCACTGGGTCACCCACAGTCCCTCTGTGCTTCGGTTTTTACATTCAGCAAGTGAAAATCTCTTCCTGCTTATTCTAAGCCTCAAAAGTCTCAATGTGATTGCACTGTCGGCTGTACCTTTAAGAGATTAAACAATTACCATATATAAAAACGTTTTGTATACTGAAAAAAAATTCTAAGAAATTTCTCAACCCAACCATTACTCATTTGCTAATTCACTGATACTGTAACATTACCATATACCAAGCACTTTATATAATAGGAGCCATGAATATAAGGGTGGGAAAATTATTGTCTGTTCTAATATGGGAAATATATAGGATATATTTTATATAAATGCAAAAATGATATGTATGTTTTACATTATATAAATTTTATGTATATATAAAAGTCTATATATAATTTTGCATTCAATGTAAAGGCTTCAAAAGAAGGATCTGTAAAGTTCTGTGGCGACACAGAGACATGAACAGACTCAAGGGCAGGAAAGCACACAGGCCTCATTTCTGCCTAAAGGCTGGTGTTTGAGCAGAGTGAGAAGACCTGGCTTCCCACTCTGAGGGCAGCACCTCTCTCCTTGTCTGTAAAGGCTCAAAGGACTCCAAAACTAACATGGCTGAGCCTCACATGGGACCAACACTGCACAACTAACGTGCTTTTCAAAATGTGTTTTGTGCAAAGACTAATATAGTCCTCAAAAGCACTTTACAGATAGAGAAAGTGAAACACAGAAGAAAAGCTAGCTTGCCTAGGTCCCACTACTAGCAATTGGGAGAAATGGCATAGAAGCCTGGCTCCCGTATGCATGAACTAATGACTACCAAGATGCCTCAGAAAACAAGACAAACTAATTCAGGTGATAAAAGACTTCTTCTGGTCATCCAAGCCACTCTGACACTAGCTTGTATACCTTGAGTTGAATTGTTAAACCTTCTACTCAACAGCAAATCAGGCAAGAGGGCCAACTGTCTTTTCTATACAGGGCTGATAGTAAATATCTCAGGTATGGTGGGCCACGCCATCTCTCTCGAAACTGCTCACCTTGTTCTTGTGGCAGGAAAGCACCTACTATCAATAGGTAAACAAACAGGTATGACTATGTTCCAAGAAATCTCTATTTGCAAAGACTAAAATTCAAATTTCTTATTATTTCCATGTCTTGCAAAATGCTTTATTCTTTTGAATCTTTCAACTATTTAGAAAGTTAAAAAAGCAATGATAATTGCAATACCTTTCACATCACAATTCCATTGTGGGCATAGTTTGCTGATCCTTGGTGTAGAGTCCAGGGCACAACAAGGTTTTTTTTGGTTTTTGAGGGGTTTTTTTTAGGAGACTACAGGAACTGGGCTCAGGGCCACACACCCATTGGCTACTGCATAAATGCTAACACTGCGAGGTGCCTTGTGGACAGGTGGGAGAGGAAAGGGTTGCAACTAGGGGTTAGGAGAACAACCCCAAGTCCCGTATCATTACTTACTAACAGTTACCCTGAGACAGTCAGTCATTAATCTCCAAATGAGCTTTGGTGTCCTGCACATTTGTCATTGCCTGCGACAGGCGGTATCCTCATAGTAGGTACATTTACTTATATCGTGTTGACAAGCTTGGAACTTTCACTAACCCTAAGGGCAATCCTATGTGCTAGGCACTAACATATATCTACTCTGCAGATGATATTCGAAGAAGCTAAATAGCATAGTTACGGAGCTGGTAAATGGCAAGGCCAGAACATGAGCTCATTCTGGCTTCAAATATGAACCCTCCCAACCCCTAAGCCTGGTGTGTCCAACCTGTGAGCCCCCAGACCAGCATAAAATCATAGTCTTACTTAAAATCTTATAAGAAACTTTTGACAATTTTTCTTAACTTAGTTGGGCAATTCTCTGGCACAAGCCTTGTAAGTGATAACACCTTGTCACAGGGTCATAAGATTGTACATACCTGCTAGGCCAACCAGTGATCTTTCAAATAAATAAAAAGGGGATGCCAACACACAGTGTCTTCATACCTTTGGATGGGGCTGCGAACAGAAGCTAAAAATGAAACTGTGCAAACTATCCCATCATTGCCATTGGGTATTTATCAGGCGTTTATTGTATGTCAGGTCAAGTATTTTACTGATTTATATATTTTTTAAATCCTTCAATCAACAGTTTCTAGAGGCAAATACTGCTAACCTTTGCAGATAAGAAAACTGAGGCTAAGGGTGATTAGAGAGCTTATGCAGGGTTCCTGAAAGCCAAGCAGTAGAGATGAAATTTGAGCACAAGCCATCTGCTCTGAGAGCCCAGACACCACCTTTGATGTAACAGTATTCATTGGCTCTACCTGTGTGTGCACAATTAGCATTCTGTACAACAGTGTTCTAGGTTAGATATGGCTTTGATAGTTGGCCCAATTATGTAAACTCCATTCCAAAGTCCATTCCAAACTCTCCTTCCACTGGAAAAGGCACTTTGCATTTGAATCAAAAACACAAGTAAAATTTAGAGACAAGGAGTTGTTGAGTTGTATTTGTATGTGTGTGTATGTATGTATGTATGTATGTATGTATGTATGTATGTATGTATGTATATGTACGTACCACACACATACATGGCATGTGCTGTTTGCTTTGTTTGATGATGTTCTTCTGTCTTCCCGGTAAATGAATATTGAGAGCTATTGCCTCCGGGGATAAGCTTACTCCACTTACCTTTCTGAAATTCCTGCTCTACTCACTGTTGTGTCCACAGAGGCTGGCGGACGGCTCTCATCAGCCACCCCAAAGTTTGTTCTAGACACACAGGAGGAAGAGTAGTCTGTGCTCACACTATGGACACACTCTGTGTGGTTATTGTCTTCAATTGAACTGAAAGGCAATTGATCACAGTCGAGGTGGGGGTAGAAAAGACGCATGCAGAAGCCAAGGAGTAGATCCCATAAGCTCTGGAGTGGGGCTCCTGGACAGGACTGCCTTGTGAACTGTGCAGATGCTTAGGGGATTGCCTGTAATAACAACACCCCTTATTAAGCTTGTCTTGTTCATTTGCTTTTGAGGCATGTGCTATATTTATTAGCAATGCTTATGAAGGAATCTCCTCCGTGCTGGCAGAGGAGCCCCTTTCCCCAGAGTGTTTTTGTGTCTAGAGCTATAAAGCGAGGTGACAGTGAGTTCAAGGCAGAGATCTGAGACTGGCATATGCAGTGTGACCTTGCACAAGTCACTTTATCACCAGGGTTCTATTTCCCAGCTCTGGAAAAAAAAAAGAAAAGAAAAGAAAAGAAGAAATAACAGCACTAATAACTTCCCTCCTTCCAACTCTCAACCATAAATCAGTGTCTAGGAAGGACTTTGAGCCTTTAGATACAATGGCAAGCCTTCCTTACCATCATTAATTAACATTCATTAATAGAAAAAGTAGTCCAGACAATGCAGAGGTGATCCAAAGTAGTGATGAACAGACCTGTCTTCTCCTATTAGCCAGTGTCACTGCAGGTAGTGGAAATGAATCACTCCCCGCTCCCCACCAAACACAGGACATTTTCTTCCTACAAACTGGCTCATGGGAAATTCAATTCTTTTTTTAAAGAAAAAAAAAAACATTAAAAACCAACTTCTGTGCCGAATTTTATTCACTTAAAAAAATTAGCAGGTCAAGTAGCTTTCTGAAAAGAGGTTCAGAAGGGAAATCCCACCTTTTTTTTCCTTCCTAATTTAACAACTGCTGAGTGCACAGTAACCTGTAACAAGAAAATAAGGAGGGAGCACCCAGTGACCACCATTATAAGGAGGAGCACCCAGTGACCACCATTATAAGAAGGAGGGAGCACCCAGTGACCACCATTATAGCCAGGCTTTAAAGACGAGACTCGGGGGGTTTGGTTTGTTTGTTTGTTTTTTCGATGCATTATCTTTTTTCTCCTTCATTGGGCTCTTTTGGCTGAAATCGTTTGACAGCAGCCTTTGGTCTTGTCTGAGAGGTCTTGCTGGCTCTCTGTGCACCTGTGTCCATCCAGACAACAAACCTGACTGCAAACTCGTCACCAACGAACTGTCAGATCATTACTATGGTTGATGCTGTATAATCTGTCTTGAAATTAGCATCAGTCTGGCCAGGCTGGGCACTCACTTGCCACAGAGGCTAATTCGCTCCTTGAATATGCATTCATGGAGATGTGCCTGGGTTTGGAATCCAGGGGGAGTACACGTTAAGAGCAGATTTTCTGAATTAGCATGGTGAGAGGAAAGGGTCCTTCATTTAGAAGGCTGCAGATGCTTCTCCCTCTTGTTCATTACAAGTGCATTTCATCAGCTTTATGATGTCCACATGTCAATTGAGTGTGAGGATTTTGCACACAAAGGAGCCTCAGGGAAAACGACCCCACTAGCTAATCAGCTGATTATCATACCTCAAATGGGCTGCAGTGCTTGCTGCTCCCAACCTGGACGGGCGAGAGCAGAATTGAAGATTAAGACTGCAAAGAAAGAGGACCCCAGCCAGTTTAGGAAAATTAGAGAAGAGGGGTTTGTCAGCAAAAGAGAAAGGACAGTGAGCGCCCAAGTGAGAGTCTTTGAAAGAGATGGACCTTTGAAACAAAATGACTAATGTTTTCTTTAAAAGGGGACTGGTGGGGAAAGGGTAAAAGGTTAATTAGTATATCATTCTCCCGTTTATGCCCAGCTGTGTGGAGTCTGTCCCATTTCTGCCCTGAATTTGAAAACCCAGAATTCAAGAACCTGTCCCAGGGTCCAGAAGAGCACCTTCAAGTAATTGAATTAGTTTGCAACAATAGAAGACACATACCTGCCTGACACCTCCTTACAGATAGCCTGGGATTGTCCGGGAATTCACTGATTAATAACAAGGGCATAATGATGAAAAGAGAAGGAAAAATATATCTCCATGACTCCATAAAGCGTGCTTGCTCAAGGAAACATTATGAAAGTCATTAATTGAGATCTTGTCATCCGACTTGTGTTCTTTATATCCTTTGGGGAGCAAAAATTAATGGGTGGCTCCCCCCCCCTTTTGTCTGAAATTTACCAAAGTTTTCTCCCAGCTCCCCAGGGTCTCCCTTCTATCTAAAATGCAGTTAGAGCCGAGGCTGTCTTTTGCTTCATGGCGCGCCTGCCTTATGCTTTCATCAGAGGAGTCTAACTCACACAGATGCACTATTTAACAATGCCGTCCCCTGCCTTCATCAGAAGGGGGAAGGTTGCAGCGCCGAGCCCTGCAGAATAAGGGGGGGCAGGTCCCCTGTGATGGGCGAAAGCTGAACATCGGTGCCAGTTTCCATCTGTCATGAGAGCCTATCTCGGAACCTTCAATCTGTCAAAAGCTCGCTGCCCGGCTGAAGGCTCCAGGAGGTTTGATGCACTAAACACACTTGACAACAGCATTATCACTGCAAGGAGCCAGCAAAATGCCATCAATGTGTTAATTGTAACTAGCTATGTAAAGTGTCACTTCCCATATCATTTAACACCAGCTTCGCCTCTTTTGCAGTTCCTAATTTTCTACACTTTATAAACATATGGATCGGTCTTGTAGCAACAATGTGTTCTTCCTAGCCGAGCTTTAATTTTGCCTGGAAACACTGCACTCAAGCTTTTATCAGAGAAAAGGCGTGAAGGAGCTTGGGAGCTAGGGTGGGTGGGGGGAGAGAAAATGAAAAGAAGCTAGGGGGAGGGGAGACAGGCTTCAAGCCCTCTCTCTCACAGGCAGCTGTGATGCTTTTTAGACTGTGGATTGGTGCTGTATTTTTATTTCCAGTTCCTTTTTTTTCCCCCCTGCTAATGGGCAAATAGTTTCTTTTCTCTCACAGAGGATGAAATATGCAGATCCAGGATGTTTGCAGGCAGGGTGTTTTCCTCCATCATAATATGAACAGTTTTGTAATGGTAAACAGGAGAGCAGCACATAAATAAATGAAAAATCCCCCTTGAAGAACTGAATGGTTTTTTAGCACCCAAGTACCTAATATTCAATTTCTGGTACAACCAGGGCCAGGTGTTAAATTTCTCTAGTTACTGTCACTAATGCAAATTAGATTCTTTTTCTGCTCATAAAAAATCAAATCCACATTAGAAATTAGCTATAAAATGTAATGACTTAAATGCTATAGTGTTTTACAAATCTCCCTGCATATCTTCAGCAGATAATGCTGTAAAAGAGAGACAAGATAATAAAATATGGTAGGAAGTTGAGTTATTTAAAGGTCTTTTGTGACTGATTACTGAAAAATGTGATATATTCCTTTGCTCTTCTCCCTGCCTCTTCTCCACTTCATTGTGGGAAATGAGCACATTTATGATTCTATTTTTTTTACAAGCCGAGCAGTAATCAAAATCCGTTTTTAAATGATGTTGCAAGAAATTGAAAAAAGCATTTACATTATTGGGGGGAAAAATACCACCCAGAGAAGTTTACGGTACCCCTGCGACTTTTAATCATCGGGCGCTGTAGCCGTCCGGCGGGAACTTCAGACCCATTAAATAAGGAGCGTAGTGTGTTAAACTCTTCATTACCATCACCAGCAAAAACACCTGGGGGCTGTCTCACGGTCTATGCGCATCACCCTGCCCCCAGCTCACGCCCAAGAACAACCAAGAGGAAAGAAGAAACTGCCCTTTAGAATAATGCCTTTTTGTAATTCTATGTTAAACCGCCTGGTAAAAATGAGCTGGGAGGAACGTAAAAACCATGCATTTGTCAAAATGTAAAGTCTTAGCAGGCATTTCCTCCCCTCCACCGTAGAATGCATATTTCACTCTACCTCTGCCAAGAACCCAATTTAAGTTCTTATATTAAAATCATAATGAAACTTTAGGCCCCAGATGAATAGGGAGTTTGTTGCAAAGTAAACAAAGTTGGCATTAAGACGAACATTTCTGAATTCAGCTAAAAAAAAAATCTCCAAGATGCCAACACACACACACACACACACACACACACACTCATAAACACACTTATGCACACTCACGCTTATCAAGGAAAGCAGACTACTTGTTAGTATAGCACCTCCAGTGCACACAATGGTGCTGTTAGACGGGTACTTGAATGGTATTTTGAGTGGGAATCTTAACAGTGTTAAGCAGCCCACAGAGACTACACAGTTGCCTGCCTCCTGATTTCTGCTCTTCTGTCAATTCTGGTGCCTCCTAAAGGTGCTCTAGAGAGATCCACATAGACCACAGCCCCCAAAAAGGTGCTCTCTCTGCCCTCAGCAAAGGGCAGGCCAGGCCTTTTGCCTGGGCCATAGCACCCTGCCCATGGCACTGAGCATACAGGGTGGCAGCCATGCCCAAGATCCTCCCTCCGGATAAGAAACCTCTGCATGAGGCTACCTCACCATCCTTTCTGGCTCCCCTGGCACAGTGGCATCTTCTCTACCCCTGAAACAGACCCTACAGTTAGCATCTGGTGTTGGAGTCAGGCAAATGTACCCTGGAAGCTAGGCTCTTTCTCTTGGAGAAGGAACCTTGTGTTCTTGAAGATTCATCTCTTCTTGCCTTCGTTCCCTGACTCTTTGCACATGCCTTGCCTCTTTTTTTATACACCTCCATGAGTCTTGGCTCTACACCAACCTTTGTTTAGTGTCCTTAATCACACCTCTGATGAGAATAGGAAATAGAAACTGGAAAAGCAGTGTAGGGTAGGGGGTCCCCCAAACGAACAACTTCTCTTTGGCTAAAAAAAGAAGTAGCTCCTTGGTCCTCTGGGCCATGCCATTCTTCCAGAGACTGGAGATGTCAGAGGATTTTAAGCTCAGATCTCCTTGGTTCTGCCCTGGACAGAGGCCAGATGCCACAAAGAGAGCCCAGTGCCCTCCTTTCCTCTCCTTCAAGTAAGCACCCCTTCCTGGAAGCTGTATTTGGGGACATGCCTGGAACATTGAAGTCTGGACACCTTGGGAGTAGATCAACAGAGCCAACAGTTTAACCCCCTCCAGGCTTGCATCCAATAAGCCTTATTCAGTCCCACTCAGTGGTCCTCAGTGGTTCCCTCTCCTGGGGACTCTCTCCTGCTGTTTGGAAACTGTCTTCTCTCTTTTCTCTTAAGTAGCCTGTGAGTAGCAGCTTATTTTAAAACTCAGCCTCTGTGGTCCACGATGTTTTTTGTTTGTTTGTTTGTTTTTCTTCATGTTTTCGAGATTAGGCAACGGAGGATGGAGCTAAAGAAACAGCTCGGAGGTCACGAGCACACACAGTTCTTGCTGAAGGCCAGCCTGGGTTCCTGGCACCAATGTCAAGTGACTCCCAGCCACCTGCGACTCCACTTCCTGGGTGTGCTGGCTAGTGCTTGTCAACTTACATAAGCCAGGGTCAGCTGGAAAGACAGAACTGTAACTGAAAAAAAAATGCCCGCGTCAGACTGGCCAGCAGACTGGTCTAGGGGGCATCTTCTTGATTAAGGACTGAGAGGGACCAGAGCACTGATGGTTGGGCGGACTTGGGTGTGTAAGGAAGCAGGCTGAGCAAGCCGTGGGGAGCAAGCCAGGAAGCAGCACATTCCTCCAGGGGCTCTGCTTCAGTTTCTGCCTCCAGATTCCTCCCTTGCTTGAGCTCCTCAATTATGGTCTATTAGTAATGGTTTACATTGTGGAACTGTAAGGGGAAAAAAAAGCCCTTTCCTCTTCAGGTTGCCTTTGGTCATGGAGTTTATCCCAGCAACAGAGAGCAAACTAAGACATAGGGGTTCCAATACCTCTGGCATCTTGTATCTGCACTCATGTGCACATACCCATAAGCAAACAATATACATAATTAAAAATAAAATAAATTTTACCCAAAAAAAGGTCACTGACTCACTGGAAGTTTTGTGTGATCTTGAGGTTCCAGAGCTCTGAGTCTAAAAGTTAAAGCCACCTGAAGTGAGGGAAAAGTCAAAGTCAAGGTCTGCCCCCACCACACACACACACACACACCAGTATCTGATAGAAAGCATCCTCTCCTCAGCCTCCTTTTGAACTAATGCTGATGCCCTTTGACCTCTGTCTACATCTACTCAGGCTTCCAGCACTGAGAAAATTTCCACCTCCCAACAACTTACCACTTTCTTGTTCTAGCTTCTGTGCTTTCTTCCACACCCCACATCCCAACTGGCTCCCAAAGAAGTGAAACTCATCACCATAAGGCAATGGGCTCTTCCATCTCTCCCTATCAGGCTGACCTTAAAAATCAAGGCTATGCGGTGAGGAGTTTGGGGCTCTGTTTTATCAAACTGGGAGGGGGATGGGCTCCCTTGCCTTCTCTTCTGTTTGGCTCCACTAGGAGCAACAGACTTTAAAATTTTAACATCTCTTCTGGGTTATACAACTCCCCTCCCCTCCCTAACTTCCAAAATCCCTATCTGCTTGGATTCCATGGACGAGGCCTTTGTAGGAAGCAGGGTCTTTGCAGATGTACTCAAGGTAAGGTCATTATAGCTTAGAGACTGGCCCTATATTCAATATGTTTGGTATCCTGAAGTGGGAAATGGGAACCTCACAATCCTCAGTAGCAAGAGCAGATGCTGGAGTTAGGTAGCCACAGAACATGCACCGAAGCTAAGGAAACCCAAAGAAGCCTTCTCCCCCACAGTTTGAAAGAAAAGACTGACACTTTGGCCTTCAACTTCCAGTCTCAAGAACGTGAATAATTTCTTGCCTAGTGGCATTTTGAAGGTGAGGGTAATTAATACACTTGCCTCGTGGGTTTCGTGAGGATTCAATTACCTATTATATAGTGTGTGCCTAAAGCATTGTTAGCACGCATACCCTCAAAAACTGTCAACTCTTATTTTTAAATGAAAAAAATGCATATTATATAATGAGGACTCAGTATAAATTATTATTACTGACAACAAAGTGCCCCGGTTTTGCTGAGACAACACAGCCATTGGACTCAGATTTGAAGCCAGTGTCCATAACATACGACCTTACTAATGACTGTAACATCTCAGAGGCCCCTCCATTTCATGGGGCCATTGCAAAGACTAAGCAAACAGAACACTCCAAGTCAACGCCTAGACTGTTATACCTTAACTCTGCAACAGTGTTCCACATTTTATGTGGGTTTGGCTTTTTTTTTCAGTTACTATCTCGAGATTCAGCACAAATGCATACTAAAAATTTGAGAGCAGAGCTTTAGAGAATAACAAATGTTTACCCTCAGTGCATTTTGCTAAAGATGCTAAGAAAGGGCTTAAGGGCCTTACAGAAAAAGGCAAACTCACACATCTAATGTGCGCATTTTCTCTACATTAAAATGACACACTGGGTGGCCCCAATATTGCCTGACTTCCTCCTGTAGCTTTCAGAGGTTTGGGCTGGATGTGGTATTATAATGAGGGTGTTGTGATGTGAAGACAGTGGGCTCTTTCACTGATTCCTGTCAGTCAGTCCACCTGTAGACATGTCTGCTCAATGTTCCTTCTCCGGTCCTATTCCTTCTCCCTCTCCAATCTGTGGCCAGGTCTGTCAGTGAGGTGCAGAGAGGAGTCAGAAGACGGTGGGGCAGCGCTCCATCCCTTTCAGTAACTTCTCCAGCTCACATAGACTACTCTCCAATGCTGAAAGGCCTCTGCTTTACTGAACCTAATAACAACAACACGAGGGCAAGTTGGAGGAAGGGGAGGCTCCATGTTGAGATTTTTTTTAACCTAGCCTCAATGTAGAAGGAGCAGAATCCTGAAAAAAAAAAAAAGTTTAGCTGCTAGTCTCTTACATACAAAGCCCCAAAGCTTAGTTCACAATTCTAGGGGCCAGCAGAGAGGATCCGATGCAACGGGGCAGACCTTTTGCTGAGCACACTGGGGTTTCCCCCATACAAGTGCAGCCAGATGGCGGGTCACCTGGAGCTGCTTAGCCTAGGCTGATCTCACTCCCGTGTTTATCTGCAGATGTTGGCCATTGGCTGAAGTAATGAGGGTAACTAACCCAGGCCTGGTCACAGCATGGTAGCTACAGGGCTTAAAAGAACATCAACAAAACAAAACACATCCTAATACTTACCGGGTTTGCATCAAGTCTGTTGCTCATACATTGGCCAAAATAAGCCCGATGGGCAATCCATGCACAGGGGACCATCCAAAAGTGTGTAAGGAAGAGGGAAATCACTTATGATCATTTTTAAAATCCACCGCAAGTAGTATCTCTCACCCCTATTTATTTATCTAAAAGGCAAGAACATTTGTTCTGAATGGGAATTTTCAAGGAAACTTCAATTCTTTCCTTATTTCAGGAAAAAAAAAGTGGGAATCAAGAACCTCAGAAAAATTAAATATTAAGGAGTCCCCACCTCATGGAGAAATTTTAGAAGACCCCTTAGCAAGCATGTCTACTTGAGAGTAACTACAACACAGCTCTCTTCTCAGCAACTCAGAGAGAATTTTGGACAAGATTCATCTCTTCACACAGATATATTTTCCACATGACCTACTCAAATGTCTCTATTTCTGCAAATTAACATTCATCAGATACACACTACACATTGGAGGAGGTCCTGAGGTGCAGAGAAAGTTTCCCGCCCTCATGGGGCAGAGAGTCTGTGAGGCAGACAGATAATAGTGGTGATGATATGTCTCCAATTGGGAAAATGCTGCAAGGAAGTTAGAGGCACGCTGAGAGTCTTGTCTGAGCTTCGAACTCTGGGCTGAGCACTCCAGGCGAAGGAGAGAGAGAAGACAAGGCCAAGACCTATAAATGGCTACATGGGAGGTTCCTCGTCCTGCTAATCAGGTATTAGATGATATGGCACTGCAGAAAATGTAGGCAAAATACAGGACATCAGGCACTCTCTACTGGAATGGGTGCTTCTGGCTATTTATTGAAAACCCAGAAAACATCAAGCCCACAGGGTATATGATCTTCATTGCCCTCCAACCCAGCTCCCTCCCCGACGAGCATAAAACATAACCCAGGCTTGGTTTCACACCAAGTCATTTTCAAGGGGAAATTCGGCATGATAGACATATGTATTTGTCTGTATGGGAAAAGTCACCTAATGTGTGTGTGTGGGGGGGGGGGAGTCAGCACAGGGCTCAGGAGACATTCCACCCAAATCCTTGTACCTCTCTCTCCTGAACTACCACTACAGTCTTTGTGGAGAATCAGTGGACAGAATGACGCGAACTGCAAGAATCGTCTGAGATGGGGGGCTGTTTCTGACATGGGCTCTTTTGCACACTTTTCACTCACTTC
The DNA here is from genome assembly GCA_028658305.1 of Pachyuromys duprasi. Taxonomy (NCBI): domain Eukaryota; kingdom Metazoa; phylum Chordata; class Mammalia; order Rodentia; family Muridae; genus Pachyuromys; species Pachyuromys duprasi. The sequence goes on from CM053752.1 coordinate 69,665,458, forward strand.
CCTCTGGTGGGGCTGCCTTGCTAGGCCACTGTGGAAGAGGGTGAGCTCAGTCCTGAGGTGACTTGAAGTGCTGGGGGGGTGGGGGCGGCGGGGAGACACTTTCCTGAGGGCAAGGAGAGGAAGGAAGAGGAAGGGAGGGACCAAGAGGAGAGGAGGGTGGGGACTATGATTAGGATATAAGTGAACAACCAAATAAATAAAGTTAAAAGTTTTTTTTTTTTAAAAGAAAAGGATCATCTGAGAGAGCTCAAGGAGGAAGCCGTGAAATACTCAAGATGGTCCTATAACAATGGACTGAAAGAGCCAGAAGTTTCTTCTTTCTCTTCAGCTAAACAAATAATTTAATAAGTCAGAATGCGTTACCCAAGGCTCTTTGGCCATACCCAGAGTTGCCCATGCCCTATGCTTTGTGAGTTACTAGGCCTGAGACCAGTGCCCAGGTATAGGGTCAAGGAAGGGACAATCTTCCCTTTTCAAAGCAGAAGGCCACAGAGCTGATGCATCATGTCCCCAACTTTGTCACAAGCCAGAGCATCTGTCCCATCAAGCTACTCGCTACAAGACTCAGATGGGTTACCCAAGTCCATCAAGAACAAGAGGGTACCAGGCCTCCGGGTCTTCACTTACCATCTTCCTCTGCCCTACAAGGCCACCGACCTCATCTCCTTGCTTGTGTGAGCAACCTTTCATTGGATTCCCCTCTTGCAGTTTAAGAACTGAGGCGGGGATTCCAGAGGAACAGAGCAGCTTTGTTACTCTGGTAATTAAGATAGGAGTGACATTCAAACACAGCCTGGACAGGATGTGGCAAATTACTGTATTCTTTGTGTGAAAAGCTGTTCCCGGACGGCTTTGTCTGCCCTCCAGGGACCTCATCATCTCCACTAAAAGTCAAAATGGGATTTTGTGCCTTCTATTCCCTTATCTTTCCCCCTCCTAATATATATCTGCTTTGAGGGAACTATGTTTGTCAAAGTGTGCTAATTTATGGCATTATGGGGGTGGTAGGAATGAAACCTGAGCTTTCCATTCTTGCCCCTGAAGCCGCTTTATGAAGCACCTCCTCTTAACCCTCCCTCTTCTCCATTTCCGGGGAGGCTATTTGCTAAACAGAGCATGCTCTTTCGCCTCCAACCCCCCGAAGCACGTGAGGCAGGCAAATTGCCACTTGTCATCGCTTTCTCAAGTATGCTATACATACAATTGTCTCACAGCTAATAGCTCCTTCTATTGTCCATAATTTATCACTGTCAACATTCTTTACATTTTATTTCCTCCTCATGGGTTTCACGAGAAATCTATGCTTCTACTGTTGTGGTCCTGGATTTCATTAGCATAACCTGCATGATGTCAAATAAATACATACGCTCTACCACAGCAGAGTCTGTGTTTTTTGCACAGAGCAGGATGTTACTTTTATTGGTACTTTTTTCCCCTCATTTCCTTACAGTCTTTTTCTTTCTCTCTAAACCATTATGAAGTGGGTACCAAAGGTATCTTTGGGTAATTAGCCATTACAGTCCTGTCACAGAAGGTTCCACAGTCAATACAAAGATAATTTGGGCAATGGTGAATGACAGTGCTGTCCAGACTTTTGGGATAATCAAGGACATATCCAGCTGTACCAGACATCTGTCAGACCCATGAATCATTTCAACAATAGCCAGGCAGCCCCAGTGAAGGTAAACACGACAGCAGGCAGCCCACCATTGCAGGCAGCAACACTTGTCCTCACAGAAAAGCCTGCCTCTGTGCGAGCAGAGCCCTGTGCAGAGCGGGGATGTGCACAGTTCAAGGACACGAAGAAAACCGCAAACCAAATGGTTGAGGGGGGCGTAAACAGTATGACAATCCTAATGCCTGTCCTAGCTAAAAATGAAATGCGTGCTCAGAAAGTAGACCTGGATAGATTGGTTGTAATTGGTTTTATGGAATAGGCTCTGTTTCCATTAAAAAACTCTGTCCTGAGTTTTTAATGCACCCAAATTCTATGCCGTTAAGTTCTTTCTGTTTGTTTAACAAGCTACCACTTTGTTTTGATGGCTTTTATTTGCAAAAGTTCCCCTAGAAAGTGTTTATGTGGCAGCCTTGGCTACAAATTCTTGAAATGGCATCAAAACCCCTCTAAAATGAAAAGGCAAAAGATCCGACAGACCAAAGCTGATTTAGGAGAAGTACAGTGGCTCACCGTTTACTTGTCAAAATGGCTGCCTCACGCGTAGCAGATGGTCTGACTCTATTCTAGTCTACCATTGACCACCTGATCAGGAATTTCCTACAAGGGGGTATATACATATAATTGTAGCCTGGTGAGGTTTGATGTGGTATTTTCTAGTGATCCTAAGTGAGCCCCCAAGTTTTCCAGCTGAAAAACAAGGATCTGGGGAACATAGATCTGCTGCTCCCGCACCCTTGACTAATAATACACTATCATTGTCCAAATCGCTTTTATGAGTTACCTACAGGCTGTTCACTCACATGTCCTTATGAATCCTCCAAATGCCAGACAAGCAGATTCTGAGAGTTCTGCACCCAGCCATACAGGACCTGCAGTGGGCAGGCAAGCTGGGATGCCAGAGAACCAGGTGAGTGATATGGAAATTAGTACCTGAGATACTTTTGTCTTTCTGTCAGTAATCCTACTTCCTTTGAGACCCAGTGAAGGATCAGCTTTACCATAGTATGAACTGCACCAAAGTATACAACTTGATAGGTTGGCCCTATGTTTAGACCTATGCCACCAGCCACCATAACTATTAAGGCAGTGGACACATTCCTCACCCAACTCCCATATTCTTTACACCTATTTTTAAGACTTCTCCTCTTGTCCATCATGTCTCCCCATGCAGCCTTACAAGTGCTTTCTGGTTACGGATTAGTTTGCCTTTCCTAGAGTTTTACATAACTAGATGTACCTACTACATACTTGCTTTCTGTGTGCCTGGTTCCTTCCTTCAACTCCATTTTGATAAACTTCCATGTTCTTCATCTTTTGTAGTAATACATTTCTTTTTATTTGTCTTTAAATATGTGTGCACCACAGTTTACCCAGTGCAGCCATGCACTTTTCTTTTTTCAGTCTATCTCTATGACAAACAAAATTACTATGAACAGTCTGGGGTAACATGGTTTTGTTGACTGAATACATAGTGTGTGTAGAGGCTAGATTACACTGTCACACTTTCTCCAGCTGGATCGTTCACATTTCCACCACCAACAGTATCTGATAGCTCCCTTTCTGTCGTATCTTATACAATACGTTACCAGTTCTTATGTTAGCCATAGGTCTATGGTGATGCCTCACTGTGGTTATAATGGTTATAACTTATACCTTCCTAATATTCAACAAGTACATAAACATATATAATATAATATTCAATAAGTACATAAACTTATTTGCCATTGATGTGTCTTTTTATGGGGGAGGTGACATTTCTGTCCAAATGTTTTGTCCACTTGTCTATCTGTATACCAGCATCACACCATTGTAATTATCAAAGCATTGCACGAGTTATGGTAAAAGGGGGCACCTGTTCTCAGTTGTGTTTTCCATTTTGAAATTTATTTAGCTGTTCAAGGTCATTTCCATATCGTCTTGTCGTACAAAATAAGCTGGTGTTTTGACTGTGACTATATTGAACTTATAGCCCGGTTTGAATAGAACTAACATTTCAGTGATAGTGCCTTATCATACATGAACAATTTCATACATGAGCAAGGCATATCTCTGCATTTGAGTTAAAGGAGTGCACATCCATGAACAACCAGGCTTTTATGTGGGTGCTGGGGATTTGAACTCTGCCCCTGTATGTCCTGCAAACACTCTTACCAGCGAGCTTTCTCTCCAGCCCTATGTCTGCCTTTCTTTAGGTCTTTATCTCACTCAGGTGTGTTTGGTAGTTTTCAATACACACATCTTTGGCCAGGTTTGTCTCTAAGTATATCACAATCTTGATTCCACTAAATACATCATTTAATTTTTATTTCAAGACATTAAATTACTGTTATATCTTTTATTTACATTTCTCAACTTTTTAGCTCATGAAAGTACAGTTGCTCTCATATATTGATCTTGTATCCAACAATTTTACTAAATTCAGCTTTCAGTTCTAAGAGCTTTTTACCGAGTCCATTAGAATTTGTACCCAGACAATCACATTGTGAATTGTAACTAAATTCTTCATTTTAACTTAGATGACTTTTTATTTATTTATTTTTTCTTGACTGGCTGCACTGACTAGAATCATCACTATAATGCTGAATAAAAATATCAAGGGCAGATGGACATCTAACTTTGTTTCTGATATGAAGCAGGTACTTCATCATTCCTATATGATGCAGCATAGTAAGGGCATTTTCCTCCTACTCTAGATAGCTTAGAGTCTTTATGGGGAAAGAAGGTTGGGCCTCTGAGGTGATACTTGTTTTTAATATGTGTATTTTGTGTGCATGTGTTCTGCTTGGGCACATGTGGGCATGTGGAAGCCAATGTCAGGTCTCTTCCTCAATCACATCACCTATTTTAAAAGTCAGGGTCTCACTCTGTAGCCTGGCCAGTCATGAACTCACTGTGTAGACCAGTCTGTCCTTGAACTCATGAAGATCCACCTGCCTCTGCCTCCAAGTGCTGGATTAGAGGCACGTGCTCCACACCTGGCCTCCACATTATTTTTTTTGAGACACCCTCTCTAGATAATTATGGAGCTTTGTTAGTTGGGCTAGACTGATTGGATCCTACAGTCTCCCTGTTCCAACACTGAGATTACTGTACAGTGAGCCATGCCTGGATTTATGAAAACTGGAGATCAGAGGGTTAAGTCCTTATGCTTATACAACAATATACTCTTTTTAAATTTAAATTTATTTTTTATACTTTATTCACTTTATATCCCAATTGTAGCCCACTCCCTAGTCTCCTCCCTGTCACCTCCCCCATTCTCCTACCCTATTTCTCAGAAAGAGGGAGCCCTCCTCCCCTACCATCTTACCCCAGCCTATCATGTCTCATTAGGACTGTTTGTACCCTCTTCCTCTGTGGCCTGGCAATGCCCCTACACCAGCCTCCACCAGGGGAAAGTGACCAAAGAGCAGGCAACAGATTGTGTGTCAGAGACAGCCCCTGCTCCCCTTACTAGGGATGCCACATGGAGACTGAGCTGCCTATTGGCTACATCTGAGCAGCAGGTCTGGGTCCTCTTCATACATGGTCCTTGGCTGGTGCATCAGTCTCTGCAGGGCCCCTGGACCCAGATTTGTTGGCTCTGCTGGTCTTCTTTTGGAGCTCCTGTCCACTCTGGGTCCTTCTATACACCTACTCTTTCCTATGACTCCCTGTGCTCTGCCCAAAGAATGGATACAGAAATGGTGGTACATTTACGCAATAGAATACTATTCCGCTGTTAAGAACCAGGAAATCATGAAATTTTCAAGCAAATGAATGGTACTAAAAAAGATCATCCTGAGTGAGGTAACCCAGAACCAGAAAGACACACATGGAATATACTCACTTATAAGTAAATATTAGCCATACAATACAAAATAACCATACTATAATCTACAGACCTAAAGAAGCTAAGGAACAAGGAGGACCCTAGGGAAGATGCTAAATTCTAATTCAGAAGGGCAACTAGAATAGACAACAGAAACAGCTGAAGAGAGGGAACAGGATAGGAGCCTACCATAGACATCCTCTGAGAGACTCCACCCAGCAGGAGATTGAAGCAGATGCTGAGACTCACAGCCAACAATATACATTTTATGCTTATACAACACACAGTTTGTTAACTCAACCATCTTTCTGGCCCCAGAAATTATTTAGATGTTGTGTGGTTTATCTTATAATCTGCTAATATGGTGAGAAGTTTTATAATGGTAAGTCAACCTTACATGCCTTACACCATATAATAATGGTACATTATCATGTATACATACATCTAATTTCCTGATATCTTATTCTGAAATTTCACAGCCATGTTTATGAAGGATATGGTTTTACAACAATAACACTTCCCTTTTCATTTCTTTCCTTTTTTTGTTTTGTTTTGTTTTTTTCCTTTCTAGAGAAGGATTCTCTGTGCAGCCCTGTCTGTCCCAGAATTGCTTTGTAGGCTGGCTTCAAGAGATCCACCTCCCCAGTGCTAGGAGTAAAGGCGTGCATCACCATGTCCAGCCTCTACTTTTATTTCATACACAGTGTGTTTGGCCTTGCTGTCAGTAACGTGTTGTCGACAATTTTCAGAAGAGTTAGTCTTCTTTCTTTTTTGTTTGGTTGTGCTTTGTTTTTTTGTTTTTTCAAGATAAGGTCTCTTTGTATAGCCTTGGCTGCCCTGGACTCGCTTTGTAGACCAGGCTGGCCCCAAACTCACAGAGATCCACCTGCCTCCCCGAGTGCTGGGGTTAGGGGGGGTGGCTACCACACCCAGCTTAGTCTTATTTCTTTAAACTTTTTGTACCTATCTTGCTGATAGGTGATTTACATTCTGTTCAAGTCACCTGTTTAAAGAATACAACTCAGGAATATTTGGTGAACTCACTGAAAGGGTTCACTTCTGTCTCTTCCATCCCAGTCTCTATTATGGCATAGCTCTAGTTGATAATTTTTTTTTATTGATGTACAATAAAAAATAATTTTTTGTTGTATGAATCTCTGTGTGTGTCTGGGTGTGTCTGGGTATGAGTGTGTGGTGTGTTTGTATATATGTGTATGTTTGTCTGTGTGTGTTTATTTGTGTATGTGTGCATATGTGTGTGTTTGTGTATGTTTGGTTATGTGTGTGCATGTTGCTTTTGATTTGTTGTTCTTGTTATTATTGTTGGGGCTATCTGTCCATTTGAAATGGTGTGTCCTCTTGTGTCCTTGGCTGCCCCTGTCCTCTTCTTGCCTCAGCCTCCTGAGTGCAGGGATTATAGGCCGGTGTCACCACTCATGTTTCGAATGTCTTCTTGACCCCTCATGGTCTCAGCTCCAATTTCTTTCTTGTACCATGGTCGGACAAGTTGTCTGAACTGTGTAAAATATCCAAGAGACAAGTTCCTCTTTCAGGCTCTTCAGGAAATTCCAGTTCCTTGGGGAGCGCTATTTCAATACCCCGACAAATAAATGGAGAAGCACAAATCTCTCTAGAATATTTTCATCTTGGCCAGAATGATTGTGTCTTATGTGGGGGAAACAGCCTTTGAAGGTGTAATCATGTGAAGACTCTTGCAGTAAGACCATCCTAGATTATCTATTATCTAATTCTCTCTCTCTCCCCCTCCCTTGTGTGTGTATATGTGTATATGCATGACTGTATGTGCATGTGCCTGTCTCTCCTTGAGTATGTGTATGTGCATGTGTGTGTGTGTGTGTGTGTGTTATGTGTAGTAAGTACACACAAGTGTTTGGTATACAAGCCTGTATGTGTGCCTGTGGTATCTTCCTCTCTTTTCTCCTTTCATTTTGAAACAATCTCTCACTGAACCTTAAGCTTACCATTTCCTCCTGGCTGGCTGGCCTATGAGCCCTCAGCATCTACCTATCTCTACTCCACAATGCTGAGGTTACAGGCATATGAGTGCCAGAGATTTGAACTCAGGTCTTCTTGTTTCTGTATCAAGTGCTCTTACATGCTGAGCCATCTCCTGCAAGTCTAAGAGTCGTGAGGGACACTTGACACCAGGACCCGCTAGGGAACAAATAAAAGCAGCAAGATTCAAGGCCAGCTCACTGTCTTTCAAACTCAGCTCATCCAGATCACCTTTTAGCACAAACATCATAACCCAAGCTATCTAGTGAGTTACAAATATATTACTAAAAAAAAAAAAATCTAGGTTTCACAGTTACACGTACAGAAAACTCTGCTACCCGCACTTCCTGGCTTCAATACTATTGATAATAGGTTTTGTCTGTTTTGTTCCTATGGGCCCTTACATTCCCTCCCCACGTTGAGAATCCCAGCACCTTCTGCTGCCTAATAGTCATCACTTGTATCAGGAAAAGAGTAGAAACTACTAAGTCAGTACCTTTTTTAATTTGCGCAACTTACCCTAGAATGAATACCTTATCTTCTGTGGTGGGTCAGCAAGACAATCAGATAAACCAAGGACACTTTGGGAATGCAAGTAAAACACAGCCATCTTAAGATCGTGGAACGACAAGACCAGAAGGAAGGATATCTGCCTTCCTCAGCCATTGCTCATTCATTCATTCTGTTCTACTGCTTGGGGAGTAGACTTTTGGTTTCTTAAAAACAACCCAGCTATGTCATGTACATATGCTTTCATTTTAATCCAAAGTATGGGGTTTTATTTGTCCAGGGTTGTTAATTGTCTCCTGTGGGGTGTGGCTTTTTGCCAGCTGCTAACTGCCTGTCTCATGCCTTATGCAGCAGGGATAGGGGCGTGGTCTAGGGCTCTGAGAACATATATTTGAGAGCCCAGAAAGAGAAGGTGTGGTGTACAGTGGTGGCCTGTGACAAATAGCAGTTTGGAGAGACCCGAGAGACAGACGGTGTGGCAGTTTGGAGCAGACATAAGGAGAGACACACTTTGGGGCCCAGCGGCTTGGAGGAGACTGCTGGCTACGTTTGTCGTTGATAGAGATTGGTACATGCCCCAAAGACCCTTCAGCCCTGAACAGCCGGGAGAATAAAGGGCTCTGTGCCTCCTCTCCCCACAAACCTTCTGTCTCCTGCCTATGGTTGCTGTGGTGGGGCTGGTGGAAAGGAGGTCCAGGCATAAATACTCCAAGTCAAGCAGAGCGCTACAGGAAGAGGTGCATGATGCTGGGTCAGAACGAAGGTCTGTGGATAGTGGTACTGTGAGGTGGACAGGGCTCATTATCGATATTAGGAGACAATAGGGAACTGGGGCTGGTATGGCAAAATGTAGGAGTCCCTCCTTAGATTAAACAATTCACTCTCAGCTGAAACGCATGATTTAAACTTATTGCCTACAGCCTTCAGCCTAGAGCAGCGGTTCCCAACCTTTGGGGCGCCACCCCTTTGGGAGTCGAACGACCATGGGAAATATTGGATATTTGCATTACTATTCATTACAGTAACAAAGTTACAGTTATGAAGAAGCAGCAAAGATTATTTTAGGTTGGGGGGTCACTCCGACACGAGGAACTGTGTTAAAGGGTTGCATCATTAGGAAGGCGGAGTACCACTAGCCTGCTCTGTGACAGGCCTTATGAAGCACAGGAAGGTGCGGATATATTTAAAGGGCACCCCAGTCAGAGACTCCGATGCTGCCGATGCTGCCGCAAAGATCAACCATCCACTACATAGCCCTGCTAGCAACTGCATCCCTAGCAGCCACCATTTCTTGCTCCTGTGTTCGGTAGTTGGTGCTCAAAGTGAGAACAAAGTTTCACAGACAAAGCCCATGTGTTTCTGGACTTCTTACACACGCCTATGTTCAGCCTTCATGGTCCACATAGCATAGCCTACTACTGCGCGTTTCAGACTCCTGTTCACCCTAGAAGGACTTCCCAGCATGCAGGGCAAGGAGCAGAGGCTGAGCGTAAGGGAGCCAGGCTTCCCCAGCACAGGGACGTGCACGTCTGATACCACGTGGCACAGGAGGGGAAGCGCGGCAGTGAGCCACCTGTGTCCTTTTAAAAGAGTGAACTTGGACTGAACTCCCCAGTTTTATCCTGCTTTTCACGTGTCCTTGGGAGCTTGGGGGAACACTCGAGTTCTGCGTAGATCAGCCTGTGAGGGTCTGTCCCGTGTCCTGTGCCCCACACCCCCGCCTCCATCATCCGATGACAACAGCAACTTGTAAAGCTAAAAACAACTCCAACTTATAAGGGACTCGCGGTCACAGATGCCAGCCTGCTTTGAAAGCTGCAGCCGCAGCACCTGAGGAAGACTTCCTTTCTAAACCAGAGCAAAGGTTCAGGCTCCATTTCCGCGTTAAACAGAGTTTCCCAGGAGCCCCTTTCTGCAGGGTTCACGAGTGACCTCTAAATGACACCAAACTAGAAACCTCAGTCATTGCAGGGTCACACTGGGTATTGCCAAGATAACTTGGGAATATCAGCTTCAAATCATAGACCCTGGTGTGAGATTATTTTGAGGCATATTCAGAAGTACGTTAAAGTGGTCCCTGGGAGTCAAGGGCAGTAGTTAGCACTAACTGAACAGGATAACAAACAAGCCTACTTAGGAATGGAAATCAGGAGCCCCAAATGGCTCAGACTGAGAGAAGTTAACGAAGCCCTTAAGAGGAGACAGCAAGAAAAGAGAAAATCATGAGTCAAATCCCAACCAGGCTATTTGATCAACTTCGTAATCCTTGGTCTCTACCTAATGCTCTAAGCGCCAGTTTCCCATGTCAGCAGTTCTTCTCCATAGGATTCTTAGGGAAAGCAAAGAGCTGGACTGTCCTGTGGGGCGTGCCATGTTCATGGTGAGCGCTGGGGAGCACAGAGGATACCGATGGAGGCCAGTGAGACAGAAGCGGACAAGAAAGAATAAGGCAGCCAGGCATAGTTTAAGTTCTGGGGATAATTACATCCTGAATTCTAGAATCCATCTCTAACTGTATATGATCTATTTAGGTCTTCATTAGAGCTTTAGATTTTTTTCTTTTTTTTTTTTTTACTTTAAATTCCAATGCTTGCATCTCACTCCACAGACTTAACTCATTTGGGGTGAAGCCAAATCATCGACATTTTGTTGCTGTTCCTGCTGCTTCCATTTTTTGTTTTGTTTTGTCTTAATTTTTCTGAGTATTGTTCATGTCAAACCAGATTTGAGAAAAACTGGTTATGGCTAGCCCACATCTGGATGACCTAGGATTCCCTGCCAACATCTGGAAGCAACAGGGAGATGTAAAGCGATGTCTAGAACGGATCCTGTATGACTCAGGGGAAAGGTGAGGCTACTCTTTCCCCATGGGTATCCCAGTCAAGGAAGGAACCCAGTGCTGTGTTCAGGACTGGGAATACAGACTTGAATGGAAGGCCACGCTGGAACTTGCCAATAGAAGTGGACAGGAGAAGCATACACAGACAGTGGCAAAGCCGTGTCAGAACACTTTGTAGGACAATAGGCACGAGGAGCCACTGATGCCCAGAGACTGAAGAGACGGACATCCTGGGGAACCGGAGCTGCTTGCAAACGGGGAGGAGAGAGCATGTTCCAGCCATAGTCTAGCATGATGGCGGTGGCAGTGACAAAGAGCATGCACAGAACGTCATTGCAGAACATGTGCAGAACAAGGTCATTGCACAGGTAAAGGCAATTGCCACCAAGACTGACAATCTGAATTTGATCCCTGGGATCCACATAGTGCAAAAGCACTGACTCCTACAAGCTGTCCTCTGAACTACACATACACAATGTAATTTTTTAAACAAAATTTGTTGTACGCTTTTGAGCCACTTTGCAGGCTCTGTATCCCCTCTCTCATCTTGGGCTGACTCCTGAGTCCAGCACTATTAGGAGACCATCTCCATCCCCAGACTAGAAATGCACAGCCATCTCTCACTGCAGTTCTAAGGCCTACAGGGGGCCTGTCTCTGACCAGCAGGACTCGGTGCAATTCGATGGACCTTTCTTTCCCCCTTTTAACTGCCTCTGTCCTCTTAGCCTCTCTGTACAGACTGCCACATGGCTTCCCAGGTCCCACTAGGCAGACATTGATCTGCCAGGCCACTCTGTTCCCTTTCACCTCACCTCCCCTCCAGAATGGACTTTCTAGTAAGGAGGTATAGGGATCAGCAAATTGGAATTTACATACCTTCCGGAAAGATCCTTTAAGTTGAGCCAGGGCTTTGGGACAGTTACGTGTCTTTATTACTCAGCTCAGACCCTGAGGCAGTAGTACACCAGGCCAGGAAAGTAGCTCAGTTATGTTTCATTTTGTTTGAAACTTTCTGTGAGGTCTGCAATTGCTTGAGCCTTAGCTCTGTGTTCTCCAAGGACCTAACTATCACATATGAGTACACGAGAAGGGACAGGCTGACATCCTGAAATTTACCTCAGTGTGTTGGCTTCGTTGATATATATATGTACATAAAAATCCCTATCATTACATGCCAGAAATGCATACCTATAAGTATACGTATACACACATATTCCACATTTATGAGAAAGTATTATCTAATGCTAATGGCATTGTTTCACAAGCCCTGTCCTGTGTCCAGTCCTAAATTATCCTCTCTGGCAAACTTTAAACCCTCTCAATGGAGTAGATATTTACACACAAGCATTCAGCCTAATTTAGATCAAGTCCAAAGCCTTAGCTACCCAATATTTCCTTTTCATAATCCACTTTGATTGTTATTGATTTGTATGTCTGCAAAGTACCAGGCAATGATAGAGGCCTTCTGAATGTTTCATGGCTGGCCATTTGTTGGCTCACCCTTGGCTCTATAACAGTATCTCTATAGGTCTTCCACAGATGGTACCACCGCCTGCCCCACAGAGGTCCCTACTCATGTAATGAAATGAATTATCAATAAAAAAAACAAATTGGCAATCATAGGCAATTAAAAATCAATTATTCAAAAGCACTTACTATGATAAGACAATTTGAGCTTTATTTAGCAGTAATGGGAAATAAAAATATTTTATTCTATACACACACACACACACACTTACACACACACACACACACACACCACACACACACACACACACGAATGTTCGAAGAGAAATTTATGTCCAGTGTTTGCTTGAAGAACTAGGAAACAGCCCATCTGCACTGCTCTCTGACGGGCTCTATTTCCTCAGTCTTGTCTAGATTCAGGAGCTTTCATTTTTAGTATGAGTCTGTGAATTCTTAGTTATCTCTTGGCCTTTGAGGTTGATATCTTGCTGATAGATGAGGGTGTGAAATCCGCCGATCAGCGTGTGATTGTCATCGAGAACTCTTCCTCACGCACCGTCGCCTTAGTTACTTTCCTGGTGCTTTGATGAAACACCACGGTCAAGACAACTAATGCAAGGGAGGGTAGGCTTTGCTCAGACTCATGATTCCAGAGAATTAGAGTCCATACAGGTGGGGTGAGCAGAGGGAGCAGAAAGCTGAGCACTCACATCTTGAACTTTAAGCATGAAACAGAGAGAGGCAACTGGAAGTGGCCTGGGGCCTTTATGCTCTCAAGGCCTGCCTCTACTTTCTTCAACAAGGCCACACCTCCTAAACCTCCCCAGACAGCACCAACAACTAGGGACCAAGTAACCAAACATCCGAGCCAGCCAACACTTTTCATGTTCTATGAAAATAGAGAACGGAAGCCTAACTTCAACCACTAGCTAGACTTGAATAAGAGAGATCAAAAACAGGTCTCCTCTAACATGGGAGAGTAAGCAGCATTTGAAAACCACAGCAAGTGAGCTTTTCAGGGAACAATGGGGCTGTGCAAATAAAGAACAATGGGATTTAGAAACTCATGACAATAAAATCTCCTTTTCCCAATGAGATGGGTAGAAGCCATTCTATACCTGAGTTCTAAAGCTGCTGTGATTTACTGTTGTTGTTTGGTTTTTGAGACAAGCTCTCTCTATGTAGCTCTGCCTCTCCTGGAACTAGTTCTGAAGACCAGGCTGGCCTCAAATTCAGAGATCCTCCTGCCTTTGCCTCCTGAGTGCTGGGATTAAAGGTGTGCACCACCACTGTCCAGCTATGATTTACTTAAATATAGTGGAAAATGGAAGTTTCAGGTGAGAGAAGAGAATGATTTCCCATTTTAAAAACAAAGCTCGGGACGTGTGAAAATAAAAATGCTGGTCAAATTAATAAAAATTAACTTCCCATACCTTCATCTCTTAGGCCAACAGGAGATCAGTGGAGCTAGTGAACCCAGCTGCTGGATGGGAGGTCTTGGGGCCAGGGCATTGCAGACACATAGCTGACAAGAGATTGTCAAGGTAAGTGCAATTTGTCAAATTGTATAGTAAAGAGCTTCCTTCAAATCAAGGACAATTCACTAGAGGAAATAGGTAGGCAGTTATGGGCTTAAAGGGAGCACTGTGTGAGATGAAACCCAAAGCCCTCCAAAAAGCAATCAAACACAAAACACAAGCAACACACAAGCACACACACATACACACATGCATGTACAAGACAGAGACAGACAGAGAGAGACAGACACAGAAAGACAGACAGACAGTGCCTTTGGTGCAAATCACCTCTAACCACCCCTCCCCCCATGCACAAATCAGCTTTGACTCTGCCCCAGAAACGCTTGTATCCTACAAAAGTTTCCATCAGGAATTTTACACTCAAGAGGGAGAACAAACTTGCATTTTAAACATCTTCTCTAAATTATGAGTTTACTTTTATACATGGTCCTTTTTTGTTTGTTTCTCAAGACCTTAAATAAGTAAATATTTGAATTTCTAATTTTTCTTTTCACATTAAATAGCACACACGGAGTTGTTTGCATATATTTGTAGAAGCCAAATATTTAAGATATGCAATTTGAAATTATTAGAAACCGCTACTGTTTTTGGTGGCCCGGCTACATTTCATTGGCCGAAGGAAGTAAAGTCAGGAGACAGAGAACCAACTTTTAAAAGAAGTGTAAGTCATTTCATCTACCATACTGCCTTACCTCTAGGCTTTCTCTCTCTTCTATTTACTCCTAAAATTAGAATACATTTTAGTTTCAGTGGAATGATCAAAATTATCCTTCTTTTATATCCGTTTTACTTTTGCTGTTGTCTCCTTTGTAAAAATGTAGCTATGTTTGAAAAACATGTGACAAAGATGCCACTGCTCCCAATTTCAGTGCTACAAGAGGCATTATGAAGCCATCACCCTGCTCTTTTCCTAGTGAACTCGGACAAAGCCACTCAAATTTTCCCTGTGCAGTGTTGCAAGTGCTCACTAAATTGGTTGGAATTAATACATTAAAGGAGTCCTATTTTATGTTTTGTCTGGTATAGCAGCTGTTGACATTTTCTTTTAATTTTTTAAGATTACTCATGTGTGTGAGTGTGTGAGAGAGAGTGTGTGTGTGTGCATACCATGGTGTGATATATGCTTCTGAAACTCAGAGGTCAAATCTCAGGAGGCAGTTCTTTCCTTCCACCATGTGGATCCCAGGGATGAAATTCAAGCTTGGCAGCAAACACCTTCACCTGCCTAGCCATCTCTCTGGTCCCAGCTGTTGACAAATTTAAATACTCAAGGTAGGATGAGAATCTTACCAAAAGTGTATCTGCTCATAACTCACATATACAGGAAAATAGAAAGAAACAATAAAATAACAGCATTCACAATGTAAATCTATTTTGTTGCTGCTCGTTAAGTAGATTTGTTCTTATGTCTGTTACTATTTAAGTGCAACATAATTACATATTATAGAGTGAATATACACTTTAATAGAGGTTATTATTTAAGCTTTGTTATAACTATTTTTATTTGTTTCATTAGAGTACATAAATACTTTGGGGAGAGAAGGGGCTTTTTTTTTAAGATGAAAAGATGGTTTTTAATTATTATAGCTTTCTTTGCTTGGAGCTGATGTTCATAATTAACACATATTAGAATCAAATGCAAGCATGTATTTTATGCTCACTGGAGTATATGAAGTTTAACTTCTCTCCGTGGGCTGTGTGTGCGGTAGCATTTTCACAGTGGCCTCTGAACACTCTGGGTAATCGGAGCGTCACACCACCGGGCTGATCTGGGCCGTCACCAGTGTTACATCAGCTTCTTGCAGAGTTCACACAATGTCACGTTTGCTTGATGAAAACGTCCATAGCAAAATCTCCTGTTAGCGACTGAAGTCAGATCAGACCTGACTGACAGGCAGGCACAGCCTGAGGACTGGAAATGCAGTGAAGGAGGCAGGGAACTGTGCTACTGACTTCATGAAAACAATGCTGTCTTAGTCCACTTCAAGTCACTGTAAGTGAATAACAAAGGTTGGAAATTTTATAAAGAGTGGGGATTTACTTAACTTTAAGTCTGGAGACAGAGACCTTCAAAACTGTGTCCTGACATCCAAGTAAGGCCTTTTAGCAATATCATAACACCGAGCATATCCATTGCACAGTGGAGTGGAGCAAATGTGCCAAGCCAGGTCTCTCTCCTTCTTCTTACAAACATCAGTGTGTTAGGGAGTGGGGTGGAGGCGGGAAGCTACCAGGGTGGTTACATCTTCTTCTAACTACCTCTCAAAGGCCTTACCTCCAAATACCATCAAATGGGAATTTGAAGATTAACTATCTAACACATGCCCCAGACGGATCTCATCCAACTCAAGCAAATACAAAATGAAACTCAGTCTGAAGCTCTGTTTGTTGTCATTCTTATTATTTGTTTGTTTGTTTGTTTTTCTCTACACTTTACCATTTTGTTACTGCGGATCATAGCAGTGACAAATGATCCTGGCCGCTTTGTGGAAGCAGAGCTAGACTTTATTTCTCAGTCCTTCTACACTAAGTGTGGCTGGGGCTGAGCTCTGGCCATGGAATGTTAGCAATAGTGCAAACCACTTCCAAGTTCTCAGCTGCCTGCCTCATGTCCATTCCCCTTCTACGTGCTGGATGCAGACAAGTGCCTTAGGCTTGGAAGTCAAGGCTGAAGATGGTGAGGTTCCAGGTTGACCCTGCCTGGGCCTTCTCTAAATCACCACCAAGCAGCCCTTCTCAGGATAGAAGGTAAATGTCCATCATGTTGGAGCCATGATGAGGTTCCCAGAACAGTTCCTTAAATCAGTGTTTCTGTGTCTGATAGTGAGCTAGCTGGAAAGACTGAGTGGAGTTTGGAGTCTAAGGAGCACCTAAGTAACTTTTTCACAGAGCCCATTTTTTTATTTAAATTTTTATTTTGTAATATTAGTAACAGTTTATTCACTTTGTATCCCAGCTGTAGCCCCCTCCTTCATTCTGTCCCAATCCTACCTTCCCTCTCTCATCTCCTCCCATGCCCCTCTCCAAGTCTACTGATAGGAGAGGTCCTCCTCCCCTTCCATCTGACTCTAGCTTATCAGGTCTCATCAGGACTGGCTGCAATGTCCTCCTCTATGGCCTGGCAAGGCTGTTCCTCCCTTGGGGGTGGGGAGCGTCAAAGAGCCAACCACTGAGTTCATATCAGAGACAATCCCTGTCCCCCTTACTAGGGAATCCACTTGGATACTGAGCTGCCATGGGCTGTATCTGAGCAGGGGTTCTATGTTATCTCCATGCATGGTCCTTGGTTGGAGTGGCAGTCTCAGAAAAGACCCCTGGGCCCAGATATTTTGGTTCTGTTGCTCTCCTTGTGGAGCTCCTGTCCTCTCCAGGTCTTACTATCTCCCTCTTCTTTCATAAGATTCCCTGCACTCTGCCCAAAGTTATGAGTCTCAGCATCTGCTTTGATACCCTGCTGGGTAGAGTCTTTCAGAGGCCCTCTGTGGTAGGCTCCTGTCCTGTTTCATGGAGCCCTTTCAAACCAGCTTTAGCAGATTCTCATTCAAACCAACCCTGACACATCAGAAAAGGTAACAAAAGCAGGAGTGGAAAGTGTCCAAAGAGAAAATCATAACAAACAATCAAACTGAGGCGATCAATGATTAAGCCACGTGTGTCAAGTGTGCCAGCCAAGAACTGACCAGTCTAGAACTGAGATATGGGGGTTCAACTCTAGAGCCTGCATTTTAAGCCTCTCTGTTAGCCTGACTCCTGACTTCTACTGAACATGGCCAGAGAAGTTGTTCTTTGCTGCATTTCTTGAAGGTGGTGCACTTTGAATTGTCTGTGCTTGTTTCCTGCTCCAAAGGCAATTTACAACGTCTTGATGCTGGTGTTGCAATCTCACTTCCAACTGATGACTTTACAGGTCATTTCTTCTCAGTGGAAGTGAATGCTATCATCTGGGACAGGTTTCAGAAGTACCATCTAGTGGGCCGTATCACCGCACACCACGGTTTGTGAGCCACCTTGCTGTTCCTTCCCTAACTTGCCTGCTTACTTGAGAATTGAACATTCCTAAGGAGGTGGCTTGTTCCTGTGCTGGGAGCCGATTGATCACAGGTAAGCCCCATACAAGCCGACTGACCCGTCTAAGGGGCCATTGGACTGCTAGTAAAATCTAGTTAGATGTTAGTAATTACACAAACAGGCTTAGAGCCACCTTGCCAGGTTGGTTTGTTTTTGTTGTTGTTTTTAATTTTTCACAAAGGCTGGTTCTTCCACTGTAATGAGTACAAGCCAGAAGCAATTCTAAAGCTGCATTTGTGGCAGCTGGACCCCAGGAGGTGGCAGTGCCCAAGGCAGGATTGAACAGAATAAACTGCTAAGTGGGTATTTCGTCTGTGCCTATGTCTGTGGTGAAGTCGCAGGTCTGCCTAGAACAGTTACAGACAGTTGTAAGCTGCCATGTGGGTGCGGGGAGTAGAACTCAGGACCTCTGGAAGAGCAGCCAGTGCTTCCAACTGCTGAGTCATCTCTCCAGCCCCTTGCCGAGTTCCACCAACATGACTTTTTCTAAGGTAGGCTGTTAAACTTGTCTCAAGCCTTAGACCTCTCATTTTGAGCTGAAGACGTTATTATGAAAAGGACAATTTCACAGAGTTGCAAAAGGTTAAAAAGATCATATACATAAACCTTTGGCAAGCTGTCTAAAGCTATTAGCTATTATTGTTATTATTTCAAAGGCTGTAGAACTTTATAAAAAATGAAAAAAATAAAAGTTCAGAGGACCAACTATAAACTGGGGATTGGGGAGAGTCCCAGGAAATATAGTTAAAGAAAACAATGCTTAGCTTGGACCTCCTGGTACAGGCTTATAATCCCATCTACTCTGGAGTCTGAGACAGAAAGAATGCAAACTTAAAATCAGGCTGGACAATGTAGCTAGACTCTATGTGAAAAACGAGATTTTAAAAGGCTTGGTGATGTAGCTCAGTAGTAGCATGCTTGCAAGGGTAAGGCTGGGTGTCTCAAAAGAAAGAAAGGGAGAGGGGGGAGCAATGGACAGGGAAGGAAGGGAAAGAGAATGAGAGGTACAAAAAAGAAAAGGAAAGAATAGAAAATGTAATGTTGAGGGCAAATTTGTCAAGTCAGCATAATAAAGTAACTTGAAAATTAGCAAAGCCGGAAGCAAACACTGTCTATGATGCTAGTTGTCAAGTCTTCAGCAAATACATAATTCACATGGCCCTCACTGTCTTCCTGTGTGAAGTGAATTAATAAATGCAAATGTTTGCTCTGATGTCAACCCATCATGCAAATCTTCATGTTGCCTGTTCTCAGAAAGCACATTTTTCCTAGGCCATTGTTAAGTTTAGTCTTTAATAAGTGCCATAACTTCACTGGGTAGGGAAGAGCAGAAGTGAGATCATGCATTCAGATGTGGAAGCAAGAAGATATCAAGTTCAAAGCCAGTCTTAACTAAAGTGTGAGTTCCCATCTCAAGATGCTCTTTCTCTTTTGACTGATTTGTGTGAAGGATCTATAGCAGGTAGGACTCTCAGATGTTCGTCAGCTCATTCTCTACCCATTTTGACTGAGTCTCTGCAGTAATTGAGCTGCAAGCTGACTCCACCTTAGGGATGTGTATTTATAGCAGTTGCTGTAATTCTCTATAATTCTTTGAACAAACCGAACATTTTTTTAAATTACATAAAATCAAAAGTTACATGATCATATTTCATTCGTATTGTGTTCTTTACTTAACTTTCCTAAAATCTTACAAAAGTTACTATGCAGTCTTTCACAGTGGCAGACTCCTTTAGAGGAAATAAAAAAAAAAATTGGCTTTAAGAGATTTCAAATGTCCAGACCTGGCACAATTTGTGATTGGGTGGCTGTAGATAATGTGAGTAGAAAATATCTACCATAGCTTTCTCCCCTCAGATGTTTACAACAAATAATATATTACACTCACATTAGCTCTGATGAATAGATAAAAATAATAGAAATCTCTTCTTTATAATTGAATTCAAGCTTATAGGAATATTGAGTTAAAATAGTCACTTGTGATCATAGTAATATTTGCACAAGAATTATCAGTTAATTCTAAGGTTAGAAGTGACACCCAAAAGCAACTTAATTTGGAACTTGGGAGTAGGCATTATATCTAGAAAATGTTCCCTGTTCACATATGGGCTAGCTAACACAGAGATGCCAGATGTGAGTACAACTTGAACACTGTTATTTTTCCTCAGATAAAAAGTACACAGTTTCTAGTACTATTCTTGTACTATTTCCTGTCATTTTGAAACTGCATCAAATAAAAAATTACTCCACATAATTATTAATCAAATAAAATCTGTGCTGTTTACATGTCTAAGCTCAAGCTAAATCAACATGTTGGTGAAAGTGTCAAATAACTTGTCATCAACTTTCAACAATTAAGCCAAACTATGACTAATTATCTGTAAATTTTTTAATTAAAATTTAGATTTTTCTGGACTACAAGCTCAGCTTAAAATATGGCACTTCCATCAAGATTAAACTCTCTCATGCATCCTGGCTTTGGACTCACAGGTCAATGAACACTTAGACCTTAAGCCCTGTGGTCTCGGCATCGAGGCTGATGAGTGATACAGGCACAAGGTGCAGGTTGGCCGACCTCATCTCCAGTTCAGTGGAGAAGAGACTCAAGTGGTAGACAGTGTGTAGCGATGAGAGGAGAGAAGTCTGCGGTCTATGCATCTTTTCTACTAGTGTGGTTGGATGAACACTTCTACTGCTAGTCATGTTGGGAAAGGAAAATATCTGGGAAGAGAAAGACAAAAGGAGGAAGAAAGGGAAGAACAAAGGGAACCTAGGAAATCCAGCCTAAGCTCAAATATGGAGAAATGATCTTTCCTAAGAAGTTCACTATGGATGATGGACAAATGAGGGTTCTTCCAGGAGCCCACACACAAACAGCAGTCTGACACGTTGGCATGGATAGGGAGCAGAGGAAGCCTAAGAGAGTGGAGTCCTGAGTGAACGTGTGTTGTTGACATGGGCACAGCCATGCCAAGGACCCCAAGGCCCAAGCCCCAAGCTTTTTCTCTCTGGGGCAGGGGGAGGCTCAGAGGGATGATAAAACCTTCTTCTAGTCTTTACCCCGATGCTGATAATGTGAGCATAAAATACCCACCACAGCTTTTCCCCCTACATGTTTTCAGCCTGAAGAGTGCTCCCCTACAGACTAGCCAAACTGTCTCCTTAGTCTAGCTGTACACCGTAACCCTCCTTGGTTCAGCTGTATGCAATAACCCCACCTCCTGTTCAACTATATATAATAAGCCTATTGAGTTTCCCTCTCCATCAGAGAGCTGAAGCCACCCAATCCCAGCACCTCTGTGTCCATGTTTGGCTTTTTCTTCTTTCTTTCTTTTCACATTTCTTCATCACCCCAATCAGGTCTGATCTTGGACCTGGGCAGGATGCAACAGACAAAAAAAAAAAAAAAAACATCTTCCCCTTAAGAGGCATCCCAGAGTAGGCTGGGCCTGAAAGTTGTTCTTGTCTCAGATAGAGAATGGAGAGTCCCTACAGATGTGTATGAAGGTGGTTTTACAGGGACTCTATGAGAATAAGACCAAAAAAAAAAAAAAAAGTCTGTGGGCTTTGAATATAAATGTGTAAATATATAAGTGAAACCATTTGTAGAAACAACTTATAAAAGAGTATGATTTCCTTTCATTGTCCCGCTGCCCTCATAAAAGGCTTAGCTAGTGTGGCATTAATTCTTTTGAAATATCTTTTTAGGTCAATTTGCAGTTGGAAGACTGAAGC
This sequence comes from Pachyuromys duprasi, assembly GCA_028658305.1. Classification (NCBI taxonomy): domain Eukaryota; kingdom Metazoa; phylum Chordata; class Mammalia; order Rodentia; family Muridae; genus Pachyuromys; species Pachyuromys duprasi. The sequence goes on from CM053752.1 coordinate 69,687,120, forward strand.
ATCAAGATTTGGGGGACGTTATATAAACTTGTCCACATTGGTACCCACAGAGAAGTCTATGCTTATTACTATAATCGGGCACACACCAAAAAAAATTATTCTGACTTAATAAATTGCTTCAACTGTGCTGAAGTACAAATGCCTCGTTATTCAGTAATGTTTAGAAGAAACAAGAGACTTGTTAATATTTACATCCCTACTAAAGCCTGTCACTCAAGTAAGTGTGTGGTACTCACTAACAAACATAATTATGCTTGAGACCTAGCCTGCTTTGGTTATGTTTGACCGGTGTCTCTGTGGGTGAGTATTGGAACCAATTAAGAGGAAGCGCACATGGCAGTGATAGACCCAGGCCTTGGGTGTGGGGGAACATCTGCCCTTCCGGAATTGTATAATGATGAGAAGACATGACAAAAGCGAGGCGAAGACCTCTAGAATTTAAATAGACTACCTTTGGTGTTCACTTGTAATTTGAATAAACATGTGAGTCTTTACTGTATACATGAACAACAGGATTGGGAGCTATCACCTATCAACGTCTTCACGACCTTTCCTCCACTTCTGTTTCCTAATTTTGAGCCTCCCTTCCCTCTACTCAATGCCTTCGGTACCATCAAAGTATTCCAGTGCTTTAAAGTCTCTTGCCTCCAAATTCTCCCAATACCTGGAAATCTGGGAGGAAATCCTTGTTTTCTTATTCATTGGCATGATGCTTTTCAGTGTGTTTTTACCCTAAACTCCCCCAAATCCTACTCATGAGCTCCATCTCCCACCAATAACACCTGAAGACCTCAGTCAACCATGAAAGAGTCCAGTTGAATATTATTGATTTTAATATTCAAATTCTGTGGGGAGGTCAGCAGCTCAGGCAGTAGAGTGGCCAAGGGATCCTGGCTTTGAAAACATCTCATGGCTCTGAGTTAAGGCAAATACACCCTTCAGTAGACTTTAAACTTAGCCCTGTCCTGTGGCTAGTCTCTGTACTACCCGTGGTTAGTGGATGGGGAAGAAGGATGAAAATGGAATCACCCCAACCTACAAGGTGACTGAACATCTGTCAAGTGAGTATAAGTTGCTTATGACACTGAGAACTTTTACAGAGTTCTGTCAAAGGGATCTGACCTCCTCTTGACCAGGTGGATAAATTGCATCATGGAATGGTACTTGGCAAAAGGGGAGAAGCTATCTCTAGCCTGTGTAGATGAATTCATGTGTTCAATGTCATTGTCTAGGAACTCACACATTCATAAGACTGCCCTGAAAGGAGAAATCTTTTTATTTTAGCTATAGCCGATCTTAGAGACTCTGACCACTCGCTTACTTTTCCTAGCTTTTCCCCCAGAAAAATCTGGCCCCGCTCCAAAATTCCCATCACTGCAGCATGGATTTAGATGTGGAGAGGACTGTCAATAGAGGAAAAAATGAAGAAGACACCAGTGGACCATCTAAAGATTGAAACCTAGTCCAGGATTTTGACCCCTTAAGGTCTCTTAGGACTACACAGGGCATCAGAAAGGAAGACTATAACAAAAATCCGGTGTTTATCTGCAGTATACATTCCCCTTTGACACCATGTGGTGAACTTGTCTCGAGGTTGGACAGATTCTTGAAGTACTGTTTCCAGAGAAGAACATAACCACTTCCTGTCTTAAATTTCTTCTTAAGAAATGAGAACTGTAAAGGCATTAAAGAGAAGCAAAGCAATTTTATTTTGCAGTGTCTTTTGCTTCTGCCAGTTTAAATTAAGCCCATGATATCTGAGCACAATTTCCTATATTTAATAATACATAAAGCAAGATAATTAAAAGGTATGCACACATGCTGGGAGAGAAACGTTATTGAGTAAAGCACTGACTTTAATCTCTGCCTCTGTAGATGAAATGCAGTGAAACCAAACAGCTAAAAGCAAACACAGAGGACAATGGTGGGAGACTACTCTCTTTGCAGGCTCTTCCTTCTGTGGCTCACACTTGCTATTGACAGGGTATTTTTACTTGAAAATCCTTGAAGTCAACTTCAGAGTCAACATTCAAAACCAGAGCAATCAGCAAGACACACACACATGTCTGCTGTGTCCCTCACTTTGGAATGGAAATAACTACCAGCCCAGGAATCCTAGAGTCTTCCCTGCCTTCTCATCACAACCACCTGACACAGAGAGCCACCCACACATGTGGGTGCAAACACAGACACATCTCGACACACTCCTGGTCCAGTTGCTTCTACCTCCTATTCTTTTTTAAGCTTAACTGCTATGTCTGCCTCAAGGTTCACCCCTTCTGGTGTTCTCTCTAGAGGAATCGAGAGTGACCTTTTAAATGTACACACTGGACTGTACCATTCCCTGTCTCCAGGTATCAGTAGTTTTTTGTGGGATGTGATACACATACCTCTTAGTTGTTTTCCTGTTACTCACAGGTTCCTGCTTCTTCATCGCCAGACAGGTGTTACCCTCACACCCCACAGACTAGTCATTTTGAAATTCGCCTGATTCCTCCAGCACATCACACTGGAATCCCTTTCCCAAAACTCCACTGCTCATTACTAGTCTTATTTTAAATCCCAGTTAGCCTGCCTCATCACATCTGTGAGCCTTCCTCATGTGCTCGCGCTGCATGATAAACGCGCCCCGTCAGAGGACACTCATCTACTAATCTGTATAGGGCCGGTCTACTAATCTGTGTTCCCTACTGAGCCGCACACTCTGTGAGGGAAGAAAAGGGAGGAGAGAAGGAAGGAAGGAAGGAAGGAAGGAAGGAAGGAAGGAAGGAAGGAAGGAAGGAAGGAAGGAAGGAAGGAAGGAAGGAAGGAAGGTGAACATAATTATGGGTGTGTCTCTGCAAGCCCTTAGGAGACAGAGTTCTACCTGCGCACTTGGGAATAGGACTGCTTTAGTACAAAGGTAACCATACTCAGCAACTCTTCTCACTGCTCTGCAGCCACAGGACCTGGGAAAGACTGACCCAGACCCACTCAGAAATGTTCTTTCTGTCCTCCCGGAAGCAGAGGCTTATCCTGAAAGGCTGAGTGTCCCACACTGATCTGTAAGTTCCTCAAAGGCAAACTTCCTATCTGGTTCACCTTTACATTCCCACAGTATCCAACACAACGTCCTCCACAAGGAGAGCATTTAATGCATATTTGATGAATGAACTAATGGATGGCTGAGAAGCCAGAGTTCAGGAGAGCTTGTTTGTACCATAATTAAGAGAAGCTCTGAGATTTCTGGCGTTTGGGCTCCTTTGACATAACCACTGTTGATGAATTGGAATGTGCCCAAACCAACACATGCGATGGTCACCTGAGTTCTCACCATGCTGGCATTGGGATGATCCCAAATCTTGACAACCACAGGGTGGACAGCAATAAAGAAAGATCAGTGGATGTGGGAATGTTGGCTTCTGAATCCCACAATGATCCCTCCCGTATGCAGAACAGGCAAAACGCACAAATAGTCTTTCCCGATTTAGCAGAGTTTCCCAGGGCGACTGAAACTGTGGAGCTGAGAAAAGATTTGGGGAATGTTGTAGAAGGCAGCCAGAGTATATACGTTTAACTTAGCATTGCATAGCATTTCATTTCAAGCCAGTGTATAATTAGAGAGCCCGCCATGAAAATGAGCGGTTTTGTTTATTTATGATGTAAGTATGCCTTTTATTAAAACGACTTTGTGAAAATCTAATTGCCACTATAGCAATATAGCATAGCACTCCCTTACATAAATACATGATTATTATGTACAGTCACTTATCTGTAAACGAGTTCTGCTACTATTTTCCTTAATTAAGGATACAAAAGGGCTTCTTCATCTCTGCATATTCCCTTGCTAGGACATTGATACTCATTATTTCCTAAGTCCAAACACTGAAACTGTGTCAAGAATGCATCCATCACTAGATGGGTACTTATAGTCAGCGGAATTTTCAACCCTGTCAGCAATTTCAGCAATTTGCAATTTCTGTATCTCTGACATGTGTTTTTATTGGTGAAGATCACTCTCAAACACCAAGATCATGAGAATGATTCTTTGGGTAGTCTCTGCAGAAGCCTAATGTAATGACAGTAATTAACAGCCTGTGATTAGCAGCCACTCCAGAAAGTGTTTGAATGTTAATTTGCTTCAACTAATGCGCAGCGCTTCTGTGTAATGAGATCTAAGCTATAGGTTCATGGGGAAAGCAAATTATTTTCCAGCATTTAATCATACAAATGATTCTTAGTTAATCACTTCAACAGTAAACCTCAATGTTCTAATAAGTGACATTTGTTTTTCTGTCATTCAGTTTACTATGGTATAGGCGAGGGCAAAGATACAACTTTCATAATGGTCAAACTCCCACTTGCCAGTACCAGCATTTCAAAATAAGGGCCCCCTCAGCTCACTGCATAATGGAACCAGGATTGTGTGTATGCAGAAAAGTGAGAGAGGTTTTGAATCACTTCAAATCATATTTTCTTTGGGCTTTAAAGCCATTTGGTGCCTCATTTTCTCAGTGTACATGTTTGTAAGGGGGGAATGAGTGGCCCTTTTCCCTTTGACATGAGTGTCCTGAGGCCTGACACAGAGCAAGAAATTGAGAGCACTTGCCCATTAACCAAGCATTAATGAACTAAATCCCTGGTGCTCTAATTCTGGGAAGGAAAGCCAAAACCATGAGAATGTGAACATAGTCACTAATGAACTGCCTTTTTAGAAGGTACGTGTCCTCTCTATGCCTGCCTGGAGCTGCTCACGTGGTGAGGCAAAGCCATGAGCAAATGAGGATGGGGCCGAGAGAGACCTGCTAAGAACTATAATAAAGCAGGCACTTCAAAAGAAAGTGTGTAAGTATCGACGAATAAAGAAGAGGCCTTTGGAAACACGGGTGAAACCCAAAAAATACTTCATGTATAGTCACCAACTTCACATTTATGTTGAAAGGTCAGACATCGTGTAAAGGCTGCTGAGTCACATTGCCACGGTGTCATCAGAAATATTATATGAAAACGAGGTCCATTATTGATCAATCCTTTGTTTCCAAATATGGCCCGTGACAGTGATGACTATTGCAGCCCAACTTAAAAAAAAAAATTGTTCTGATAGCTCCCATTTAACCTTTAAGCTAGGGTCTCCAGTATTTATAACAAAATTGGTCCCTCGCTTTATATTAATTTACTTCAAGTAGGCTTGTGACTTTAGCCATTGTCCTTGGATAGTGTCATAGCCACTTCAGTTGTCAACATGACTCATGGGAAGAAGGAGCTCCAAATGAGGAATTGCTTCTACCAGACTGGCCTGTGGGAATATCTGTGGAGCATTTTCTTTTTTCTTTTTTTTTAACATTTTTATTTTATATTAATCACAGGTTATGTACTTTGTATCCCAGCCGTAGCCCCCTTCCACATTCCCTCCCTATCCCCCCCATCCCTCCCTCATCTCCTCCCTTCCCCTTTTCAAGTCCACTGATAGGGTAGGACCTCCTCCCCTTCCATCTAACTCTAGCTTATCAGGTCTCTTCAGGACTGGCTGCAATGTCCTCTTCTGTGGCCTAGCAAGGCTGCTCCTCCCTCAGGGGGTATGGAGGGGGGGGGGTCAAAGAGCCAGCCATTGAGTTCATGTCTGAAATAGTCCCTGTTACCCTTACTAGGGT
>CM053752.1:69692849-69729847 GCA_028658305.1 Pachyuromys duprasi
TGGTTATGTGTCTTAGTATTTGCTTTGATACACTGCTAGGTAGAGTCTTTCAGAGGCCCTCTGTGGTAGGCTCTTGTCCTGCTACTTGTTTTCTCCTACATCCAATGTCCATCCCCTTTGTCTTTATAAGCGAGGATTGATCATCTTACCCCGGATCCTCTTTCTTGTTTATCTTCTTTAGGTGTATAGACTTCAGTATGTTTATGCTATCTTATAGGTCTATATAAGTGAGTATATACCATGTGTGTCTTTCTGCTTTTGGGATACCTCACTCAGGATGATCGTTTCCAGGTCCCACCATTTGCCTGCAAATTTCATGATTTGGAGCATTTTCTTGGTAGCTAACTGGCACAGGAGAGCCCAGGCCACTGTGAACGATACCATCCCTAGACAGGCAGACCTAGACTGTATCAGAAAGGTGGCTAAGCATCAGCATGGAAGCCAACCAGTAAGCAGTGTCCTCTCTAGTCTCTGCTTCAGTTCTTGCCTCCAGGTTTCTGCCTTGAGCTCCTTCTCTGGCTTCCTTTCAGTGAGGGGCTATAACCTGTAAGCCAGTTAAACCTTTCCTCCCCAAGTTGTTTTTGGTCAGTGTTTTATCACAGCCACAAAAAGCAAACCAGGACAGATCGCTAGCATTTCCCAGGCTGGTTCAAAGCTCGATGTCAGGGCTCATCATTATTAACAACAGCACTAATTTGAAAGTGACTAAACTATACATAAGAACCAGAACTGGATGTCCATTTCATTTTTGTTTTCTTACAATGCTAGGGATAGAAACCAGGGCATCATATATGCTAGGTAGGCACTATACTGCTGAGCCACATGCCTAGCCTAAGAAACACAATTAAAAGAACCATTTACTCTATGCATTAGGTACAAATGCTACAACAGCATATGGAAATCATCACTGGAGATAAACACTAACCAGATCCACATTCCCATGAATGAGCTGTGATCCCCTGCCTAAGAGCAAAGTTGCCTCTAGCCAAGATGGATATTTGCTCGTGAAGGATGAACCCAGAAAAGCCCCTTTATGCTAATCTTCATATTCACTAGACGGGTGAATAGTCTAGTCCCACACTAGGATATTTATCTTCTGTTTTCTGTGTATGTTTAAATTTTATTTTACTTATAATGTTATATTTTACTAGTTCTTTGACAATTCCATACAATATATTTTTATCATATGTGCCCCTTTACTCCTCCCCTAACTACTCATGGGTACAACCAACACTTCAACTTCATTTTCTATTTATTTTAAATAATCCACCAAGTCCAATTTATGCTGCCCAGATACTTTCCCATGGATCTAGTTGACCTACAAAAGAGTCACACTCTTAATTAAATGTGTTCTTCCTTCCCCAGAAGTCATCAACTGTCAATAGCTCCCTGTTTAAGGGTAGGGGCTTATGAGCCCCGGTTCCCTCCACGCTAAAATATTGACTGGGTTCATTTTGTACAGGCAACCATAGCTGTTCATTATCAGTTCATGCCATTCTGTCATAAGACACTGTTCAGACAAACTTAAAGGTCAGTTGGATACTATGTCTACGCAACAAAATGATAGTAGTAGACTCACCCTGAGGCCAATCGCGAGTTCTTGGCCAGATTTGCAGTACACAAGTTTTCTCTCATGGAGCAGGCCATAAATCTAACCAGAAAGTGGTTAGAGCCACAATATTTGTGACACTACTGCACACATGGCCACATCCTGCCACTATCGTAGTTCATAGAGTCCACCGCTGGGCGAGACAGCTGATAAATTCCACCCACCGCACGCATCCCCAGCAGCCTACTTCCAGTGCTTTGAAAGATAGCAACTGGGAATTTTTTTTTTCTAGTTAGGATCAACCTAAATATTTTTTATGGCCTGTGATGAAAGTATGGAACGCCTTCAGTAATAAGGTCTTTCCGTCGAGTTTGTTGGACAGTAAAAAGAGCAATAGCTCGTTTTGCTTGGGGTTGTCTTCTAGGAGACTCCTTATCAAACACCCAAGGGAAGTGCCTACCACCTGGCTCTGGGCTTTTCATTTGGCATCAAAAGGCTACTGGAAGGAGCAGGATCCCCCGAGTAGGATGACTCCAGTTAAACGTGTGTGTGTGTGTGTGTGTGTGTGTGTGTAGCTTATAAAGTCATAAGTTTCCATATGGACTTCTCACATGGAAAAGTCCGCCCTCCCACCAAGCCTCCCTTCCACCCTCCCCTCACATCCCTCTCCCTACTTAAAGTTTCCCCCCTATAATTCTCCTTTTCCCTTTCATATCATTCGTCTTCTACACCTGCATTTCCTCCTGGAGCATATGGTGAGATGGCTGAACACTTGAGTAGATAATGAATAACCTCAGTTAGTCTTATGCGGTCCCTCTCCACATGCACTCCATTCCCTTACTCTTGGCCCATTTATTCAACAAACATTTATTGAGTGCCTCTGTGCAGGGCCTGAAGGACACAAGTTGAAGAGCTAGCAAAACTACTGGATTTGCTTCTTCCCTCTGGTCAGCACTAAAGTTTACATTTTTCTGCTAACCTCTTTTAATTACTTGGTTAGTTAGTTAGTTTTGGCTTTTCAAGGGACAAGGTTTCTCTGTGTAGCCTTGGCTGTCTTGGTCTTGCTTTGTAGACCAGGCTGGGCTCAAATTCACAGAGATACTTCTTTTTTAAAAATACTTTTTAAAATTATCATTATTTTCGTGTGCCTATGTGTATTTGTGTAAGTGCATGTTTGTGTGAAGGTGCCTGTCAAGGCCAAAAGAAGGTACTTGATCCTCTAGAGCCAGGGTTAGAAGCAGAGGGTTAGAAGCAGTTGTGAGCTGCTATGGGTGCTGAGATCTGAACTCTGCTCCTCATGCTAGAGCAGCAAGCGTTATTAACTGCTGACTGCTGAACCACACGCCCACCCCCAGCCACCCATGCTGTTCACTTTTGAAGCTAGTGATAAGATGAATACTCAGATTCCATTTAGAAAACTGAAAGCTGACATTCCCCGTGGGTCCTCGTCTCTCCTTACCTTCTGTGGCTGTTTGAGTGAGAATGGCCCCCACAAGCTCCTAGGTTTGAATACTTGGTCCCCAGTTAATGGAACTGTTTGGGAAGGACTAGGAGGTATGTGCTTATTGGAGGAGGTGTGTCACTTGGGGGCTTTGGGGTTTCCAAAGCTCATGCCATTCCCAGTTCGCTAGCTCCCTCTGCCTCATACCTGTGGATCCATGTGATCTCCCACCTACTTACCATGCCCTCTGCTGTGATAGCCATGAAGTCTAACACTCTGCAACTCTAAAATGCTTTGCTCATGATGCCTTACCACTGCACTAAAAAGTAAGACACCTTCCCCTCTTTCCTTCTTTTTTCTCTTGTTTTTCAACCGCTGACCCAAAAAAGCCCATGACAACAAAGTGTCAGTGTTTAAAACTCAGCATTTCTGAGGACTGAGGGGATGACTCCGTGGGTAAATTGTTTGCCTCACACACATGAGAACCAGATTTTGGAGCTCAAGGATCCATGTTAAAATCAGGTGAGCATAGCAGCCCACCTGTAAGCATGCAGGAGGCAGAGATGGAGAATCCCCTGAGCAAATCTGGCTCATCGGTGAGGTCTATCTGTCACAATAAGAAGGTAGAAAGCTATGGAGAAAGATACATAACATCCAGGCATTCATATGTGCACATGCACTCACACACATGTGCTCATACACATGCACACACACACACACACACACACATATATATATATATATATATAACAGTTTTAAATAAAACTCAGTGTTTCTATAGAAAAACGAGGCACTATCTACTCCAGAACAATTATACATGTGTTGAGTTTATTTCTTCACACACACACACATACATACACACACACTCACACACAAATATACACACATATGTATGTATATGTATATTGCAAAAAAATCATTTCTTTGTATAGAAAAGGCTTTATGGTACAGCAGGTTTGTTATATCTAGTGGGAGGAGTATAATTACATATCCTGTAGCATACAGAGAAGAGAATTTAAGTCTGTATAAAAATAAATGAAGAGGAATAATTTGGAAGGATTTTTTAAGCCAATGGGAGGGGGTAGCCTTTTGTTTGAAAGTTTGTTGCTCTCAAGAAGGATCTGATTTGCAACCAAACCAATTTTGATCTGACTTGAAGGTTAGCTAGGATTTTCTAGACAGATAGTATTTTTTAGAACATCCCCACAGTCATTATTTTCCATCAGCCGCTACGAGTTTTGCTGTTGCTAGTTAATTTTATGTTCTAATCAAAGCTTAGTTCCCTCATCTGTCTTATTAATCATCCTTTATTTAAAAAAAAAAAAGAAATAATCTACTTTTGTCCAAAACTGATGGACTACCAAATTATTCTTAAAATTAAGTAGCAAAATAAGTTATCAGATCATGTCACATTTAATTACGCAATTCAGCAGAACTGCTACTTCCAAACAAACCTTGGTAGAGCCTTCTTTAAAAGTTGCATTTTAACTCCTGAACTGTTATTTTGTTCCTTGTCTTCCTTGCCCTGTTTCACAGACCTGCTGTCCCTTCCTCTTGCCGCAGCTCTGACACTATCATGAGAATCACCAGTGGTATTCTGTAAATGCCAGCCAAAAATCTATCTGCAAGAACATCTGCTCAACAGTGCAAAACTGATGCAATTACCAACCATCATCTCTCCTCCTCCTGCTGGGGTAACTGCTCCAAAGCATGACTTTTGCCCTGAGCTAACAAGATCCAGAAACTCCCTGTTATGTACAAAACCTGCTGCTAAAAATCCATGTAACTTCAACACAAATTATAACCCAGCCTCTCAACTACAAGAGTAGTTAACATCCCTGTGCCGTCGGGTCTCAGAGAGTCTTGCTCAAACCCGGTGAGTCCAAGACCCCGTCCTCTACCTGGTACCTGTATCTGCTTAATATAAATGGTCTTCCAATGAACATGATTGAGGAAGACGTGCCTAATGTTCCAACAGCACTGTTTTGAAAGTACAACTACTGAAAAGGATAATTAAATGTCAAACTTCTGAATTAGGACAAAGACAGAAAGAGTAATAATAATAATTTTAAAAAATCTTTATTGAGCACCTGTTTTTTGCCAAGTGCTTCCTGGATGTTGCATGTGTTAGCCCATTTGATTGAGGCTTTAAACTTTTTAGCAGTCAAGGAATTGCCATTGGGAACCCACTATGTTAAGACTGGGTACCTGGTTTCAGATCTACTTAAGGGGGTGGAGAAGTGTGACCAATAATGATGAGAAAGACTAAACTTAGAGTGTTTATTCCAAGTTGCTTTGCAGAGTGAGGGTAGGACAGCAAGAGTATGGCATCATCCTACTGAAGCATTTGACGAGTTTCTTAATCTGACTCAGTTTCCGCATCTATGAAATGAGGGAGCAGGCTTAAACTATTTCTACCATCTCAAACAAGCTTCATTGATTTTACAAACCAAATTTCTTTTCAAAACCCTTTGTGAACTATGCATTTATTTCTCTCATGTTTCAGTTTCTCTTAAACGCAAAATAAGGCTAAAAATAAATCTATCTCCAATAGCAGAAGGACTAAGGATTAATAAGGAGATGCTAACAAATTATTTGGTTCATTTTTATTATTTTTTCTATTTCCTAGGGAAATATTGGGAACATAATCTTCCCAAATAAGAGTATTCTATCACTGGGGCCAGGCAGATGACTCAGCAGATAAAAATGGCTGCTGATGAGTTTGGTGATATGAGTTTGATCCTCAGGATCCACATAATGGAAGGAGAGAATTCATTACCGCATGTTTTCCTCTGCTTTTCACATACATGTAGTGACATAACACACACACTAAATAGATAAAAATTTAAATATGTAGATATATACTCAAGCAGGCTTACCTGAATCAGTAAAGGTTTTCATAGTACTTATAGTCCCAAGTGGAATTTTGGAGCACCATACATGTTAAAAAATATAGATAGAGAAAAATACAAAGTACTACCCGGAATATAGCCTCTCACTATATACTACTTAGGGGAAATTTTATTCCTATTTTACTATAGGAAAACAATGCCACACAGGCACATTTATAATAGCAAGGCATTTGATACCAATAGATGGCATTGGCTTTTCTAGAATGAGAGACATCATGGGAAAAATTCTCCTTCACTTAACCTAGGGTGTACTTGGCTACTTGCTAAGCTAATCTACAAACGTTCTATAAACAAAAATCAGTTAACCTTACTGAAGACACCACGTGCTTTGGTTGCAGGACACGGAGAGCAATCAGTCTAGACGGAGTTGGACACTTCCTCCTTGCTGACTAGGTTCCATAACGGCAGAGTAGTGTGCAGGCTGCTGGGGGAACTGTGTCATCAACAGTCTTAATCAGCTGTATACCCCAACACCACACCACCAGCATGCCAGGCAAAATGTGCCAACTAGTGCAACAATGGCATAATTGCTATAGAGGTAACCAACTGATTTCTGGTTGGCATTGAAGGTGGCTCTGCAGAAGGGATTCACACACACACCTATGTAGCCTTGGTCAAAGCTTGTGGTTGGGGAGGCCATACCCTTATTATGGAAGCTACAGCTGCTGCTCTGATAAACGGCCATGATGTGCCTCTTGCGTTAATGCTCACAGATTATTACTGCTTCGGTCACAAATGCCTCTTTTTGCACTGGGTGGCCCTTATTGCACAGACTCAAAGCTATTAAGAAACTCAGTACATGTGACTGTTGCATGTTCATCCTCACATGGCTACCTCTGTTGTATATAATAAATGAGTGCCTGGTTATATATTATTATTTGCCCTATAATTATTTTGACGGTATTCTCTAACCCGCTATCACAAATAATAAGACACGGACACCTGTTAGGGTTCATAATTGCCTTATTTACCTTGGGCCAGGCAGATATTACACCTATGCTGTCTCAGTAACCTCACCATCCACCTCCCAGCCCCCATCCAATGCCATCTGCCTCAACCATCTTTATCTGGACTACCTTCCATCATAATCTTATAAATACTTGCTTTTATCCTTCATCTGGGTGTTTTCTCCATCCACACCATCCTCAGAGTCCTTCCTCTCAGCCCACAGGGTTCCTTCTCCACACTAACCCATCGTGATGGCCTCCTCCCTCCTCTCTTCCTGCCCTCTTCCTGTCTCCTGTCCTCAAAGCCCTAGCCATACCTGCCCAGATATAGGCCTCTACTGAAGCCATTGGGTAAAATATCTTAGGCAGGTTGACAAAACAAGGGTTGGTGTAACCAGATCTTGAGGGCGAATAATTAGCATCAAAATAAAGCTTCAGAGCCGCCCCCAACACACCTCAATCACCCCCTCTGAGTCTCAGTAGAAAGGGGGGCAGAAAGAACACAAGAGCAGGAGGAAGGCCAGAGTGTTGTCAGTATGCATCACTGTCTTACAAGTATGACAGAGCTCTTGAGCTCTCATCAGCTGAAGTAAAATGTACAAGACCTACACATGATATTCTGTGTCTGAATGAGGGAGGAGCTCATGACACCCCTCCCACCACGAGCATTCCTGGGAGAGGGAGAGACATTTCTTCCATGGTGTAGCCACTGGTAAGTTGCCAGTCTCCTGTCAGCAATACCTCACCTGTACTTCTGTAAGCAACTCTGACTAAAGTCATTGCTTCACACCAAGAAAATCAGTTAACAAATCAGGATGTAATCAAATTTGTCTTCCGTGACCCAGCACCATGCCACACACTTGAGCCTCAAAATAATATAAAAAGCTTGATCCATTATGACCGGGAATCAGGAGTGAGGCAAACTGAAAATAGATGGAAGGAAAGAGGAGGCACAAGGGTGACGAATGGGTCATGCACCCACCAGTAGAATCTTCTGGAAATGCTGCAGAAAGGAGCAAAGGTGAAGGGAAGCAGGCTGAATGCAATTAGAAGCCAAAGAAAACAGTAATGATTACTGGAAGCTTGCCGCTTGGAAGACAGCTGCTCCATTGATGTCAGTAGAGAATTTGAGAAGCAGAGGCTGTCTCTTCACCTTGGAAGACACATTTGCGACCAGTCCCTCATGATCACTCTTCGAGTTGTCCATCTCTTATTTTCATTAGGAAGTTAAAATCACATAAATGTTTCCATAAGAGCCTAGCCAATGATGAGGTAAGAAAAATTAACTAATTCTAAATTAGTAAAAACTTTTAGCTCCCTCTTCCATTTCCTGTTATTATTAACTTGCATAAATTTACCTAGAAACCAATCGCCAACTGGGTATATATTCATCCTGTAATTCATACCATCCTATGGGGTGGCAGCTGCTTGGATTTATGCTTTGGTAGAAAGTCGATTCAAGAAAGAACAAAGCTGGCCTCTGTTGAGGAGATAATGCAATAAAACTTGCTTCTGGAAGGGAAATTTCAAACCCCAGGCTCATATACATCATAACAATAGGGGATGCTTAGAATTTGGGCTAATTTAGCTTTCCCTATGCTTCCCAGAGCCGAAGCGTCCTATGCTTGCCAGCATTCATTAGCTCTAATATGCTGGCTAACATCTTTGCAGGGCCTAGAAGACCTGCTAAGGCCTTCAGGGTGAACACGCATGAACGAAGAGTTTCCAAGAAGAAAACAAGCCTCCTAGAGCTTGTGGTGATTCTTCCTAAAAGCTGTTTGAAAAGATAATATTGTTACCTTCGTTTCCTCTTTGGACCATCTCTTCTGTTCTCATTTCAGAGAGTTATTTATTTATTTTTAACTAAAATCTTACTTAAAACATAATTACATCTTTCCCCCTCCCGTACCTTGCCCTCACTCCCTCTCAAATTCATGGCCTCTTTTTTTTTTCCAATTCATTGTTATTATACCCAGAGAGATGCCACACACCCACAGAGACACCTGGAGTCTGTTTAGTGTTATTTCTAAGGATGTGATTGATTTCAGGGCTGACCACACCAACAGACATGCTAACATGCTATTGGCGTGATTTTTGTCAGTAAATATCTTTCTCTTAATGTGGTGAGATGCAGAGAAGATATTTGCAAGTGTTTAGGATACGTAGCTGCAGAGGCAGGTGTAGAACAGAGTAAAAAAAAAAAAAGAGTGAGAGAGTTCAAAAAATATTTAACAGGTTGAGGGTATAGCTCAGTGGCACTTGTCTCGCGTGTGTGAGGTCCTTGGTTCTAGCCCTAGCACTGTGGAAGGAGAAGAAATCAGCCAAAAGACAAAAACCATCACTTTGAGAGACACCTTTTCTGCTGATGCTCTGGATGTTCTTGGCTTTACTCCTCATTGCAGACTCCTTCTGTAATCCTTTCCAGCTCAATGTCAGCCTGTGCATTCTATTTTTGGTAACTTAAAACCCAAAAGTGTCTTCTTGACAAGAGGCAGGCTAAGTGGGGACACACAGGCCAGGATTTCCCTTTTTAAGATTTCTTTATTTTATGTGGATGAGTCCTCTATCTGCGTGTACACCTGCATGCCAGAAGAGGGCATCAGATCCCAGTATGGATGGTTGTAAGTGACCATGTGCTTGCTGGGAATTGAACTCAGGACCTCTCTGAAAGAGCAGACAATGCTCTTAACCACTGAGCCATCTTCCCAGCCAGGTAGTCCAGGATATTTTTCACCCATAACAAGTAATAAGAAACAATGTGTTTCAGTGGGGAGGGAGGTACGCAATACCACAGCATAGATGGGGAGATCAGAAGGTGACCTACGGAAATAGCTTCTCTCCTCTTTTCCTTTCACCAGGTGCTTCCAGGGGATTGACCTCAGGATGTCAGGCAGGGCCGTGAGCACCTTTACCCTTGCCATCTTGCTGCTTCACAGGTAGTTCTTAGTATTGATTTTAATCCATCTTTGCCTGATGCATTTACCAGTGGCTACATGACCTACACATGCAATACCCTGCTTATGTCCCAGCACCTGACTATAAATTAGAACCTAAGCAAAGACAACGAAACATTTCAGAAACAAATATATTTCAGAAACAAAGACCCTATCCACAGAGGGGAACTTTGGATTTTCAGAACTCTTGGGCAAAGTCATTTCCATCATGGATAGACATCAAGTTACACTATCTGATGTAATCAATTGTTTGGTTTAACTGCTTTTGTCTCATCAAGACCCCTTCTGATTGCACTCCCTCCCGCGAGAGGGAAAAAGAAATATACTGAAAGTGTCTTCTAACCCTGAAATGTATACATTCTAGAGATAGATACGTTTACCACGACACTGGTAAATTAGCAGTTATGAACTCTATGAATCGGCCAGCTTAGCTCGGGTCCTATAAGCTTGATTTGGAAAGATGACTCTATTCCTGATGTGCCAATAAAAAAAAAAAAAAAACGTAAGCCTGCCAAATGTGGCTCAGTCTCAAGCCAGTGTGAACCCAGCGAGGAGTGAAAGCCACATTGTGAGTGCCCTCGGAGCCCAAACAGCCAGGCCTGTGTGGTTTCACAGAGCCGCTGCACCCTGGCTCCTGCTGTTTTTTTTCTGAAATGTGACCACCCAAGCAGAAACTTAGCAACATTTGACTCTTCCTAACTTTGCAGAGCTGAGTCCGTCCTGAACTCACAGGTGGCTTGCTGAGTAGCCCTACTCAGATATTCTCTGTGTGGCATGGCAGTGTTAAACATGTTTCATAACCCCAAGCCAGTGACAGCAGCCTCCACTCCCCATTTGCTCTAGGGCTCCCCAAAACGAATGACTTCTGTCATATCTCCTCATCCTACAGTAAGCCACTATTAAACTCCTGATGCTGCTCCTTCAGCTCATTGACTGGGCTAGGGTTGTCCATTTTTCAAAATAAACGATGTTGGGTACTTCTCAATTCTGTGTACTTTTTGACATGATGGAGAAAAAAGCCGCTAAAAATCACTCCTAAGTACTCTGCTGACACATGATCAACTTTCTGACCACTGACCCAACATGTCACATCCTGTTTAAGAACAGTTTCCTGCGTGGGACTGTAAGAATAAGACAGACGAGCCAAGGTGCCCAAAGCTCCATTTTGACTGCTTCAGAGAACTACCATCTCCCTGCAGGGAACTTGAGACAACAAATCAACCTTTATTCTCCTTGATTGGTTTTGATTTCCAGATTTCTAGGCTGGAATGAGCCTGAAAACTGAACTTTCATGTAAATATCAGCAAATATATGTTGACCAAGTTGACTGGATAGTAAATGCTTTTGAAGTCTTATCTCATTCTCCATCTTGTTTCTCTACCCTACTTCCCCCCTTTCTGCCTTTAAAAATCTTTCTAAGATCCCCTTCATAATGTTATATCTTCCCAACATCCCTTGGAGATATATGATGGATGTTGTAATGATTTAAAAATGTAAAGAAACCACCAAAACAGCAGAGAGTAAAAGTTTGCTTAGAAGGAAAAAACAGCTCCCAAATGCTGAGTGTGATATACCAGTAGACAACACACTATTCAGAGGTGCTTTCTCGTCTTCAAATGCCACGGATGGTCATATGAGCAAGCATATGTTTGTGTAGTACTTCATGAGTCATCAGCACTTTCATCAATGTTTTCCAATCTAATACTTGAATGGGTACATCTCTGCAGACTAACCATAGGTTGTTTTTGTTTTATGTTGTTTTTCCAAGTACTTCTGATATCTCCATCTTCCCGCCTTGCACTGTAACCTTTTCATCTCTCATCCTATGGTCTCCACTTCAAATACCAAACCATTACTTCATCACTGCTTCTTCAAGGCTAATCATCACCCTTTCTTGCTTGACCTTGAGAAACCTCCGATGTTTGCAGCTCTGGAAAGCCTCCGTGCTGATGATGGTGTTACTGGTTTCTATTTCTAGAGTAAAGAACAAATGGCTGAGCAAAGACTGAAATTAGAACTCCTCATGGCTTCATGGCATAAATAAATTTAGAAGCTGTGTACATCAATGCTTCGTCACACTTTAAGTATCACACACGTTTCCCAGCCCAGGGCTGTCTGAAGACACAGTTCTGCTGCTTCCCTGTCTACAAAATGCGGGAGAAATACAAACATGCTACAAAGTCTTTCTTCTCTCGTTCCTACTCTGTGTGAGCTTGTAAACTTGTTCACAGGAAGCCCCTAATTCCAAAGTCATTGTACCACGCGTGGAACAAAAAGTCCCAGACATGGACTCTTTTACTAGCAAGTGATTCAACCAGAGTCGTCTTTGCAGACAGCTTTCATTAATAGTCTTCTCTTTTCTGTCTTGAGTGTTAGTCAAGTTAAACTAAAGCTTTGATGTTCTTTGGAGTCCTTGACCAAAGTCCCTATCTGTGTCCATGGCTTTGACAAGGAGTCTGGCTGCTTTTGTTGAAAGAGTACTATATAAAGGTAGAATTCTAACCTGGCTTCCTCTTGCAAACGTGTACTCTAGAAGAAAAGGCTTGACTGCCATTAAAGTTTTAGATTTGAGTTTATTTTACTTCCCACCACAAAATTAAAATATTTCCTCTCTAGAAAGCCTACTGCATGACTCAGTATAACTAATTACTAGACTAGCTCACATAGTTAGTCACTAAAATGTAGTTCTCCCTCCTAAATATCTCTCATTTAGCTGACCCTTGCATTTTTTTTCTCACCTGGACTTAAATATACCCACATAAATATTCCTTGCTTCAGTCTTCTCCACAGTAGAACGATAATGTCTTTTCAAAGCTGAGATAGAAAACTTTCCACGGGATCTCGAACTATTAAGCCCCAAACTACTTCAAATGACAGACCCAGATGAGTCTGAGTCCCTAGTCCATCCCAACACCCTGCTGACCTCATACTCTGTCCACACTGACCTGTCCTGTCATTCCTCTCTGTGGTGAGACACACAAAGGTACCTTTTGCCTGGGGACTCACCTCCTCTCTTGCCACATGAAAGTTGCCTCGTCTAAAGACATTGAAAACATTCTGCTGTTTCTGAGGTTAGAGGAGCACTGTTAATGACAGACGGCAACGGCAGACTTTGAAGCGAATCCTTTCATTGCATGGGTCTGTGGGAACTCAGACTTAGGAAGTTCGCTGTAGCTGATGATTATCTCACTTAAGCTATTTGCATGGCCTGCCCTGGAGCAGATGGTATTTTTTATGTGCATTTAGTGAAATTGCCCTGAAACCATCATTTAAAACTTTCGTTATGATAGAACATTAAAAGGAGAAGTCACTGAGAATATAGGAGATCGTCACCTTATACCTAGAAACAAGATTCAAGGCGACAGATAGATCTTGCAGGGTCCTGAAGACTGTAATTCAAAATTATCAAAATGAAGAGAAACCAAGTTGGTCATGAGGCATTGTCGCTGAAGCACTAAAGAACTACCAGGTGTGTCCATTTGAATCTCAAGAAAAGCTGCTTAGCTTCCTTTGGCTCCAGAAAAAAAAAATGCTAGATGTTGAACAAAGAATGTCAATGAAGACATGGTTCTTTTCCATAAAGGTTTTTAAAAATTATATTTTCAGTGTTAACAAGATCAAGATCACAAGGGATGGCCGTGAAAAGCTACATGACCCAGCCCTACTACCTGCATACAGCTGTCAATTTATCAAGCGATTTGGGAGACTTTTCACCACAATACAGAAAGGATTAAGTAGCAAGTTTAAAGTATATAAATACATAGTTGTAAGTAATTAGCATGCTTTATTCAATATTTATTTTAGTACTCTCTTTTTCTCTCCAAAGCTGTTACATGACTAAAGGGATGACATTGTAGACTCAAGAAAATTTGTGTTTAATTTTTGTACTAGCCATTGTCACATACTACTCTTTGCATCCTAACAGTAACATTATTACAGAAAAAGGGTTTATTTCAATTTCTATGTCCCTATAGCACAGTCCATCAAGAAGGAAAGTCAGGGCGCTAGCTCAAGCAAGAACCTGAAAGCAGGAACTTGAGCAGGAACCAAGGAGGAGTGCTTTCTTATACCGTCCAAGGCCACCTGCCCAGGGGGAGCATCATTCCGATGAGCTGGGGTCACTCACAGTGATCATTAACTGATAAAAACGGCCTACGAACTTGCCTATAGGCAATTTGACAGAAGTAATTTCTCAATTAGTGTCCTCTTCCCAGATAACTCTTGCTTGCATCAAGTTGACCCTCGCCACACCAAAAAAAAGTAAGACATAGGTTTCCTATAACCCTCTAGCCCTTTCTCATGCGAATTTCACAACATGACTTAGCTCTGTCTTCTGAATGCCTGTCTGAACTGATAGACTCAAGCTTCTGTAGGACAGGCCAATGACTCTAAGAACAGTTAGTGTCAGCTGAGCGGGCCCCTTTGGCAATGCCAGCTTTAAAAGAAAGCTTCTGGTCTTATATTTTCCCACACTGCACAGTCCCCAAATAAATTTTAAAATCCTAATTTACAAGAAGCTATGTGTGCTCTCCTTCCCCTGCTTTTGCATAGCTGACGTCCAAATTCTCTTTAAGAAGTAGGCTCTGTTTCTAAAGAAATGGAAGCAGAACCAGTTTATTTTTAAAAAGTACAATGAAGCCTGGGTCTGTCCTCCTATGTATTTTCACCTCTTTGGGGTCAAGCCCAACAGTTCAGACTACGTCTTGATTGTAACATCTCTGTTTCACTCCAAGTCTATTCATGGAAGTCAGGAAGTGGCCCAGATAGACAAAACGTGTTCCAAATGACGAACCCTTCCGAGTTAGCTCTTGGGGACCAGATTCAAGTTTTCCGCAAACTACTGTGATCTGTTTTCACATTCTTAAGGGAAAGGGCCAGACTTTGGTCTTTTCTTCTCACAACTCCATGCCTTAGTGAGTTGAGGCTGGCTCAACTGTGAAACTTGTAACTATTTGGGTGTGAAAAAGAATGAATCCTGAGAACTCGACCCGTTCTTGTGCCTGGCGAGCTCTGACTTTTACTAGCTTCAGGAGTTAAAAAACTATTTAGTATGCCCTTTTTTTTTTTCCAGGAGTAGTGTTTATACTTCAAAGTATAGGTTGGAATAAAGCATTCCTTCAAATATCACCCCCAAATTAGCCTACCCTGAAAATCCTACTTCTATTTCAAATTTTGATTTGTCTAAATTTTAAACACCAGCTTTAAACTTATATTCCCTTATTTTGAGCCTTTACCACTATTTGGTATTTATGGAAAACAGCTCTCAGTTAATGAAAGAGAATATATACCATTAAAAATCTATATGCCGATTAGATTTATAGAGCATAATTCAATAATTTTTTATAAAGCAATAAAAACACTTGCCAACTCTCATGAAAAACAACCATATGTTTTGGTTTTAATAATGAAAACGTTTTATAAATAAGCTCCAATTATGGTCCATATTATTTAAGAAGCATTGAATCTTTTCTTCCAAGTATTTTTCTCCATTTTTTGAGACACCCTTAATAATTTGCATACATATTTACAGTGTTGCCAGATTTATTATTATCTAACCACAAAAAAAGACATTCATTTTTTTTTCCTCTTTTGGTTTCCAGTGTATCCTAAGAAGACATTTCTCAAGCAAGATGACTAATGTATCAATTACAAAAACATTTTATCCTTTTAAGGACTATTTTTAACCATAGATTTCAAAGCAAATTAAATCACAGGCACAGATTCATCTCTCAAGCTCAGGACAGACTCATTGCACGGATTGATAAGCCCATTTAAATTATATGAAAATAAAACTTCCAATGCCTTTTCTATATCCTCATCCCACTTATGTAGAGGCCCACAATACTGCCTGATTCTTTCTAGAAGGCAATTTGCAAGCACGTATGAAGAGTCACAGGTTGGTAACACATATGAAGAGCCTCTAAAAGGATCTCAACCTTTGGGTCAGCATCTACTATAACAAACAAAACCTCCCCAGGACTTTCCAAAATCTTCTCAATAAGAACATTTATTGCAGTGGTATTTATGGTAGTAACAAATGGGAAATGTTAATAATGTCCAATAATAGAAGCTTGGCTAAGTGACTTAGGGTCAGTTCACTTGATGCCAACTATACAAACATTAGAAATTGAAGGTTTTAAAGAAAACGCTATAGAGAAATGCCCGTAATAAAATTTTAAGTTAAAAACAGACGAAAGTACATATGCTGACTTTTAACAGTTTTTTAAAATTTGAATTATAGTCTATATACCATGAATGGACAAGTATGACCACACAAAATGAAATGAAATACACCAGACTATTAATTTGATTTTCTGAGTACTGCAATTGTGGGAGACTTTAAAATTCTTCCTTTTAAAAAATACTTTTACAATGAACATTATTGTTTTGTGATCAGTAGATATTATTTTAAATATTTAAATATCATCTCAAAGACTAACAAAAAAGTGAAAGTGTCAAATAAATTATATTAAAAGAAATTCTACTGCTATTTATAGGTAAATGAGAAAATTATATCAAAATTATTTGGCATAATATACCTCAATATTCATTAAATACTTGTATGAGCTTTCATAGAAAAAAGTTTGGATGATATACAAAATAAATACAGATTTCTTTCCCAGAGTTGTGGAAACATAAATATATTATATTGATTAAAGGTTTGTATTGTCTTTAGACAAATTTTTAATTTTATATTCTTATTGCTGGAATTTTTAATACATCAATGCATATTTTATTGCTTGTGTCCTACTATACTAATAACACACACATTATAAATTATGCACAAAATGGAAATATCAGATGAAATTTAAAACACAAATAAATACTTTACTTTTTTTTGGTTTTTGCATTTTTGGGTTTTTGTTTTGGTTTTGGATTTTTGGTTTTTTGAGACAGGATTTCTTTGTGTAGCCCTGGCTGTCTTGGAACTCACTATGTAGACCAGGCTGGCCTCAAACTCACAAAATAGACCTCCTGCCTCTGCCTCCTAAGTGCTGGGAAACCTTTAAAACACACACACACCACCACCCCCCAAAAAGTTAATAAATATTGTCTTTCCTATTTTCAAAGAATTATTTTAGATTTTGGAGAATGGATTTAAAATAATGGTTCAAAGTTTTATCTGTTTTTCTTTTCACTTGGTGAATATTTCAAACACGTTGGAAAGAACAGAAAATAACTTACAGATTCCTGGGTCACTATCCAGAGTCAACAAATTGGACATCAGGTCTTTTACCACCTTTGTTTTTTAAACCTCTTAAAAAGTAAAATAAAACTGCACAGAGATTATTATAGGCACTGACTCACCTATAGCTTGTCCATTCTTTCTAACCCAAAAGCCAATATCTAGAAAATGATCCTTATAATTTTATAGTTGTTTATATCCATATGTCCATAACAAACTAGAACTACCTAGTGAATTTTAAAAGTGTCTGTGAATGAGTACCAAGTGTACATATCTTTTTGTGTGCTGCCCTCTGAGACCAGCTACTTGTTTCTAAGATGTGTCACTGAGGATGAATGTTTCTCCCTCTCGGTCACCTTAACAGTTATACAGCATCATTCCATTGTAATTTCTTCTTCCAATCTGATTAACAGGCATTTATGTTGTTTCTACTTCTTCCCATCTCAGTACTCCAGTGAAGCTTCTTATATGTGAGTCCATAAACACATGAATAAAAATGTCTTCCCTGTACACACCTAGATTAAGCATGTGCTGAGAGAACATAGACCCTCTCTCCTAAAAGGCTGGCTGGCTTACACCAACGCTGTATGTATGGCTACACCACAACCACATATGAGCTCTCTAATCATACATGAGCTCTCTAATCACACATGAGCTCTCTAATCACACATGAGCTCTGTAATGACACATGTACTCTCTAATCATACATGAGCTCTCTAATCACACACGAGCCCTCTAATCGCACATGTGCTCTCTAATCATACATGAGCTCTCTAATCACACATGTGCTCTCTAATCACACATGAGCTCTCTAATCACACATGTGCTCTCTAATCACACATGAGCTCTCTAATCACACATGAGCTCTGTAATGACACATGTACTCTCTAATCATACATGAGCTCTCTAATCATACATGTGCTCTCTAATCATACATGAGCTCTCTAACCATACATGTGCTCTCTAACCATACATGTGCTGCTCGTGTCTCCTCTCACTCTTCAGCTCACTTTGCAGTTCATGTTCATTTACTCTGAGTCATCCATCTTTTCCAATAGGACTTTTTATTGACAAATCTTTTCCTGTTCTTGTTTTTATATTTAATGTTTTTATATTTAATCCTTTAATTTTTAATGAAAGTTTAATTTTTTTCATGTACCATAAATATATTTATAGATGGTATGAGATAAAAGAAAACCTATACCTTCTTTCAGTTACATATCTACAATACTTTTCCAAATCATATTTTATTTGTTTATTGTGTATATTTTGTGTTGTTATTATTATTGTGTATGTGCATATGTGGGTAGGCATAGTGAAAGTCAGAATACAGCTTACAAAGGTTGGCTCTCTCCATCTTCCATGTGGATCTCAGGAATCAAACTCAGAATATCAGACTTTGCCAAAAGCCCGTTTACCTGCTGGACCGTCTCACTGGCCCTCCAAATCATGTTTTTAAATGTGCCATACCACGGAACTCTTATGCTCTCTGGCAGAGTACCAGATGCCAGTTTGTCTGTTTCTGGGCTTTCTGTTCTTCATCAGTCTATTTTTCTGTCTTTTAACAAATACTCCAGCATGTGAGCGCTGTGTGTTTTACAAGAAGGCTTCTGCAAGGAGTTTACCCTTCTGCCCCTCTTCGAATCTGCTTAGACGATTTTGATGCTTAACCTGCTGTGTTAACCTCAGGATCAGCTTGCCAGGTTCTGCCCATGCTTTCCGAGGAAGAGCTTCTGGCTGTGGGTTACAGAGAATAAGCACTGTGGTGGGCCACCGCCCCAGCGCCTTCTTGACCTCTCAGTACTGTTGCAAGCTCAGGCAGCAAACCCCTAGGGACTCAGCTGGTCCCTTATTATTTCTTCACTCGAGCATCTCTTCGCTAACACGCCGCCCTCTCAATGAGCCAGTGCAGCTGCTCAAGTCACTCCAAAGGCTTGCTTTGACTCATTGTCCTCTCCACAATGTACAGACATCAGTACGGACCTCCCAGCATACCCACTTCAAAGCGGGATCCACTTTCTGAAGGCCTTCTGGATTGTAGGCTGAGTGACACAGACTTTCTAATACAAAAGCAGTATGCAAGATTTACCCTGTGGCCTTAAGAAAGCTAGTAGCATTGGAACCTGGAGAAACCCAGTGTGAATAGTTTACCAGATTATATTGATCTACTTCTTAATAAGACTGATCACTGGGTCATGTTATAAAAGAAAGGATGGAAAGGGCAGGAAAGAAAAAAAGCCAATCTCATTTTGGCAGATCACATTTAGGATTTTTCTCCTAGAGTAATGAAGAGGATGTAAATGGATATAAGTATCCAGTAAGTTATTATTTGTATACTTATAACTAATACATAATTTGGAACTCATGTTGTTGAGTGTAATAATATTATGATACCAATATTCATTTTATTGTGTCCCTCCTCAAAGTAAAATAGCCTAAAACTCTAGGGTCGCTATTACAGGTGCTGCTGTCATTTTAAGAAGATAAATTCCATCACTGATCATTGGTTATCTTTTAGATTATATGCCCAGAAAATTGGCAAATAATCATTTCTGGGCCAAAACTGTGGTGACAAGTGGTTGTTCCAGGAAAAAGGCATTCTGCGGTAGCTTCATCTGGTAGAGCAGCAGTTCTTAACCTGTGTGTCTCAACCTTTGGGGGTCTAATGAGCCTTTCAGAGAGGTCATGTGTCAGTTATTTACATTATGATTCACAACAGTAGCAAAATTACAGTTATGAAGTAGCAAAGAAAATAATAATAATTCTATGGCGGAAGGTCACCGCTGTATGAGGAACTGTATGTATTAAAGGCCCTTGGTGTCAGAAAGGTTGGGGACCGTTGTGGCAGAGGGTTCTCTGGGTTTTCAGTGTTGCTGCCTGCTGCCTGCTACCTTCTGGCAAAAAGCATTTGGGCTGCAGTCAAGGATGTCATCTGTGAGAACTCTTCAGTCCAACATCTGTCAGCCTGTCCTCTTGACTTTTTAGATGGGCATGTCTTAGACAATAACAATAGTTTTGGAAAACTTGTTTTTTTGTAGTCTTTCCTAACCTCCCAATTTGGCAGAACACACAGCCGGAGGCAGTCGACAAAGAGCACAGGGCATATAAGAGGCAGCTCCTGACCAAGCCCAAGGAAACACCAAAAAACCAAAAACAAAAACAAAAGAGTGAGAGAGAGGAAGAGAGGAAGGAAGAGACAGGGGGAAGGAGAAAAGAAGGAAGATGTGGGAGAAAGGGAGGAACGGAGGGACAGAAAGGGGGAAGGAAAGAGGGAGGGCTCTTTCAGATGCTCAAGTCTACCCAACTTTGTCCCCTTCTAAACTGAACCTGGTTAGTATTCTTCTCCCCTTTTAGTTTTTCGTGTTTGTTCAGAGACAGGCCGGAAGGAGAGCTTACCCAGCTTTAGTCTAGGCAAGGGAACCACACCTGAGCCAGTTTTAGACTGTGCTCCGCACCTGCAGAGCAATAGGTCTTATCAGACCTTCGCACATCAAATGTGGTACTGTGTTGTTCTGGGCAGCAGATGCCCTGGAGCAGAGAAAGCAAGAACAGACAGAGCAGAATGGACAAACAAGAGTCAGAAGGACCTGGTGCGGAGCGAGGGTAGCCTGTCTGAACCCTAACTGAGGTTTCCCCAACAACATTAGCACAATGCATAGACTGAGCACGTGGAGAGACTGGTTTCGTTAAGGGGGGTTTTTAAAAGACACTGATCCCTAAAAGTCTAATCATCCAGGCCAAGGCAGAAACTCAAATTCATTGTCTACAATAGTGGGGTATGCATGCTAGGGAAACCTAGTTCTTCAAAATAAGGCCCAGACTATCCCCAAACAAGAGGAGCAAAGACGCTTTCTCTTACTCAGAAGTACTAGCATTTTACAGCTATGAAAGGCCCTGTCTTCGTCTACAAGAAGCCCCCGTTTTTGCATAAAGTGCCCAGTGAATCTGGGGGCGGCAGGGATGGGGGGTGGCCCTTGCTCTGATCTTGCAACACTACAGTCTACATATTATGGGATTCAGCATACAGGATTTCAGACTAATTAGAGAGGCACCCAGTAGCACTATGCGGGGTCTGTCAGCATTTCCACTATAAAACCCCCTTTTCTGGGGTTTATAACTTAACCAATAAAAGATAGCCCCAGGCTGGAATGCAAAAAGGTTCAACCTAGGAACAAGATTTTTTGTTTTAAACTACATTTCATTAAAAAAAAATAAAACTGTTCTTGTAAGAACAAAGCAATAAAAATATGCTGGTTTCATTATTTCTGATGTTTTCATCTTTTTGCTTTGTTTAAAAATGAAAAGGAAAACATGAATGCATTTTCCAGGCATCGGGTCTTAGCATTTTGTGGTCAGTGTATATTTTAATGAAAAATATTTGAGTTATTGATGCTTCGAAGAAACCTAGAGCCTGCTACACACTAGTTTTGTTCGGATCTAGGACTCAGCCCTGCTCACATCGATTCAGAAGTACAGAAGGCTTGAATCTGACCAGCATTCATCTTGCCATGATTAACACAAGATACCCGCCATCACACTACAAATAAAACCCTAAGTGCAGAGTGCAGCGCCTGGCGGGGAGCGATCTTCACAGTGGCCATAGGGTTTATTTCATTCATGCTTTTAATTCCACGCGTTAATGCTTTATTGCCGATTCTTTTTATCCTTACTAATTTTAATTTTATCTTGTTTTCTTATTCCTACATGTTGTTCTCTCTGTACTGGTGAAAACTGAACCTAACGCCTCTTGCAGCCTCTACACGGAACTATGCTCTTAGCTCCTGGTTTAGCATTAAGTAGACAACATCAGCGGGATTTGAATTTAGAAAACAAAAAACAAAAAAACAAGAACCAGGCTAGAGAGGATGGGGAAGGTAGGCCTCTGAAGCCGCAGCTGTGGCTCCCGAGCCTTCGGGGGTTTCGGCGCTCTCTCTGTGGCTCCTCAATAAAAAATCACAGCAACCCATGAAAACGAGGCTCCGGGAGGCTGAGATTACCCAGTCACAGACTTAATTGGCAAAGCAGATACTCAGAGGCACCGTGTCAGGCTCCAAAGACCGTACTTTTCCTGTTGTCATTTTTTTACTATCCAGTCAACTTTCTTTCCCCTCCTTAAGCTGTTTTACTGTGAGACTATTGCCTGGTCATTTCCTCTGCTTCTCTCTACAATAACTCTCAAATTACCCGCTCCTTGTCGCTGGCAGGGCTTTCTCATTATGGCGGGAGGAGAGGAAGAATTCAGCCAGGGTTTCGTTCTCAAACCGTGGCCCGCCTGGCGCCCTGGGTCCTCCTGCCTCTGCCTCCAGAGCGCTGGAGTTACGGACATGTGCCCCCTGCGCTGAGCAGAACCTTCTAGAAAATGGTGATAGAGGCGCTAGCATCGCCGACGGGTCACGCTCCAGCCGGCTACACCATGACAGCCCTCACTCCACAAAGCAGACGAATGCTAAGGAGCCTTTCCAAGGGAACCGTCAGGCTAGCTTCACTCACCTGGAATTAAACAAGGGGCCCTGATCCTCTTCAGAGGAACCTTATTCAGTGAGCTATGTGAGCCTCTTACAGAAGAGCAGGGCACCCTGGTCTCCTGAGGAGCATTGCTCCTGCGCTGTCAGGACCCTGCCTGAGAGACGTTTTCTGTGTCTTTGCCACCCACCATCAAGCTGTAAACCAACCACAGAAGAAGCTGTGGTTGTTCCTTTGGAGGCCAGCGTTCCCTGCGGTGACCTTTGACCACTGGTCAGACATATGCTGGGAGGAAAGACAGAAAGGGAATTTGATAGCACCTAGCCCTGTTAGATGAACGGCTCTGTGCATATGGAGAACTACCCAGGCATGGGAGGGGCCAGTTGGATGTGACCCCCGGGACCACTCTCCTTTTCCATCTCAACATACACCATTCTTCGAACCCACCACAGCAGGTGGGCTCGTGTGATATGCATCGTAGACAAGTAAACAACAGTGTGTCCTTCGAGAGTGCCCAGGACTTTTGTCTACATAAATTAGAGCCTGCTCTTAATGCCCTGCGACTGGTTAGAGAAAGCACTAAGTTCCACCCTCAAAGCTTGAGAATAGAGATCTTTGCCCTCCTTCCGGTTTGCTCTCGGAGAACCAGGCAACCTTCCGGAACAAAGGAGCTGTAGAGTATTTGTTAGGCTGCAGAGCTTAACAAAGAAACGTTAAACAACACTGATGATGCTATTGATTTCCTTCCCTCCATTCCAGCTGACTCCCAGCTGTTAACTCAGAAGCTGGCTGCTCAGCTTGTGGTTGTTTGGTAGCACCCGCGAGATGCAAAGCCTGGAAGGTGTTATTTGGCGGTGACGCAGAGCCGTTGAATGGTTTGGACCACCTAGAACCCTGAGCACACAACCGCCCTACTTCGCAGACAACAGCTTTCCATTGGGACCCAGACAGACGCACTTCTAGGGAGCTGTGCTACACCTCTTGCTTCGTCTTTTTGTGCTCAAGACCTTGCGCCAGCGCTGACTCTCACTGACTGCTTGACAGGATCAGTTCTGCTTCAAAGTTCCCAGAAGTGTCAGCCTGACTTTCCTGCCTCTCTGGTTACCAACACTCACTAATTAAGGAGTTTTATATGTGTGTTTGCACTTGTCTGCCCATCTGGACCTGCTCAGGAAACTCTGGTTTACCAAAATTCATACTTAAAAGACAGAACATGTATAGCTAAATGCTTCTCTCTTTAGTTAAAGGATTCATGGCTGGCTTGCTTTTAAATCATTCATCACGTGATGAACTCACAGAGAAATATAGACAATGTCAAATGAGGCAACAAAGCCTAGATGAGCGTCTTATATGTTCCTCATGGATTCTGAGATCTATATTCAGAAAAATTGGAATCATCTTACATGTTAGAGGGGGAAACCATAATTATTAAATTGCAGAGCTGAGAACCTTTAATTTTCTTGACAATTGATTTTTGACAGAACGTCTGAAGAACCTGTCACACATGACTCAACACCTATTAGGGTCATAAATTACTCCAGAAATGCTAATTACTTTTTTATTTCAGAGCTCATGATCAATATATTTGTGTTTGTTTGGGGGTTGTGGGGGGTTTTGTTTTGTTTTTGCTTTATTTCTTTGCACACATTAAATTTCCCAACAGGAAACACAGGACCAAGCTTGTCCTGATTTCCATGGTTTCCTTTGTACCTGGCTCAGTGGAGAACACATAGAGCGCTCTCTCTCTCTCTCTCTCTCTCTCTCTCTCTCTCTCTCTCTCTCTCGTGTGTGTGTGTGTGTGTGTGTGTGTGTGTTAAATGAGGAATTCAATCATTGAATGGGTCTGCCATCATTAGGGTGGAGTTAATACATTTGTGTATATTCTATAATGTGACTTTTCTCTGAAAAACTAGTGAGTCTCGGAAAAGTTCTTCTGTCATCGAGAACACGACTGTCTCCAGCCTGACTCCAGCCTGTTCCAGAGTTATTAGTTTTAAGCCAGATATTTGCATTTTGGTAATAAGCCCCGTAAAAAAAAAAGCTTTCCTGTTTCAGGAGGCTCTGAAAAGTATCTGTATTAGAAGTGCACCCTCTGCTAAGTAGCTTATTGCCCTATTTTAAAAAATAGTTTATTTACATTTGTGTTTTGCCACCATATATGTCTGTGTAAGGATGTCAGAGCCCCTGGAATTGAAGTTACAGACAGTTGTGAACTGCCATGTGCATGCTGGGATTTGAGCCCAGGCCCTTTGGAAGAGCAGCCAGTACTCTTAACCACTGAGTCCCTCTCCAGACCTTTATTGCCCTATTTTAAATGATAAAGTTGTACCATAAACAATAATGTGCTAAGTTAAGTGCCAGGCAAACAAAAGATCTACAAAACTCAGGCTCATAGCAAGTTAAATGCTAAACCTTCCTAATTAGTGTTTTGTGTGTGTATATATATATTCACATGTATATATGATACATATTACATATATATCATGATATATATGTGTGAATATATAAAAATATATACACACACATATATATATGGAATGAAAGAGAAAGAGACTACCACCCTATCAGTGGCTCAGACATTTAACTAATACCAAGCTTTCTTACCTCCTTGCATCTTTCCTCAAGAACAGAAGCTAAATTATAAGATGTAAAATGGATCCATTCTTGTCCTGGGAAAAGCAAGCTCCTATGTAGAAGAAATAAACAAATGTCATCAGATTTCCAAAGCATGTGCAAAGACAGAGAAAGACATCTACATTTTCTGCACATTCTTTCATTCTCCCACAGCCTGTGGACCTTTATCAGCGTCAGTCCTGTCTGACTGCCCATCTTATCTTCTCTCACACAGAAAGGAGGGGCAGGGAAGATACCTGGGATATTATTTGAAGAAGCAATTAATGTGGATATTATTAAATAGTTTTGGAAAGAGTGGGGATTTTCCTCTTCCTTTTCCTGTTCTTCCCCCACCTGCCTTTTCAACATGAGAGGTAAACTGAAAATTTCCTTGGCTGCTGGCTCTGCTGTGAACTCTGTCTTGCCAGCACTGATGATGGCAACCCACACTCAAGCCAATAAAGTCACAGAAGGCCTTCCTCCACATCCCCGCCATACATGAACGCAGTGGGAACACACTGTGTATCCACAGCTCAGACCATGTCTTCTGCTCTGCATACACATTGGCCCAGTTTTATCCAGAGGCTCATGTGCTCAGTTGCTCGTGTATTTCTCAACCTTGGATAAAGAGTCAAGGAAGTGGGGGAGGGGGAAGGATGGACAGACCTACAGATGACAGTCTGTAGACAATGTTGTTAGCATGCCAGATCATATTACTGAAACATGGGAGGTCATGGATGTCGAATCCAGACTCCGTGGGGACCACCACATTTAAAACAAGATGGGGGGAAAAAAAGTGATGTGGGGAAAGAAAAAAGCCCTCATAGGCAGCCTTCAAAGACAGAGACAGGTTGCGACTGGATTAACATTTATTGACTGTTTAAGCCTGCTTTTTTGCTTCAGGACAGAGATACACGAGTTTAATTGCAGAGGCTGTTCTGCCAACTGATCACTAGAGTGGCAACCAAAGCTTAGCTAATCGGCCCTTCATTAGTGAAAAGTCTCTATTACAAAATAAATTAAGCATGTTCTGATCCTAACCTACAGGTCCAACGGCATTACGGCGAAGTTTAAGCTGTTAGAGCAGGGAGAAACTTATTAAGGGTTAGCGCTGAAATAGCACTTTGCTATTGATTTTACAATACGCAGGTATTATGATTTATGGAGTGCTGGTGTCACTCTAACAAGCTGAAGGACACACAATATCATCTCCAGCATCATTAAAATTCAGAAGCCTCTAGAACTAACTCATCAACCACTGTGCATTGTCCCAGACCATGAAGCTGGGCTCCCTAAGCTTTGGGACATCTATATCTTTTGCTTGTTCGGTCATCAGAATGCAGACAGGCCCTTTAGAACATATTCTGAACCGTCAGAATCTGAATCTGTTTCCACTCTGAGCTGCCACCACATCACATTATTTATTTTCATCTCTTTGTGCAAATCTATGATATGCCTGTTTAAGAGAGGCTATAGGGTGGGGTAGTGTATAAATTCAAGCAAGGCTCTAACTAAAGGGACATGGGGAAGGTTGCTTTCTTTGCAACATCTAAAAAGCTGGCAGTGCTAGCCATGCTAATCAATCAATAGATATTCAATGAGCACCAATTATGCTCCAGTCATAGTAATAAGAGGTAATCATTATGAAGCATTTACACAACTGTGTTCCAGAACTGGCTAAGGACTTTCACTTAGTTGATATATTTAATCCCACAAAATCCTCTACCATATAAAGTGTTTTTCATCTCTATCTACTGATTAAAAAACAAAAACCCTAGGCCCAAGAAGTTAAGTGCCTGCTCACGGATGTAGACACAGAGTCCCCGTGAGAAACAGCCAAGAGTGACGGTGACATTGTCTGAGTTCCAGTCTTCTGCCTAAAACGCATCTTGATACAAAACATCAACCACTAAATAAGGAAACTACAAGCTCTGTAATTCAACAATCTGAAGAGAAATCTAACCAAACACAAACCAAAAAAGCATTGGTCTCAGGCTTTCTCAAACACCTTCCTAGACGGTGGTATCCCAAGGGCTTAGATTTTCTTTTCTCTGAGTCATATCATCATAAGGAGTGCAATAATCTTTCAGAGGACCTATCTTCTATGCTTTTAACAATTTTTTAATAGTTTCTACCTTGCCTGAAATGATAATGCAATCAAGCACACAGTATTTTTTCTTTTCTTCACTGTAACATTCCTCGGCTCCCAACCCCAAACTAAACACAATAATGTATGTGTTAAAATAAGTCATATTGTCCATAACTATGTTGCCTAAAACTAGTTGAATTATAAACTTATAACTTAGCTTTATACCTATATTCTTGATGGCAATGTGTTATTGAAGAGTGATCAGTGGTCTGACTATGTTGTACCTAAAAGTAAAAAATTTGAGGGTTGGTGTAGAAAGTCTTTTTCCAAATATCTCTCATATTTGGTTCCAAAATTATATATTACATCCATTAGAATGTTATGACATTATGGTTCATGTTCTACTTTATAATTCTAGATCATTTGCTGTCTAATATACACAATGCTCCATTTTCTAAGTCCCACTTGGCATTCCTATTCCCACATACATCACATACCCTGGGTCCCTTTTAAGAGCTATCCCAATTTCACTAGCCAATTTTACAACTTGAAAGGTTATTAGATTTGGAGTTCCGTTTGCTAGCTTCTTTTACCAACTCTGTGGTGCCTTTCATCT
This sequence comes from Pachyuromys duprasi, assembly GCA_028658305.1. Taxonomy (NCBI): domain Eukaryota; kingdom Metazoa; phylum Chordata; class Mammalia; order Rodentia; family Muridae; genus Pachyuromys; species Pachyuromys duprasi. The sequence goes on from CM053752.1 coordinate 69,720,620, forward strand.
TCTGGTGTCCGCAAGATTCTCAGAGGTGTTACAGAATAATAGCAGGCACCTGGCTACTGCTGGGTGAGACACATCCCCTCCATTGTTATCCCTGCCCCAAGCCAGTGTTCCCTGACTCTGAAAAACCTGCCAGACCCAAGGAGTCTCCGTGGTTCTGATTGTCTTCTGCTTATACTGGCTCTTTAACTAAAGGTGCTCCTTGCTCCACTTTCTACTTACACAACCAGAATTCGGGACCAGCAAGACAGTGTGCCAAATAAAGACACTTGCTGCCAGGACCATCCGAGTTCCATCTCTGGGATGTAAGGGGAGAAGAATAGAACAGATTCTCACACACACCCACACTCACATCCACCCACCCCACACATACATTTAAATAAGTAAATAAGTTTTAAAAATAAACTGCTTCTTACCATTTACGGTGGGGCCCAAGTATTACCTCTGCTCGGAAACCTGCTATTATCCCCCAAGTTAGAAGCCATCACCCCATCCCCATTGTTTCCCTGTATAAAGCAACCCAATTTTTGCAGGGCAGCAGGGCACACGCCTCTAGTCCCAGCACTTGGGAGGCAGAGGCAGGTGGATCTCTGTGCATTCAGGGCCAACTTGCTCTACAGAGTGAGTTCCAGGACAGCCAAGGCTAAACAGAGAAACCCTGTCTGGGCGAAAAAAATAGATAAACAAAATTTAAAAAATAAAACAAATAAATAGCAGCTAAGCTTTGACTGAATCAAAGACGCTCTGGAAGAAAGTTCAGTATGAAATGACAGTTATGCCCAAGCATAACACACACTTCTGATGTGTTTATTCAGTTGATCATTGGACATTTAGACTCTTCCAGGACAGTCCTCCTGTCTTCACATCTTTCAAGTGTTATTTTTCCGAATGTCAAACCAGGCTTCATTTGATCAGGTCTTTTCCATGACCATTTTTAATCTTTCTTTGCACAACCCATCAGATCACTTCCTGTGCGTGGTTAGTAGTGGTTCCTAGAATGCAAGAACTCATCCAAGCTCCTTTGTCTTGTGGCATGTTCCGGACTATGTCTTTACCCCGACTTTGGTCTAAAAAAAAAGAAAAAAAGAAAAAGAAAAAATTCCTTCGGAGCTAGCTCATGGACAGCTCAGCTTCATCTCTCTCAAGTTCTCATTGGCAAGAAGTTATCTCCAGGGAACAGGGCAGAGGGTGACCTACAGTTGCTGTGGAAGACTCACAGGGTGGCTGCAACCACTGTCCTGTTCCTAAGCCCTCGAGGACAAATTGGCCCCACCCTGTGAAAGATGAAATCACAGCCACATGTCTTCTTCCAATGAAGTCATCTTGACAATGCTGATATGGTCTTGCTGGCCCATTTCTAGAAACTGATAGTCTATTTTTGAAGTGGCTTCCCTTTAGCCCCTCATGACCTTGAACTCTAAATCCGATCCACCTTCATCACAACAATCTTTATTCTCCACATTTCATCCCTTCTAAGGAAGAGCAAGCCAACGATGCTGGCTGAGATCACCCCATTTCTCTGTACAGCCTATCAGTCCAAGTCTCCCAAGAGCTTCTACCCAGCACCACTAGTAGCAATGCTAAATTCATTCGAAACTCACCCCAAAGACCTGTGTGGGTGTCTGGTCTCAGTCAACCCCCTGCCTCAGAATCAATGGCTGACTCTTCTCTTCATGCAATTTTACTTTTGCCTTACTGCCAGCTCCCGCCCAAGTCTGTTTCCCATTATGATTTTTTAATCCATTTAGCAGCCTATTCTCCCTAATGACAGCTGTTTTCCTTTAGGCAGTAAGCAACTTCTTCAGGCACCACTTAAATGTTTGTTGAGCAAATAAATAATGAAAAGGCGTTGCAGACATTGGTTTTCCTTTCTGGGCAAATTAATCTGCCCTAAAACTCTAGAAATGTCTTCAGGTGTTATCTAAGGGTTTTGAAAACTTATTTTTCCCTACAATGGATGGAATAGAGGAATATCACTGGGTTTTAAGAAAAGTGTGTTAAGACATACTTCACGCATTGTAAATCTATGTTGGTCTTTATAAACATGACCTAAACTTCAACTTGATGACTCATAACTGCTCTTTTCTGGAGTTTCTTGTTGCACTACCTGGAGCAGTGAAGAGAAATGTCAGCACCTAGAATTTCCTTCAAAAATATATAATTTGATAAAAAATATTCTGAATAAATTTCAGGTATGATGTCTACATGGTTTAAACCGCTCTCAAAAGATTCTAGGAAGGACAGAGAAATTCACTCGCTCTTCCTTCTAGTTGCTGCCTCTAAACAAAAGCACATGTTTAGCTATGCCGGAACACCACTGTAGGCGGCTGGATTTGCTTTCTGAAGTCAGGGCACAGAGAGGTTGTGCCGGCACAGTTAGGTTAAAGGTGTGTTCTCCGCCAAACCTAGACGAGTCTTCGCTTCTCGCCGTCACTTCTAACTCGTGACGTCACTCCCTTTCACTCCTCCAGCGAAGCCAGGATCAGTCCCAGCCCATATAAATCTGTTCTGCCCCTTCCTACAGCATACTGTAAATAATCATTCCGGAGCGCGCTGCAGCTGGTTCTGTGGTACACTGGAGACCCCTATTGGTGACACGTGGACAGTGACTTCGCAACCCAGCGCAGTGAACAGCATCTAAGGAACAGGCTTCTGCTTGGCTCCTTTGGGTTCCAGTTGAGCAGAAAGAGACGCCACTGGCACTTTTTGCATACTGATTAATCCGCTCGTGGAAGCAAAAGTGAGTGGGCTTCTGCACTTTGTGCTTGTATGAAGACGTCACTAAACAAGAAGGCGGTACAATTGACAGGATAAGAACAATATGTGCCCCCTGTGTCCTAAGGGCAGCCCGTTTTCCATAGACAATAAGGATGAAAGCAACACCGAGGCTCTGAGGGGTGCATATGAACCAAAATGTGCCCGGACATCAGCCACGGCCCAGGATCTCCAAGATCCGTAGTGAAATATGAGCTTTATTTGCCCAACTTTGAAAATAATTTTTCTGGTGAGAGTTTTGGAAATGGCTGAATTTTGAGGGGGCCTAAAAAGATACCGTGCTTAATTTAAATTTTAAAATGATGCGTTTAAAAACCGTCTGGGTGTCAAAAACAAAACCTTTGTTTCAAAACACAAAGAAAAACTAATTTAGAATAAAGCCACGATTACCTCTTTAACACTTGGGTGTGTTCTCTGGTGCAGATGTTGGAATTAGCTTGACAGTATAGAAGAGAAAGCAGCTGTTTCCATTATAATGATAACATAAAAAGTGGAGCCTAGCACCAAGTGTGTGCTCAGCCATTCATCTGGGGAGGAAAGGTTGTCTGAGGACGCTGTTTTGTAAAGACTGTCCACTGCTCTTCTTCTTTGTTTTCCACATCTATCTTTAAGATGATTTTTGAAAGGGTAACAGCACACGAACATGATGGCTTATTTCAAACATTTACCGTGAACACATTAATACTTCCCCACCCTACCCACAGCATTCCGAAACAGCAAAGCTCACCACCAGATGGAAAGTGTCTTCACGGCAACAAGCAAAATGTCTGTGTCCTTTAACCAGCAGATTATCATTTATTAAGAACACTAATAAGGTAGAAATACCCAGACCAAAAAAAAAATGTACAAGGACAGTCAGTTCTTGGTTCTATCCTGTTGGCTATATGAATATTTTCTTTGCTAAAGATTCTGTTTTTCAAATTCAATAACTAATTTGCCTGCTTTCTCCCTCCCTTTCTCCTCTAACCTCCCCCCTTCCCCTGCTTTTCCCTCCCCTGAGCTTCTCTCCTCTTCCGTCTGTAGTTCAGAACACAACTATCACATGCCTTCAGCAGAGGCTCAGAGCAGAGGACAGCGCCTGGGCACAGAGCACACAGCTCGGATGCCCAGGAGCAACGATACAAAATACACGTTCCTGTTCACACACTCTGAACCTTTGATGATCATTTATTTCCTTGGCACATGCATCAGCCTCTCCTACAGTGTAATTTATTCATGATTACTTCCCAATTCTATTTGAAGTGGAGGAAAATGTTTTTGCCCTGTTCTATGCCAGTGCCATTCACTGCAAGGTTCGGACCTGCAGGGAGGATGGCCAAGGTCCTGTGAGGTATGAGCTCTCCCTTGGAAACGCTCTCCAAGGCTCCCTAACAGACCCAACACAAAGCAATGCAGTCTTGACATAAAACAGGTCGGGGAGAAATTTTTAAGGGTCAGAAAGCTGCAAAGTTAGTGATGTTGACACCATAGAAGAAAACTCCCAAGTTCTATCTAGCTTGTGCCTTCTCTATCACCTTTCCCAAATGGGTTTTGGTATTGTTTTGTTTTGTTTTTAAGTGTTTTCTTAACATACAGGCACCATCTTCAACAGCAAGGAGTTTACAACTGATTCTAAAACAGAGAGGGCAGAGGATGGCACTCTGGATCATCTTCGAGAGCCCTGCAGTTGTGCCCAGCTAAAGAACATCTCTAGCGTGTACAGGTGGTTACAGACAAGCCTCCCATAGAAGTCAGGCATGGCCATCCATTTGCCACACACATTCTGGGCTCTTCGCTCTTTTTATGCCGCAAAATAAAGCGGCAGGAGGAGGACCCTGAGCTGCCAGTGTTCCTGTGAACTTTCATAAGAAAAAGAGATTGTTCTTAAAAAAAAAAAAAAGAATAAAAGACTGAAAGTTCAAAGGCAAAACGATGACATCTCAGCAGCAAGCTCACCCTGCAACCTCTTTCCCTCTTTCTTTGTCCTCGGCGGTGGAATGGGGCTGTGACCCCCTCCCTGCCTGGGTCAGACGTGAGGATCAAGGGCAATGATGGGTGCAAAAGCGCTTTGAAAAGCGATAGGTCCAGCTCCTCTGTGGGGTTATTATTACCCTCGCTAACGTCAGAAAGTGGCAGCGCTGTTCACTGCTATTAGCAAAATCCAATTCCTTTTGTTTGAGTTTTGCCTGTAGAAAGCAATAAAGTGGAATAACTACCCATTAGTCAGTAGTCTACACACACCAGAACAGCTGAAGCACCAGATATTTTTTTTTTCTAAAAGCAGAATGCTAAATTCGTGTTATCTCGGGAGATGTAGTGGGGAGAAGTGTTGCTGAGTCAAAATGGGGAGCAGAGAGGAGAGATTCAGCTGGAGGTTGGAGGGAACAAGCTAAAAGGCTTCTTCTTCCTTTCCAAGAAAGCGCCAAAGCTGCATCTCAGATTAAGAGTCGAGAAGAAGGGTTAGCTGGAACAGAGATCCGCCATTGGTCAGCGTTCCCAGCTAGAGAAACGTAACGCCATGCATTCTCCTCTGCCACGCAGTTCTGAATAATAGCAATTTGCCCACCAGCTAACCACCTCAGCACAAACACTGGCGGGTTCCTGCTGAGTCTCCAAAAGCCTCCTTGTCTGCAAGTGCACAGCGTACAGAGAACATCTCCACAAAGCTCCTGGCCACTGTGCAATGCAAACAGTCCTCAGGTCCTGGTGTGACTTGGCACACCCGGCTGGACAGCTGGAGACCGGAGAAGAGAGGAAGCTGCCAGGAACACGTGACTAGGGATTTTCGAGCAATTTTCTGGACCCCGGCAGTCTTCCCGGCTTTACTATTTCATGGGCAGATAGTGCTATGAGCTACATACAGATAGATTACGGTTCGGTATATTTTCTATTTATACCTGATGTGAGACACAATAAAACACCCCAACGCCTTCCCAATCCCATTTGTGAGCTGGAGCAAGGAAAAAAGAAAAAAATAGGGAGACAATTTGCCACAAAAGCCTTGTGTTATGCCTAATATAATTTTGGAAATCAGCTATTGCCCCAAACAACATTTTATGGCATGCATCAAAAAGATTTAGCTTGCTAAGGGTCACATAAGTGTACTCAGAATGTGCTTCAAAGCCGTGAGACACTAGAGAGAGATGGTTTATTATACATTGCGTTCCTTCCCCCACCCCGAAGATTGCTTGCTATGAAGTGCTACCAGGGATCATTAAAAAAAAGATTGCTCGTTTTATGTAGCTCGAATCTCTGAAATGGTAGTTAGCCAAATTCCAGTGACAAGAATGTGTGGAAGACAATGCCAAGAGATAAACAAAAAGTGAGTTAAATCAGGAAGACAGGCTCAGTAGCAATTAGTCTAATGTAATATCATTTTTAATGTAAAGAAGCTACATTTTCTAATTTCCCCTAAAAGCCCAAGGTGCTGAATGGGTTGTAATAAATGAGCACAATAAAAACCAGGTAGTCTCGTCTTATGAAGCAGCCTATTAGCCAGAATGCTAGTGCTGCGAAATCCGATGCACGGTAAACAATGCGCTTCCTGTTAGAATAATGATGCACAGTTTACTCTTTTATACCATTTAGCACTTGGGGACCACATCCATTTACCAAAATAATACCAAATTAGTACTGTAAATATTGAAATCAGACCTTTCAGGCCAACCGATGGCCTAATTTTCTCTTCAATCTGCTCTTAATCTCAATTCATCAATAACACTACCTTATTATCGGACTTTGACAGCAAGTTAAGGCTTTTGATAAATGATACGTCTCAGGCCAGATTTAAAATTTGAATCTCAAGTGCTAATTATCTCTACAGGCCTAGTTAATAACGAGATTTCTTGTTAAGTATCTGATCACAGCATGGGCATCATTTGTCAAGATCCTCAAGTCTACCTCAGAGACCGACTCTTCGAATCCTCCCTTGCCTACCATATGTAAAACTGGGATCTTTGTTTCTATAATAACCTTTTATTAGGAAGCTGACATAATGATTAAGTTCGCTGTAGACACACACAATGAATTAGACAATTACCCTTGCTGCTTTAAACCACTCAGACTCCTAGCAAGACAAAATAATTAATATTGAATTTTAATTTGATGTGTTCCACATTTAAACCCCAATTTGCAAAGTACACCTGGAAAGCTGCCGCCGTTACCTTGTAGTTTGTGCTGATGAAATAAAGGGCCCCTGCAGCTTGCCTGAGAAAGCACAGAAGGCACGAGGTACCGCTATCGCTCCTCAGTGGAGCACGGAATTTTCTAGCATTAATGGGAAAGGTAATTACCTAGGTCTAACTTTATAGCCTTTTCTCTAATGAAACTATAATCTCCCAGGCCTACACACTTTAAGCATTTGCATGATTTTCATGATTTCGGTGCCATAACTATTGGTATGCCCCGTCATTTGGAAACAAAACACCTTAAACACAAAGACGTTAATTATATTTTCTGTTATTGGCACAAATATGCGGGTGAGTCAAAGTGGGGGGGGGGGCGGGCATTATAAAAGTAACCAAGGACTGTGTTGGCCTACAGCTCTCCACAAAGATGAACCCCAGGTAAATCCATCCATGTCCTCCTCTCTCCCCTGACCTCAAGCTTAATCTGTATTGCATGGACACAAAGGATAAAGTTTGATAAAGGATAAAGGTCACACAGAATGAGTACAGCATAGGACTGTGGCCCCTGGTCCCTAACAGAAAGCGATTTTTGTCTCTTCCTGGGGCATTTTGGGCAACGGGTGTAACTGGAAATTTATAGCATTCTTCTCTCAGGTGAAGCTGGAGCTGGAAGAGGGGATGTGGTGGTCTCTATGGTTAACCCAGAGCCAAGCTGATACGCCAGTCTAAATGGCATACCTGTTTCAAGGCCTAGCAGAGCAGAGCGTGCTGTCACATAAGTAAATAAAGATTCACAATCCATTGCTATAAATTCCAAAACCTCTTACTTACTCAGCCACATCTGCAGCATGCACAGTCCTTGGTAGGGTGACCAAGAGACAAGCAACAGATTCTCCTCTCCGGAGCATGCGTTCCTCTGCCCTGTCTTGAGCTCATCCTGGGCCCTCTCCACCTGGCTGGAGGTGAGAAGAGGGACAGCATGGAGAAGGGAACAAGAAGTTGTTTTCATAGTCACAGTAGCCTGCAGGGTTTCTAGATATCTTGAGCGTTGGGAAGGGTTCCGAACGCCTCTGCCCAAGCGGCATGATACACCCAGAGAGTATCACGCTTTGACTTACCATCCGTGCCAAAGAAAAAGGCACTCTTTTCTGAGCACATCTCTCTCACCATTCGCCACAAGACCCAGACAGCAACGAAGTCACGGTGAAAGGGTTTCTTTGATAAGGGAGATGATGGGTGATTTTCATTGCCATCTTAGAGTCTAAACTAAATCAGTGTTTACATGCAAGTCTCAAGAAGCCCAGAGCAATTTCCTCAAACTAAAAAAGAAGTCTGAGTAAGGAGGGTTATATGATGGGGACTTGTTGAAGAAGCAAGTTCTCGGAGCTCTCAGATCTACAAAATTAGCAAGACCTCAGATGTCCTTCCAGTTTCTTCTGTTGTCTCTTGCTATTCACTGTATTTAAGCAATATATTTCCCCTAGACATCTCTTATTATAAAACCAGGTATGGGGCCGAAGAGATGGCTCAGAGGTTAAGAGCACTCATTGCTTTTGCCATAGGACCTGGGTTCAGTTCCCAGCACCTACACGATCCTCCTGACCATCCGCAACTCCAGTTCCAAAGATCATATGCCCTCTTCTGACCTCCATGGGGACAAGGCCCACAAATGATGCACCTACATGCACGCAGACAAAACACGCACACACAATCTTCAAAAAAGTTTACATAGACAAAATTAGATATAAGTCTAAGTTCTGCAAGTTGTAAACAGCAGCCTTGGGTGAGTCAGGCAACCTCTCTGTGTCTTAGTATCATTAAGAGCAAAATTACAAATGATAAGTGTCTTCATGTTAGAATGCTACGAGAATTCCAATGTGCGCCTAGAGGAATAGGACTTACCAGTGTTTAAGAAGCTTTTCTCTCTTCTAATACCGTTGTTGGTGGCTGTGTGTCCAAGGACATTGTGGACGGCTTTTCAGTAGCTGACAAATGGATAGTTTCCTTGTGGGCTCCAAATACTGGACAATTTAAAGATCACTGGAACTTCATCTCTAAGAATGACAAATGCACCTCTCTCTTAGATGGAGCTTGCAATCATAGCCACAAGTTCAAATAGATAAAACTGGTAGCTATTTTTAAAAAGACTGAAAGAGGAGATCCAAGATGGCTGCCACGAGAGAACACTGTGTCTGAGGAGTAGGAGAGCAGAAACAACGCAGCGACCAGGAGACTGAACTCTGGGACCTAAAACGCCAGCATTGTGAATGCCAGGTGAGCGGAACTCCTACGGTGAGAAAATCAAGTGGGAAAACCCTAGGGACACCCAGTTATTACCTGGAGAAATTTC
>CM053752.1:69730347-69858602 GCA_028658305.1 Pachyuromys duprasi
TTTTTTTTTTTTTTTTTTTGCCGGTGGACAAAATGGCTGCTTTGAGAGCAGCCTGCCGATTGCTCCACAGACAGGCACCTTGAATCAGGTAGCTGCCTGATTGGGGGATGGGCAGAGGAGGTCTAGAAGCTCTTGGCAGCCTTCAGGGAGGAGGGGAGCCCTTCCTTCCCCAGAACAAATGAATCCTAGATGGTGTGGTGAAATAGATGATGCTGATCCCTCCTCCCCCTCTATTTCATGTAAAACAGGGAATTATAAACTTTGGGTTGCGGGAGAGGTTTTGATGGTGAATGTGTTTGATTCACTGGGGCTAGAGATGCTAGGGATACTTGATTTACATACAGTAACACAGTCCTATCCTAAGAGGGGGGACACAGTACTTAATTATCTTACAGGTGGGGGAAGAACTCCAGATACAGTTAAAGGTCACTGGTTGAGAGCCAAGACACCAAGACATCTTATTAGCATAGGGTGGGAAGAACAGGTTTCTCATCAGGAAAGGGTCCAGCCTGTATCTTCCCTGAGAGCTATGCGATGCTCCTTCGGGGATCCAAACAGAGAGGAGTGGGGGCCTGAGAAAGTCCATTGGCTGTACTGAGCTCAGAGGCTATCCTGCAACGCCATACTTCAACCTTAACAGCAGAGTTACACACACAGACACACACGCGCACACGTGCACACACAGTTTTGGGGCAAGCAACAGAAACAGATAGTAATAATAAATGTATTCATTTGACATTGAGATTCACTTTTAAGTAACCGTGGGTTGCTCTTCTAGGAGGCTGAGCTGCAAGCTCATCCTTGTTGCTTCTTCCAGGGTGGTAACTGTATGTCGTCATTTCCGCCCTCCATGCGCGAGCTCCGTTCCCTTACCCCCAGCCACTGAAACTTGCTGGACCTTCAAGGACCAGAATCTTCGCCCCTGAAGAATCCAGATTTCTGACGATGAGATGCATAGGGTTTCCCTAAGAGGGTCATCTAGAAAGTAAGTGGTGTCTGCTACAAGCACGCAGTTCTCAAGACAACACACTCTTCCTCCTGAGCACACAGCAGCATGTCTTTAGGTACAGGGGTGCACCAGGAACCTAAAGCCCAGTCTCTTTCTCTCTTTTCTTTTAATTTGGTTTTCTGATAAGGAACGCCAGGTCCCTTCCTATGTCCCCAGCTGTATGCTTCTGGGGTGAAGTATTTACGCCACCGCCCCCAATAGTGTTTGCTTACTTAAGCTTGAGGCACTATTGTGTCTGGGAAGGTGAGGCTGCCCTGGACTTCTGATCCTCCTGCTCCAACCTCCTGACCGCAGGGATTACAAACAATGATAAACATGCCAGGGAGTATGCCTCCTGAAAACTAAACTAAACTAAACTCTGCCAACTGAGCCATCTCTCTTCCCCATTTTAGAACCCAGCGTCTTGAGCTGTGGGTTTCAACTTCATATCGAGCTGAGTGGTTGATACGGAGGTCATGGAAATTTTGGCAGCTGTTTAGGGTGCCTGAATGGTCAATGCTCAAAAATGAATTCAAAACCAAGTACATAAAGACTTGAGATGTGCCTAGCCTCACTTGCACAAGTTGCATGTACAACTTCACTGTAGTATTGGTTCTGAACTCACATATACACACACACTTTGTAGTGTACCTGCTGGCTGTCATCAGCAAACACCTCGGCTCAGCTGCAAGATTATTGCCTGTTTTGAATCGAAGTGCTCTTACAATGCATGTAGTTTTGTTCCCTTATGCTAATATATGGTTTTAGAAAAGCAAAGATGTCTAAATGTTTCTCACCAACATTTTTCGGCATGTAGCTATCAAATCGGGTTTATCTTTGGGTTATATTTTGTTAAAATATGGTATTCAAGAGTTGTTAACTTGAGCTTTAGAAAAATCATAGATTTTGGCTTGGAAATGGGACAAAATTTCCCACAACTGCTGAATTGGCCCTAAATATAAGTCTACTGTCCTCTACTGTGTACTTATTCAAAGCAGCATTCTAGACATTGACAACTATAGAATCAGAATATTGATCAGTTCTGGAAAATGTTGAAAACATCATATATCCTACAGTAGCAAAGTCAGCCAAGATTTGATTTTTCATGTAAAAATAAACAAACGTTCATTTCATTAGTTTGCATATTTGCTTTTGTCTTTAATAAGTGGTGAGATTATAAGTATACTAGAGATGTGTTTTAGAACAAATGCTTCATGACTTGTGTTTTTTATTTTATATATCTGCAGACCCATCCAAAGAGGGACACAGGTAAAAGCAGTTGAAGACTCTCTGACCTGAAGGGACTCTCCTAAGGCACCGCCTCCCTCACAGGCAATTTAGCTGACCTTCATCAGCCCATTCCAAGGCTATTCGATTACTATCCTTGGAGTATGCAGCATCTAACACAACTGTGAATCCCAAGGTTGTGGGTCCTCTCCACACTTAATTTCCTAGAAAGTGTCTCTCCCAGTCTCTGGTGTGACAGCACATGATATCCCATTTGCAGTGGATCCAGAGTAAGCCTTCCTTGGGGCAAGAAAAGCAAATAGGTGAACCCATGCCCAGAATCTGTGTCTGCTCCTGCTGGACAAATCTTTGGTTCCTCGTAGAAGAAATATGACATAGTCGACTTTTTGTAAAACATTGATTGGCCTTCAAAAACATCACATTGGTGTTTCAGCCAAGGATTCCATATACAGGTAGCATCAAATGCATCCTTCCAATTATACATCTAGGGACCAGATAGATGGCCACCAAAGAGTCCACAACCCCAATTTGCCCACCAAGGCATGGACTCCACTCATTTATTACCTGGTCAAAATGTGCCTCTGCTGTGGTAGGACAGCAGTGGGTGAAGTGCATGGTCCTCAGGTATCGGTGCGAACCAGCTGACAGTGAACAAGTTTTCGACGTTTCGGTGCTCACTGCTCGGTAGCCTGGTACTCACCCAGACAGACAGCAGCGGAGCTCTTTAAGAAAAACCACGAGGGTCATCCTAGTGTGCAGCTGCTGAGTACAGCAGGCTCCTTCCACCAGTGACCCAAACCTTGACTCCAGGCCCCAAAACTGGCCCCAGTGCAGGAAACGGAAATAGGCTGTGGCTTTCTGTTAGGGGAGCTTTCCCCAGCTGCTGCAGTTCTTTATTAGATTGAATGACTCCCCCAACTCACCCACCCACCCAGCTCATGTCCATTCCAAGCTTCAGAAAGCAGTATTATTTGCAAAGAGGGCCTTGGTAAATATAAGTTGAGTTTATAACAAACCAGCCCCCCCCCTAGTCCATTGACTAATGGCCTCCTGGAGGGGAGTTGTACACAAACGCATACTGGACAATGGCATGATAAAAATGAAGACACGCAGGGAGAGCACCACGTGGGAACAGACGTGGAGATCCGAGTGATACCAAGGAACGTGAAAAACTCTTGAAAACCCCAGGGAACTGGGAAAGAGGCATGGAACAGGCATCAGAGACAAGTGCTCAGTTTCAGGCTTCAGGCCTCACCAGCTATGACAGCACATCTCTGCTCTTTCAAGATGCCCAGTTTGTGATGCTTCGTCACAGGAGTCCTTCAGCAAACACACTGTCCCTCCTGGGTTTCTCTTGATGGAGAAAATTAGGCAGTGTCTTGCTACTGTTCGTCCATTTTTCCCTCCAAGCTCTGTATCGTGCTGACCACCCGGAACGGCAGGATGCTCTTCCTCCCTGCCCTCTACACTCCCACTCATGAGAACCATTAGGTACGCTTAGGCTCTGAGGGTCAAGTGGCGCCATGAGTCCACCACAGCTCACTGTCTAGGACTCTGCCATCAATGTGGCTAATTCTGCAGCTGCCTACAGGTGAGCCAGCACCAGGCTCCACAAGAATAGCAGCTCCCTTCCGTTGGTGGGTTCTGCATGGCCTTGGCCAGGAGGATATCAGTGGAAGCTCCTGTGGGCTATAATTAAGTGGTAAGTTCTCTGGATTTCCAGCTTCTCCTTTCTAGCCTGTTAGCACGTATGGACTTTTAGCCCTTTCTTCTGTTCTCCACCTTGTAACTCTGACCTCAGTACTACTTAGGACAGCTAGTCAGACTTTCCCTCTTCCAGCAGACATGGGTTCTCTGGCCGTGGGTCAGGAACATCAGAATCCACTCTGATAGCTCCTTGCCCATGCTGATAAATAGTGGCATGTCCTACAACTAATTTAGAGCAAAGTCCCTTTGTTGGTCCCATCACCCCATTATGTCTCAGACTAACTCAAAGTATGGGCCCAGAACTAAAAAAATAAACAGAATATCATGCTGTTTTGTAGTAAAGAGGTTTCTAATCAGTGGGTGTCAGGCCAATCAGAACAGAGCCATCAATCCTTCAGACACAAGGAGAACCCTGCATCTTCAGAGGGTGCTGAAGCACTCCAGCAGCTTGGGAGTCCAGTTCAGCCCCTGGAGCTAAAGTAGTCCTGATTCTGACAGCTGATATGCATGTCCTAGTGAGTGGTAGAATAGAAGACACTTTCAAATGAACATAGGATAAGGAAGGAATTCCCTGTGAGGATTTGATGAATATGAAAAATTTAGATCCCTCTCCAGATATTGTGATCCAACAAGAGTAGAGCAAACCCCAGGGCTTAGGGATTAAAGGAAGTCCGCTAGCATTCTGAGAAATGCTATTGCAGAAGAACAGGGCTGGGAAAGGCCAGGATGCTATAGAGCAGGAAGTGAGAACGTGTGGGTTTCTTCTCAGAGGGCTCAGAGCACAAGTGAATTAGCCAAGAAGTCCGTGTCTGTGGAACTCAAGCTCTGGTATATACCCACAAAAGACGCCCTAATTGGGAGTTAGAGTGAGAGAATAACTCAGGGTAGTCAACCAATTAGTGTCTAGGCTGAGTAGGAAGGAAACAGAGCCAGCAGGGGGTTGAAAGACTGGGAGAAAATTGAGACTCTACACCGCTAAAAGTTCCCTTGAGATGGAATTTAGGGCGTGAGGAAGTGGGATTAGGACAAAGATGAGGAAAGACTGTGGTCAGTGTCTCACTCCCATCGCGTAGGAGCTATGGAAGTCCAGGAGTGGGTGACTGAACAAAGCCAGAGGCTACAGGAGAAGGAAGGGACATCCACCTAGGAAATGCAAAAGCTGGTGTCATAGGAAGACAAGCACCCCCAATCCCTGGAACCTGTGGGTGGTACACTGTGTCAAAAACAAAACAAAACAAAAACCCAAGCTGGGAGTTGAGATGAAGACTTCCTCCTGGTGTGCAGACAGGGGTCCTAATTGCTATTGTGTGTATCGTCTTAGGAAGGAGGCAGGAGTGAGGAAATGCATAGCCAGGAAGAGAGGCCATGTGCCCACCATGGCAAAGCGCAGTGACGCAGCCGCAAACAAGGTGGCTAACAAATGCTGGCAGCCAGAGGCTAGAAAAGAAAAGAAACGGTTTCTCCCCGGAGCAGCTGGAGGGAGCACTCCGCGGCCATTTTGATTTCAGCTGGCTGATGCTGGCTTCCAACTTCCGGACTTCAGAACTGTGAAAGAAGTGCCTGTTGATTTAAACTGCTGTGCTTGTGGGCCTTTATTAGAAGAGCCTTGGAAACTATTAAGGCCACACTATTGGGCGTGGTCTCGTTTCGAGCAGGCTGGTTAAGAAGAAGCAGATAGGTCAGCTAAGGTGCTCAAAGGGAGGAACCAGGGCAGCTCTGAGAAAGCTGGAGCTGCGTGTGAAGGCAGAAGGGCCATTGTCTTAACAATGGTCAGGACCGCTGGCTTCAGGGGTGTATAGAAAGATCTCTGTCCCCTGAGGCCACAGCTAGACCCCTGAGTCGGTCTTTCTGAAGTGTTAGGAATGGGCTAGTGTGGAGATAAGGTTTTCTGCCATTTTTCCACTTCAATTCTTAAATCTACCATTGCAATTTTAATCCAGCCTCAGATTTAAGATACAGAAATGTTCTATTTTGACTGGGCCTTATTGATTTCTCCTATTCAAAACATGTTTTTACCTGCAATTTGGTAGGGGTAGGGAGAGGAAAAGGTTTGACTTGCACCCTACCTCCACCAACACCTGTGGCTTGTGTAAGGCACATCAGATCACAAATCTACCATTGACTCTGCAGGTTTATTCATGTGAGTGGGCACCCTGGCCCAGTAGACAACAGGAATGTACTAGAAAGTTCTGTCATCATCACACTTGAAAATAAACTGTATGCAGAAGTGACTGTAAACCATGCCTATCTATCCCTCTGTACCTCAATAAATGTATCCCCAACTCTTCATCTCCTTGCCAGAATCCAAACCCCTGTGGACAATTTTAATACCATCTTACTCAAGAAGAGGCGTAATAAAAAGAGAAGTGAGAGTATAAAAAAAAATCACATCTTTTAGTAATTAAAAACAAACAAAAGAACTAACGAACTAACTAAAACCTGCTCTCAGGGGCTGGAGAGATGGCTCAGCAGCTTCCCTGCCAGCCGACCCATGTACAGGTCCCAGTTCCCATGTGGCGGCTCACAACCATCTGTGACTCCAGTAACAGGAGATCCGGTGGTCTCTTCTGGTCTCTGGGGCACTGCATGAAAATGGCGCACAGACAGACATTCAGGCAAACACCAGTACACACAAAAGAAAAGTTTTAAAATAAAAACCACGGTCATGTCACAACATTCCTAAGTTTTACTTGGCTTCACAATAAATCTGCCCCTGGTTCCAGACCTCAAAACACACTCAAAGATGGCACTTTCTTGACAACAGTCATTTGCAGAAACCTACATCATTTTGCTCCAAGGTCTTACTTCAACAGCCATGGAAACATTTCTGCTTAGTCAAGTCCATCTCAACAAATTCCATGGGACTTTCACCTTCATTTGCTGTCCTTAAACTTGACAGTGTTGGATATCCTGAAGTGAGTGGATCCTTGAAGTGCAGCCTACAGATGCCAGTGATTGTCAAGGCCTCGTCACCGAGATGGCATTGGTAATGCGAGCTGATGTGTGTTCTCCTCTCGAGTTCATTTTGCGTCGTTATTTAAAGTTGGTTATGTCAAAAAATATATATATAGAAAGTGAGTGAGCAGCAGCTTTTACTTTGCATGGCGTTCGCTCCAGACAGTCAAAGGCTGTCAATAGAGCTGAAACGCACTGTGCAAGAATGAAGTCTGTGGAAGCCAGAGGTGGTACAGACCATAGGAACAGATTGTAAAGACTCCACAAATCACCTAATTCTGTCCATTTTGCTTCTCTGTTCTATCTAGAGAGGTCAGCCCATGAAATGGTCTTCTAGTGTTAAAAGAGCAGAAGAACCCACGAGTGCTTCTTTGTGGTGCTGTATCTGCCATCCTGTAGCAACCACATAGTGGATGGAGATGCACCGTGATTCCACATAAGCCCTGCCTTCTGCGTCACAGTAAATTAAAATACTCTAGTTCCAAGTGAGGAAAAATAGTGACGTTGTACCACATGACATGACTTTCTCACGGTAAATTGACCAATCCTGAGACCTTACCCCAGAGACCAGAAGTAACAATCACCTCTATACCCACTCATCAGAATGTGCTCAAGCTATGGACAAACCAGAGAACCAGAAAGAGGGGACTTCCCATGTTAGCACCCCCTAAGACATTGTCCTTGGCCAGGGCCTGACCTGCTGTTTTTAGATAATGCACCCAAGAAAGAAATTCCCATTCCTGCTCTGAGACTAAGAAACACAATCAATCTAGTTAGTAGTTGGTGCAGTAATTAATCTCCCAGAGACTAAAAGACATGGCATTAAATCTGTGTTCAGGTTACAGGGCGCAGCCATGTGGAAAGTTCAATGTCCTTACCTTAACACTTACTCTTGAGCTGTCCTGATGCATTGAAAGATTTAATTAATGTTGATCTTTTATTAGCTAAAGAGGAAAAATGAAGACAGAACAGGACCACGGTAAAAATGAAGCCCCAGTCACACAGAACACATCGGAAGGATTACCTCTGTCAGTTGGAAGCCCACTTGAAGTATTAGTAGAAACTGTTCAGATCTGAAGGAGCAAGCCCAGGCTGGAGCTTTGGGGACTGATGTACTAATTCCCATTCTTGTTAACAGAGATGGCCATGCATGTAGAAAGAGTGGTGATAACATCTGACGGGTGATCCGGAAAAGGATTTGTTCTCATTGGTCACTTGATGACCCTTCTGCCGCTTCTTGTAAGGAAATTGCCATGCCCATTTTACATCCAGGAAAACTGAGACCTGCTAAATTTAAATACTGTGCCCAGGGTCCCAAGGCTGGTAAATGATGAAACCAGAATTCAAATTCAGGTCTGCCTGCCTGCAGTGCCCTAAATAAGCTGGCATCTTCCCACAACCCCTCCCCCCACCAGAATCCCCTTCCACAACTCAGCCGAAAGCACCTGTCTCATCCTCTGGTCTTGAGCTCTCTTCCTTCTCATGAATAAAGCCCTTTTCCCCACAAGCGAGATGAGAATTTAACCTTCAACATTCAGACAGACAGTCTTTTGTTTAATAAAAGACTGTCTAATTTCTAATTTTTCTCATGTTTGAGAATTTCATGCAATGAAATATGATCATATCTGTCCCTCTTCCCTCCTCCCCATCTCCTGGATTTCCCCCATCTCACCCATTCCCAACTTCATGTCTGCTTCTTGTTTGTCGGTTGGTTTTGATAGCCCACTAAATCCAGTTAATGTTGCCTGTATGTGCATGGGGATGGGTGAGAAACCCATCAGTGGCCACAGCCTCAATAAAAAAAGACACACACACACCCACACACCCAGTAGATGTCAACTGCTAGTAGCTCTTCAGAAAGGCCTGAGGTCTGGAGATCATCGCCCCCATCTGTGCAAGGATGTGCTGCTTTGATCTTGTGCGACTCACCCCAGCTGCTGGGAGGCCAAGTCATGACCAGAAGATGGCATTTCCCAGCATCCCTCCCAGTCCTTCGGGTATTGCGTTCTTTCTGCCTCCTCTTCCACAATGTTCCCTGAGCCTTGGGCTGAATATAGATTCAGGGCTGAGTATTAGGGCTCTTTCTCCCTGCATCTCTCCATTGATTAGTGCCCATCACAGAAAGAACTGTCTCTGGCAAGGCTGAAAGCAGCCTGGGTCTACAGATAGAAACAGAAACATTTGGAAGGCAACTTGACAGCATGATCGTTTAGCCAAATAATAGTGGTGGGCTGGATCTAGACTATGGTCTATGACCTCCCTTGCCTGCTTTTTGACCAAAATTATATACCAGGCATGAAATTCCCTCCTGTGGAGCAGGGCCCAAATCCAACCGTAACAGTCACACTAGCACATCCTGCATGGAAGGTTGGAAGTGCAGCATGCAGGGTCTATTGCTGGGTAAGATCCTTAATGTCTTTTCTCCCCAAGCTACCTGCACGGCACCTTCTGGTACTGAAAGCTATCCTGTGGGGGAAAGTGTCCTTGTTTGGTTGAGACTGCTCTTGCTCTGTCCTGCAGTGAAAGTGTACAGTAAGGTATAGCAAAAAACCATGGTCAAGGGCAATAGCCTACTGGCTATTGTTTTGGAGACCTCCAGGGTCTCCCTCACCAACAACTCATAGGAAGGTATCCTTTGCCTTCTACTACAGTGTTACTTTAATAAGCCATGTCTTCTTGCGGAGACACTGACCCGCCCATGCAAAGTCATTTCCTTTGGATTCTGTTTAAAGTTACATTTTGAAACTAGCTTACTTACTGCTGGGTCTCCATAAGGCTTCCTGCTCCATCCTTAGTTTTGGAGAGCCCCACCCACTCTTCCCCATCCTCCCACCCCTATCTCCACTTAATCCTTTAACCCCCAGTATTTGACTGTCTTCTTCCATCTCACATGTGTTCTGCCATCCCTCCAATATTTTTTTTAGGTTGGGTTGTGAGACATTAGACTTCCCTATTAGCTTTCCTACCCACCTCCTTGGACTAGCCCTCCTTTTGCCTCTGGATTTCTCGAATATTTCCACACCCTTCCCTGCTTAATGAAGCTTTTTCCACCCCAAGAAATCTACTTCTCTACTTTGGATTTTTCTGTAATCTCTTATCCCTCCCTTAAGATGCTCCACCACCAAAGACCTCTCCCTGGCTCTCTGGCTTCCGCTATGTGCCAAGTTAAACACATGGAACAAATTATTTAAACCTAGGTTATGCACATGAGAGTGGTCATACAGCATTTGTCTTTCTAGGCCTCAGTTACCTTACTCAGTACTATATTTTCCAGTTCCACCCAATTACCTGCCAATTTCATTATTTCATTTTTTTTACACAACTGAGTAATACTCCATTGCGTACATGTACCGCATTTTCCTAACCCATGTATCTGTTGGTGAACATCCAAATTGAATTTATTTCCTAAATATTATAAACAAAATAACAATGAACGTGCATGTGCGAGAGTCTCTGTAGTAAGACTAAACGTCCACTGGGTGTATTCTCAGGAGTGGTACAGCTGGGCCATATGGCAGTTCTACTCATAATTTTTTGAGAACCCTCTAGACCGAGTTCCAGAACGGCTGCACTAGTTTACAACAGTGTGTGGTATTCCCTTCTCACAAATCCAGTGCAGTATCTGCTGTCATGATGGCCATTCTGACCAGGGTGAGACAGAATCTTAAAGTATTTTTAATTTGTATTTTTCCTGATAACTGAAGATGTCGAAGACTGTTTCGAGCCTTTTGCATTTCTTCTTCTAAAATTTTTTTCTGTTAGGTTTCATAGCCCTTAAAACAATTTATCTTCTTAACCATTTAGGTGTTTTAGTTCTTTGTTTATTCTGGACACAAATTCTCTGTCAAATACTTAGCTGGCAAGGTTTTGCTCTCATTCTGTTAGCTGCCTATTCACTTACTACAGTTTCCTTTGCTACAGAAAGCTTTTATTTTCATGAGATCCCATTTGCGGATTGTGGGTCTCCTTGTGCTCCTAGCAGCTTACTCAGAAAGCTTGTAAGTCGAAGCATGCTCCCTACTTTCCTCTCTAGCAGCTTCAGGCTATCAGGTCTTATAGGAGGTCCTTGACTCATTTCGAGTTTCTTTTCCAGCTGTTTTGCCATACTGTTTGCTGAAGATGCTTTGTATAAGTGCATGTTTTAAGCATCTTTGTCTAAATGGACTGCAGCTAAATAAGCTGCATGGACTTATATCTGGATCCTAAAGTCCATTCCATTGATCTACATCTTCGTTTTTGTGCCAGTGGCAAGCTCTTTTATATAGCTATTGCTCTGTAGTATAATTTGAAATCAAGTATGATTATACCACCCACAATAGTATTTTTCACCAAGATGACTTTGCCTGTCTTTAATCTTTGGTGCTTCCATAAAAAAATTATACATTGTTTTTATTTCCTATGTCTGTGAAACAATGGCATTGGAATTTAGATTGTGGTTGCACTGAATCTGCAGACTGGTTTTATAGGATGGTCGTTTTCACAATATAAACTCTTCCAAAGCATGAATATGTTTCTCTATCTACCAGTGTCTTTCCCAATTTCTTTCTACAGTGTCTTAAAGTTTTTTTATAGGGATTTTTCCATTTTCTTAGTTGTGTTTATTCCCAGGAATTAGAACAGGAAAACTATGGTGAATGGAATTGTTTCCCAGATTTTTTTAAGATCTGTTTTTTAATATACATAGAAAAGTCTTCTGATTATTGTGTTAATTTTTAATCCTACCATTTGATGAAATTATCATCAGCTCTAAGAATTTTTTGGTGGAGCTTTTAGGGTCTTCTATGTTAAAAAAAAAAAAAGATAACACCAAATAGAGATAGAGATGCTTTAATTTCTTCTTACCCTAGTTGTATCCCTTTCATTTCTTTCTCTTGTCATATTGCTGTGGCTAAGATTTCAAACCTTGTCTTGAATAGGAATGTAGTAGACACCCTTGCCTTGTTCCTGATCTTAGTGAGAAACTTTTGAGTTTCTCCTCTGTTTATCATGATGTTGGTTTGTTATTTATATGCCCTTTATCATGCTATGGTGTGCTTCCTCCATTCCTAGCCTCTCCAGGACTCTTATCGTGAAGAGATGTTGGGTTTTTCCAAAGCCTCTTTCTGCATACTTCTCACTTTATGAGCCTGTCTCTCTCCATTCATAGGAGCCCTTCTTCATAAGCAGAGAAAATAACAGATGAGACAAGGCAAAAATGAAAGGCACTTAGCACAATAACTTATAGATGTCAATTCATAGACTTAAACTGGTCCATCTGCATTAGAATTAACTAGAGAAGAGATTTATGGGCCTAGTACCCAAAGCTTTTGATGTTTATAAGGTAGATAATTAGAGATACTTATGTTTAAGGCAGCCTTATGGTCCTGATGCATAACCACCAGGCTAACATCATAGTTATCAAAGACTATGACCCAGCATCCTTTGAGGGCAGGGAAGCACACTGGGTAAGGACTTGAGATTTGAAGTCACCTTTGATTTTGAACTGGTAACATGCTGTATGGCTTTGGCAAACTTACTCCTCTGGTACTAAAAAGAACTTAATAATGTCACAGTAATAAAACATAGATGAAACCATAATTCTGAAGTCCCTTACCAAGAAGAACTAAATATATGGTAGGTCTAAAGGGGAGTGTCTCTGTGTGTGTGTGTGTGTGTGTGTGTGTCTGTGTGTCTGTGTGTGTGTGTGTGTGTGACATTTATAAAAAGCTGCAAAAACTTCCATGTCCAGAAAAAAGTAGCATCAGAGAGAGTATTGCCTCTCGCGTGGGTTTGCCTATTTGTGGCGCGGGGTTTGCTAGTGCTGCCACTGGGAGAATCACAGCAGGGGAAGCACTTGACCCATCTGCTAGTTTTAATCTAACCAGGGTTTGGGCTTTCCCCACTCCCAGTAGTCTGATCTGTGACTACGCTCACGAGACAGACCCAGATAAAGCCATCCTCACCCTCTGCGTAGGAAGCACCATGGCCTTCCTGCTCTCTGTTCACCCAAGTTCTGGGTTCCAGCTTTTGAGAGTGGGGGTGCCTTCTTCAGATCACCCATGACCTCAGACAGGTCTCTAAAAAGTCCCCCAAAGATGCACTGTATCCTGCAGGAGCGAAGACGCAGCCGAGATTTAACGCCTTTGTAAAAATAAGCAAATGCCTCCATCTCACTTTAGCAAAAGTCTAAATATAGCATAGAATTATTCTAAATTAAACTTCTTTATGATTTACTGTCAGTAAATGTTTGACTTGTGTACCTAGTTTATACGCCTATACACCCAGGGTCAAGTAAAAATCTCTCCTGGGAGAAGAGCAGTCATGAGTCGAAAAGAAACCACTTGCAGATAAAGATTTATTGAAACACAGCCCTACCCAGTTACTGAAGGACTGTGCTACACCTACTTTTGCTCTCCAACAGCAGAGCTGAACAGTTGGGATGACATTGCCTATGGCCCACAAACCAGAAGGTTTACTGTTTGACCCCGCAAGGAAACGTTTGCCAGTCCCTACTTAGAACCAAACTACCTGGCAATTCGGCGTCTGCCATTCGCAACTCCATGGCCTTGAACAAACGCTTTCATTTCTGTAGACTGTAAACTGGAATAACCACGGAATCTCTGTTGTGGGTTTGCGGTGAGAGCTGTAGCCTCCCTCCGGAGAGCAGCACGCACGTTACCTAGTGAACTGGTTTAACACCGAGTTTTACTCCTCCACACACCTCCTGAATCAGAGCTCCAACCAGGACTCCAGGCTGTGCAGCCACAGGCCCCGGGTGCTGGCGATTAGGGGAAAGTCTGAGAACTGCGTGGACAAGTGCCAAGATTTCTCAGTTATTTTTACTAGGAATGTAATCCCTATGCGTTTGGGGGACTCGTGTTGAAAATTATTCGTACGCCCTTGAGTTCTTCAGTAAGAATGTATATGATGTGCTATGCCCACCTAGTAGCGAGCACACTTGAGATGGGGTACAGTGAAGGCCTCTCACCCGGGGGAGGAGGGCAGAGGAGGAAGCAGAACTCAAGATGGCTTTCTCTTTCTCTGCTTCTGCTCCAGGGCTGGGGTTGCCTCCGCCTCCCTAATTCTTTCCCCCTAGAAAAACCGCTTCTCGTCTTCCAGCTGCTGAAGAAAGTAGAATGGACCAAACTCTGCATCGCATCATGGAGATGGGTGTTTAATCTGAGATGAGTGTTACATTACTCATTGCTCGGAGCCGCTTTGATCCTCCAACATTTGCTTCTTTTATCCTCACGGAGTACATACATTAGCGCTCCCAATGCCTCCCTGTCTTGTTGTCTTTTAGATGCTGTCAGAGATTATTTACTTGGGAAAGCAGATGGGTATCTTGTTTAATGTCAAAATAATTACTATTTGGTTGGCCCTGAGAGTTTATTTACACTTTCAATATTTTTATGTTTACATCAAAAGAACGTGGCTGAAATGATATTTTAGTCTGTTAAAATAAACAGGATATGACAACTTTTTTTAAAACCTAATTTTTCTATTTGATGAATTGGTTCAGTAAAATGGCTAGAAGATAGCTTAACCAAGCGGGAATGGTCACCAGGACGGCAGTCTCCAGATGTTTGCTTTTATTTGTATAAAAGCTGGAAGGAGACCGCAAACAACGCTGAGAGGTGGGAGCGTGATGCAGAGCTAAGCACAAGCTATAGCACAGTTTCAAATCCCAGACTTGCTCTCAGTCTGATTTTCCCCTGAGCCTCAGTTTTCCCATCAGAAAAACAAAGTGAATGCCATGAGACATTACGGGGTTCACTTACATACATGTGCCAGCATATGCAAATGTGCTCAGCACTGGCTATTACTTAAATACAACGTTTTAAAAGAGTCCTATAGACAGAAACGGGGAGAGGAAAAATTATGACTTTGTGAGCAAACTAAAGGCCCAGAATGAGTTTTCACGAGCCCCTGTCCCAATGGCCACACCGTCTCCATTTCTGATTCTAGAAGCCTTGTTCTGAGGCTGCGTGGATTTCCTTGTGTCTCAGCTGGGCCTACTGAGAAACGATGTTTCAAAGTACACTTTGAGCTTTTAGGATAGCTCACTGAGTAAAATGCTTGTGTCCCAAGCATGAGGAACTGAGTTTAATTCTCAGACCCTCCCCCGCAAAAAAAAAAAAAAAAAAAAAAGACAGACACGGTAGTTTGCATATGTAATCCATTGCTGGACAGAGGATGCCTGGGGTTTGCTGGCCAAATAGCCTAGCCTGATTGGTGAGCTTCAAGCTGGTAAGAGACCCTGTCTCAAAGAAGGATGTCCGCTCTGGCCTCCACATGCATGCACACACTTGGATCCATGGACACACACACCTCTTAAAAGCAAAGTTTACACGGAGATCCTGTGCCCATTATTTGTGTTTTCAGAGAGTTACTATAAAATGTTACTCAGGAGTCTCTCTAGCCAGAAACATTTAGTCTTAATTCAGCTCTCAGTTTCCCTATGGAAGCTCAACAGAAGAAATGCTTTCTTGGTGGTTACCACCCACTAAGATACTAAGAAAGAGCCATAGTGGGTGAGCTAGCTGCTCTCCACTAACAGCTCCTTCATCTGGACTTGACTCTTGTGTTACCTTGCTTCTTTTTTCTCCATGTGGCTAGGGCTTTCTCTCAAAGTAAGTTATTTCATGCTAATGCAAGAGACTGAATTGTTTCAGGCTGCTTTTGTAACTTCACTAGCTGGTTGGTGAAATAAAAGTATTGGTCCAGGATTCAACGTCCGTTATCTCGGGGTCAAGTCCTTTTCTCAAGCTCGCTCTAGCTTGTGGGCATTTATCTTTCCACAGTGTGTTGTTCCATAGAATCCTTCTGTCTGTACTGAGAGGAATGAACACAGAAATGTCTGTGTTAGCTTCTTGGGATTTATTTCAAATCATTGGGACCACTGAATTTCCCTCTTTGCCATGAAGAGGTAGTTGAGGTCATAGAAACCCAAGACTGGCAGAGACGACCACAAGAAACATTATCCTACCCAGACATAATCTCTGCTCCCCTAAATCCCTAAGCAGATGTCCAGTGAGCCACAAAAGATGCATTCTGTCCAATATAGGTTATATAGAATATTCCATTTTTTTCCCAAGCATGGCAGAAATTACATACTCCTGTTGTGCTGTGTAGTAATTCCTGAAACTGATCTAACATTTAAAATTTAGGAATACTATTGCATTTCTGATGAGACCAGCAGCAGGCTACCATTTAAGTCAAGCATGACACAACAATTACATTAGGGTGGAATCCAAGTGTCAGGGTGGATTCCATTTTTGCATGCTGGGAATAGAAACTCAAGAGGTCATTCAAACCTCTGCTGATATTAAAAATTGTAGAGAATCATATCAGCTTAGAAAAATGTAAAACTCCTGAGATGAGGCAAAAAAGGAGAAATAGAATGTTCATAGGATTGTAAAGTAGTTCAAACACTTAGGAAAACAATTTGGTAATGTCTAGAAAAATTGAATGTCTGTATGCCTCATGACTTACATCTTTCCCGTCCAGCAGATATACCTTAGTCTAGAACCTAACACAGATGCTCAGGGTGAGAACCACAGATTTCCTCCAGACCGATTTCAAAAGCCAAATACTGGGAAAGAACTTCATCAATAGGGAGACAGACAAATTGTCTACAGTGTGTTCCTACCATAGAGCTGTGGAACAGTTATAACAGTCTGAGCTGCATGAGAGATCCTGGAGACAGTGCTGAGAAGAAAAGCAAAGATCTGGAGGCTATGTGTGCCCTGAGTGATGTCATACGTATAGAAATTGCGACTATACACGAATGACCATGTCCTCAGGACAAAAGTTAAAATACACAAGAAAAGGATAGACACTAACTTCATAAAAATAGTGTTTGTGGTGAAGGAAGCAAAATCTACAGCAACTTAAAATATGAAAGAAATGGAGTTAAAGAAAATGTAATAAATATTACCATGGCGAGTGAGAATTTTTAAAAATTCTCTGCATTTCTTATCCATATGCACGTTTCCACAATACTGACAATGGAACCAGCAGGCTAGATTTTCCCTCGAACAACTTTTCTTTTGAGTCAGGATCTCACTATGCAAACCCGGCTGGCCTAAAACTCTCCATATGGACCAGGCTGGCCTTGACTTTCAGAGATCCACCCGCCTGTCTCCTGAGTGCCATAATTAAAGGTGTGCACCACCACACCCAGCTCAAATAACATTTTTTAAATATATACTCCTTTGTAACCACTAACAT
Source organism: Pachyuromys duprasi (assembly GCA_028658305.1). Lineage (NCBI taxonomy): Eukaryota > Metazoa > Chordata > Mammalia > Rodentia > Muridae > Pachyuromys > Pachyuromys duprasi. The sequence goes on from CM053752.1 coordinate 69,747,458, forward strand.
CTGTAATTCTATAACTCTGCCAAAACTTGGGCTTCTAGGAAAAGCATTTTATTTTCTAATATTGTCCACTTAGGCACAGAATTGAAAGTCATTCCCTACTTACACAAACCTGTCTATGCCGAGATAGAATTTCCCTTCTGCCAATAGAGCTTATTCCTTTTAGGTATTTCCTTTGTCCACAAAGATATCATGACTCCTCTCCTCCATCTAATCTCAACAGCCAACTTAAGAAGCTATGGTTCACTGCTTCATCAGTACTGACAACTGCCTTGTTTCCATTGGATTCTCATAGTTCTCAACTCAGCTGAGGGGGAGATCTCTCTCAGCTGGACACTAAAGTTACCAGAATTGTTTATTTTTTTTCTGCCTATTCATGTTTCTTGAGGTTAAAATATGTAGAAAACCTGAAGACTGTGTTGCATAACCTGCTGTCCTGGCTTACCCTAACCATGAATGTACATCTTTGTAGTGAGCCCAGACTCGGTGTGCCTTTCTTTCTCTTTTTCTTTTCATCATCATCATCATCATTATTACTATTATTTATTACAACTTCTTCACTTTGTATCCCAGCTGTAGCCCTCTCCCTCATCTCTTTCTGGTCCCACCCTCCCTCCCATCTCCTCCCCATGTCCCTCCCCTAGTAATTCAAACTTATATGTCAAAATTAGAGGTGGAAAAAAAATAAAAATAACCTTCAAGGGCAGTGGAAGGAAGAGATAAACTGATAAACAGAAAGAGATGTGGGTAAACAAAATCCTCACACAGCTCTATCCCCTTCTATTTTCCCAATCCCTCCAAGAAGAACTGGTGAAAATGTTGAAAGATGTAGAAGGAAATCTGAAGTAATCCCAGGATCAATTCAAAGAGGACAAGGGCAGGAGTTCTGAGTTGCAGAGAACTTGTTTTCTCTTCTCTGCCTCCTTAGCTCCAAACGCGAGCTCATTCATGATAAATTATTATTATTGTGAAGCAGATGGATGAATCTCAATCATGATACCATAATGGAAGATTAAACATTTTCTTAACTTCTATTCATCAAATCAAGTCTTTCTACTCACTACAAAGGACGAGGCATCGATGTTATCATTAGGGATTTTTAAAATATAACTTTAGCATGAAGCATAGGACATGATTAATGTGGTGACAGAAATAAACACTAAACATTGCTGTGGGCTAGAATCACCTTTTCTGTTCTCCTGTTTTGAGGTTTCTTAGTCCAAGATGAATGGTCTCAATGAGAAATTATTATCAGAATTATTTGATCTTTTTGTTTTTTATTTTATCTTTATTTTTTTAAAGCTAGTTCTTCCTATTTTAGCTACATCTTTTCTTCTTAAAAGAACAGTGTTTTTCCCTAAGGGGAGGGAGTATCTGTTCAACCTCCAACAAGAAGACAGTTTTTCACTCGGTTGAGTTTCGTGTCACACTGAACAGATTTGGACAGAGTGAAGAGAGATCCTGCGATGCTCAGTTCTCTGGTCTACCTTTCCCCTAACATGCAAGATTGTCCAGAACCACTCCAGTCCCCAAACATACCTCATATTTATAGTATCTGAAGTGATCTCACAGTCTCTCTCCAGGATGCGCTTTCAACACTTATCATCATTACTGCCTTAAACAACTGACAGTAAGAAGAGGGGAGCCACACTACAGAATAAAGAGTGCTACCCTTAGAGTCACGGGGTGCACTTGACCTTGGGACCCAAGGTCAAGCCCCTGATCTTCTACTTTATGGACCAGAGCACATCCTGTTTAGTCTCTTTTCAAATTCTTTTACTTATAACATTTATTACCCTCTCTGACAAAGCACCTGTTAAACCTTTTGCACATAACATCTCAGTCCAGTTACGAGGAAACTCTTCTCTCCTACAAGCCTCATACCTCATGCTGTTATTCTTGGCAATTTATGGAAAATAAGACTATATCAAACTGTAAGGCTTCAAGAAAAATTTCACTATTTAACAATCCTCATGGGTTCTTCATCAAAATATGAATAAGTATTTGAAAACAAGGCTGAGTATGGTAGTGCACACCTATAATCCCAACACTCAAGAAATGGAGTGGTGGGTCTCTATGAGCTTGAAACCACCTTGCTCTGCACAGTAAATTTCAGCGAGGGCTACATAGGAAGACCTTGTCTTGAAAGAAAGTGGAGTAGAGGAAGGCATGAGAGGGAGGTAGAGAGGAAAAGAGAGGGGAAAGAAAGAAAGAAAGAAAGAAAGAAAGAAAGAAAGAAAGAAAGAAAGAAAGAAAGAAAGAAAGAAAGAAAGAAAGAAAAAGAAAAAGAAAGAAAGAAAGAAAGGAAGGAAGAAAGGAAGGAAGAAAAGAGGAGGTGGAAAGAAGACAAAGAGCTGGAGAGGATGCTCAGTGATGAGGTGCACTTGCTGCTCCTGAGGAAGATCCAAGTTAGGTACCCAGCACCTATGAACAGCACCTGTGAAGGGTTGTTCACAACTGCCTGTGACTCCAGCTCCACAGAGGGTCCAAGTGCCTTCTTCTGACCACCACAGGTACCCACACACATGTGACGTGGGTTCATATAAGTCCACACATATAAAGTCTAAAAACAGAAACAAAGCTTTGTGAAAGTCTGCATTCTTCTCTGTTTGATTTAATACAAATAGACGTGCGATGTTGCATTGGAGGAGGTGCCACAGGCGAATCATTAGCCAGCCAGCATGGAAGTCACTGTGCTCGGGTGAAGTAGAAGTCCTACTCAGTGTCTCAGTCAAACCAAGCTTGAAAAACGCCTACCATTCACAATATAATGCCAACAATTTCCTCATGGGATCCTCATCATTGAGAATTCAAGATAACATATTTGGTGATACCACATTAAAAAAATATACCAAACTTAATGAACTAAGAGATTTCCTCCCAGCCTGAGGTGCTCCCAGATCACCTTTTTTAAGACTAAGATCTCCTGGGTTCTGTTCTTGCCTTTCTGTATTCAGAATAACCAGATCAGACCACTCTACCTCTAAAATATAGCATTTATTTACCCAGGAAGCCATATTGTAAACCCTGGAACATACCATTTCTGAGGGTTCTGTGAGCATATAGTAAACAATACTGTCCAATCACTTGGAAACAAATTCCCCCATCTGTTTTTTCTTTAAGTGTTAAGAGAAAGTAGCACCAATAAATGCAATGCTTTGAGTTTCAAAGATTTCTGTCTCTTTTCAAGAAAATTCTGCTGCTCATAGTGGCACAGGTGTTAGAGGAGAAACTAACCACTTGTGGTTGGATTTAAGACATCACATTCAATGAGATGAAACTACACTTGATGCTGCTAAAAAGGCCAACAACCTGTGACTACATAGTCCATATGCCTATGAGAAAATCTACTACCATTGTGCTGCTAAAGGAACACAACAAAAAATTACTCCTAATGACATATCACTATACCCATAGATCGGTGCCTCATTTTACCTTTAGCAGAGAAATTTCTTCTTGCAGTAGATGGGAACTGATGTGATGACCCACGACTGGACAACATGCAGAAATAAGGAGACTTTAGAACACCCAGTCCTATCTGGGATGCCTTCTTCAAACCTCTCCCATCAAGGCTCAGGGGCCTTTGTGGAAAAGAACGTGGAAAGAGTGTAGAGTGAGACTCTGAAGAAATAGTGCCTTTAGACACAACAGAAGCGGTGCATACATGAACTCACAAGAGACTGTGACATCATACCTAAGACCCACAAAGGTTCAAGTCAGATAGGGGGAAGTAGACATGGGGTCCTATTTCTAACCACACTATTTGCAGCTGATACCCACTAGCAAAGAAAAATCATGTTCTCCAGCAGAATGTCACTTGCCTATACTTGCTGTTTTGTACTTGCTTCTACCCCAAATTCACCGTCTTCCTCCCCCTGTCCCCCAGTGACTGGGGGAGGTGACTTCTGTAGAGAGCTGAACTTTGGTTCTCTTGCTAGCTGCCCTCTGGCTGGGTCTGATTCATCTAAGATTCCTACAAAGATGCCCCCTGTTTTTCTCCCCATCTTCCTTATTCCATAGATACTTTTGTTGACAGTGGCTGCCTTCAGTGTTGCAACTCCTGATGACTGATCTCTTCTTTGTGACTCTGGACTTCAATAGGCCCTCAAAATAGTGTGTGTTCTCCTGTGACCGCAGGATGGTACAGCTTCCTACTGTTGCTGGGGGATGAGGCACTCCTAGTCTGTCCCCATTTCTACGAGTAGTCTTTTCATTTTTTTAAAGAATCATCTAAAGGAATTCCATGTCCCGCTGTGACCCCCCAGCATCACTTCAAGACCCTCTTCCCTGATGTATCTTACCATACCCAGCAGCTTTGTCAATCCAAAAGTCCCCTGAATCTTCCTGCTCCTAGATGCTCCTTCCCTTGCCTATTCCCATACTGCCCATGCTGTATGCTTTCCATCCAGGATTATAGCTTCATAAAGAAAGCTATATGGCATAATAATGTGAGCTTCTGATACTACAAAAAAGCATTTCAACTAAAGAATAAAGCATGTAGTTTGGGGAGATAGGCTTATAGAGCACAGAGCCAATAAAGAGGAATGTCACATAGTCTGGAGGTCTGGTCTTGAATAAATGATGAAATTTGATTCTGTGTTAGAAAAACAGAGAGCAGCCTCCTTAGAGACAGACATCTTGCCTTGTTCTTGGTTCTGTCCCCAGCACCTGACACATAATAGGAATTCTATAAATGTTGAAGGAAGGAAGTAAATGAATTATCATGGCTGCAGAGCCCTTGCTCCTTTGTTTCTCTGCCTTCTCACCACAACACACGTGTGATTTTGTGACATGCAGTGTTTTTATTGTCAGCACAAATCCCACACATTTGGCTCTTGGACTGTGGCTGTGACCTGGGTGGGCATTTTGAGAGCTTTTCAGGTCCCACTGGGTCTCGGCACCCTCCATGACAGACTGCCAGAGTCAGAGACTGTCAGCATCTATGACTAAAACAGCACTCAAACAGCTTTCACTCCATTATTTATTTAGTGGGTGTTCTTGCTTCATTTGGTTTTATGTAGTTGACTGTTATGATAAACTATGTGTTTGGTTTTGGCAGGAATACAACATTTTGAGACAACATATGCTCCTTAGATATTTCTAACTTTTGTTGATATGAAACACTTTATAGGAGTTGCCTGAGGCATCCTGCCCAAGAACAAGTTTATCTTCAGAAACATTTACTAAAACTGGCATAAGCTACATGGGGAAGTACCCGCATTTAGAGCAGATTTTTAGAAAGCAGAGGTAAAGCTGCCTCGCCAACAGAACAACATCATGGACCAGGAATAACAACTATGAAAAACCTAGAGGCAAAGTTTATTTCCCAACCACTGACATGCTGCTGACACAAGGCAAAAACATCTCTAAACTGAGATTTTTCAGGCTAAATATAATCTCTGAAGGGACACCCCAAAGCTGAGAAATGACAGAGACCTGGAATAGGATAACTCTACCATGTCACCAATCTCATCAAAAGCAAGAAAAGCCCTCAGACATTTTTACCTTGAAGCCAATAGCCTACTTTCTAACTGTAGGACATTGATATGCAATTCACTGCTTTTACAGATGGAGCTGGGGAAAGTCTTACCTCACAAGACACACAGCGAAGCTAACAACAACAACAACAAAAAAGGTCATAACCATTATTACTTTTTGAGCCAGAAATAGTTTGCATTGATGGGCTAAGCTAACGTACTGTGCATGGTAGTTATGGCTTTATCTTGACCTCTCAAATCACGCCCATTAAAGTAGACAATAAAGATAAATATAACCTCAGTGAAGGAGAGGTCTTGTTATCCTAATTTAAGGATTTATGTCAGAGTCTATTGCAAACTGTGGACCAGATTAAGCAGAGCATAAGAATGTAAGTTGAAGGAGAAAGCACTATTCTTTCACTACAGGTCTGACAGTTCTTTTCAGGGGAGGGAGTTATCTTTGTTGGGAAATGTTCTGCCTTGGGTAAGATGCAGAAGCAACAGAATCACTAACTATTCTATGGTTTCTCTCTGTTTCCCAGATCATTAGAGTTAATGACGCCAGACCAGGCATCTTCTGTCCAATCCGCTATGATAAACGATGTCACATGTCAGTTTGGGATAGATGCACAAGCAATATTTGATGCGCTGAAATGGTTCTGGCCTCTATCAACCTGCATCCTTGAGCCACTTGGCAATTCACACTATGGGTCCTTGTCCTGAGAAAGGGAAAGATAAGGAGTAATATAGGCAGAAAACAGAAGTCACAGATGGAATCCCCACAGGCCCTACAACAGTACTGCCTAAATGTGCTCAAAATTTCGTAAAATGTTATCACTAGATCACCAGTGAGGAAGCTGCACTCTGCATGGGGATAACAAAGCAATCGGACAGACTCGGTACACTTGGTTCCAGAAACAGAGTCTGCGCCAGGAAAGAACATGACTCTCCGGCAAGTTTATGAAATCGTCAACCCATGAACTGGGCCGGAGAGGTGCGTGCTGAAAGCTCTTCTGTGCTCATCCCAGGATCAATGCAGCCGAAACTTTCCTAATTCGTCTGGGTCATTAGAACACTCGTTGAGCCATGGGGGAAAAAATACCTCTTTCTCCTTCAAATACATTGCTTTCCCTTGATTCAGTAAAAGCAAAATCCACCAATCCAATGACAGTATCCTAAAGCCTCAGGTTCTCAGAGTTAGAAGGAGCCCATGCTGGTACAGAGAGCACCCTCCTCAGCGATGGCATATTGATAGCAAGCATTTTAGGAATCTTTTAGCAGACTAGGCAGTAGTATTGTAAGGCCTATAGGGACTCCATCTGAGACTTCCGTTTTCTACCTACATTGCTCCTTATCCTTCCTTCCCTTTCTCAGAACAAGGACCAGGTTCTTCATGCATACCAATTCTGCGAATACTCCATCTCCCTCTCTATCCCTTTCCAATGATTCCAAAAGATAGTTTCTGTCCTCTGCTGGGACCTGTCTGGTGGAAAGAACTCACTCTTGAGCAAAGCAGCCTGTTTCCTTCTCTGCCTGGCTTTAGCAGTCTAAGCTCGCCAGGACTTTGAGCTGCAGGCTCTCATGCCATAACTCTGAGCCTCGGTCCCTCTTCAGATACTTGAAGCAAGAGCTATCAGGTCCTCCTTTTCTTGGAGGTTGTTTTTGGAACAGCCTTTACCCATACCCTCCTTGCCAAGCTCAGGTAAGGTCTGTCCCCTTTTCCTCTACTAATTACTCTGCCCTTCATAAATAGATTAGATGGCAGAGAGGAGGGATAAAAGGGAATGCAGATCATGTTAATATCGCGTTAATATCAACTGAAGACCTAATTAAGCAAGATTTCTTGTCTGCTCATTACCTCCTCATGAATCTCACCTCCAGGGACCCATTAAGTGGGTAAGAGCCGGGGCTGCCTTTAGAATAGATGAAGTAAGGGCCGCCCTCATGTTCTTACAGATGACTGTCCAGACAGGGCCTTCTGCCTTTAAGCCTAAACCCAATACAGAGCGTTATCTGTTACCTTCTCTCTGGATAATGGAGGTTTGCCTGACACAACATCTCAGTAATGATTATGAAACAACCTTCTCTAACTGCAGCTTACTCTCCAAGAGAAGACCATCCATTCTTGTTTGCTAACAACACCCCCAAAGAGCTCAAAACAGATGCTGGCATCCGTGGCCCCGTATATTTGGATGATACTGAAATGAGGAGCTACTTTTCCCTCACACCTCTCTGGCTTCGTTTAAAACACGAGCTCCCAATATATTATTCTCTTACATCTTACTGAGACTTCACACATTCTTTCTATTTTGGTTCCAAACCCTGACTGGGATGGAAGAAATGTAAAAAACAGACTTCCAGTTGAGTCTTCTGTTCCCACCTCTAAGTGTGTCTTTGGACCAGATTTAGGCTCCTCCTTCTCCCTCATGCAAATAAACTCTTAAAGTTTAGCCCACCAGTCTTCTAGAGTTGAGCTTCCAAACCTGAATTGTGTGATGGATGTGGCTGAGGCTCAAGTTGAAAGCCAGAACTGCATATTTCTGGATTTTTTAAAAAGAATTTTTTTAACGAGATTCTTTGACTCGGGTGAAAGAGAGATGAGAGATGGCTTAGTGACTAAGACTATAGACTGTCCTTCCCATGGACGCGGGTGTGATTCCCAGAATGGCAGCTCACAACCATCTGAAACTCAAGTGCCAAGAGAGTTGCTGCTGTCTTCTGGACTCCTTTGGCAACAGGCAGGCGTGTAGTACACAAACAAACACACATAACCACAAGTTTTAAATTTGGGGAAGGATTTCATACAATGTATTTTGAACATACACTTCCTCCCCCAATATTTCTGATTCCTAAAGGTGTTTAAAGCCTGTCATGGTAGCATTTGCCTTTAATACAAACACTGGAGATGCAGAAATAAGGGAATCAAGCATTCAAGATCAGCCTTAACTACACAGTTAAGTAGAAGCCAGTCTGAGTACATGAAATCCTGCCTCAAAAATAATTAGTTAGTTAGTTAGTTAGTTAGTTAGTTAGTTAGTTAGTTGTATGGTGAGATGGCTCAGTAGTTAACAGAGGAGCTAGATTCGATCCCCAGCATGGGCATGGCAGCTCACAACTATCAATAACTACAGTCCCAAGGGAATCCTACAACCTCTTCTGGCCTCTTCAAACACTTCATACACACAGTGCAGAGACATACATGCAGGCCAAACACCCTACACACATAAAATAAAAATACAGATTAAAGAAAATTTCAACAAGATGATAATAGTAATAACATGAATTGTGCCTAACTGTTTAATACTAGGCAGACCTTGTATTAGTAAAATATGCTTCATTCCATGAAATAAATTTAAAAGAAAGGCCTTTAATTTGAAGAAGATTAAATGAGCAAAATATGGCTGCAAAGAAACAGCTCACAATAGATGTATTTTTGTGGCAACGCAGCTATTCTGCATAGCACAGAGAGTTAGCATTTAAACTGGGAGAATGAGATTAGCCTAATGTAAACCACTGTCTTGTGCTCTGACCTTTCTGGCTGAGAAGCCTTATGCCAGTTATTTGAGCTCTCGGTTAGTCTTTACTTCCTAATCCCTGGAATGGAGACATCCAATCCTGTCCCTATAACTCCTGATGTCCTCACTTTCTTGGTAAGGATCACATGGAATTTGGCTCTTTTCCTTCCTGCAGCACTTCAGCTTCCTTTCCTTTCCTAACCTAAGAGACACAGGAATGCATGGTTTGGTTGATGGAAGCAGATGGATTGACCCACCTGAGGATGCTGGATAATCTCCCGTGGACATGTGAGGCTCTTGGCCTCAGCTTGATAGAGTTCTTGGGGTGCAGCTGTACCAACAGTCTGGGGTCCACGTTCACGAGTAGGAAAGCGAGGGTGATCTATAATTTCTCTTTCACCCATATAAGCACAAATAAAAGTATATCAAACAAATACACAGAAACTAGGAAGTCATCTGTTTGCCTTTTCATCCAAAGAAATGCAGTACCCCCTTACAAAGTGAAAGCAAAATGATAAAAATATCCAGTGGTGGTAAAAGATGCAGCAGTCAGCTGGGTGTGGCCCAGCACAGTGCAAGCTGCAACAGGAAGCAGAGTCCATGCATATAGAAGCCAGTCCATGGACAGGCGAGGGGAAACACCTCAACGCTATCTCCACTTCCCATTTCCCCAGTCCACTTCCCAAAGGGAAAAATGATTTTAAGTATATAAGGCCGAAATCCCCTGCCTCTTGCATATTGCAGGTTAACAGCAAGGCCTTAACTCAGGGGGCAGGCTGCCATCTACTGGGCCACTAACATCCCTGGATGCTTTTGTTAGCCTTTGGAGGGCTCTCCTTAAAATCCTGCTGTGGCTGGAAGCTGCTTTGTTTGGCGACAGCAACAATAAGGAAAACAGAAGTGAGCTACCACAGTCCTGAAACTTAAAAGCCGCAGGATGAATTAATCATATGGCGCCCTGCAAAACGTCCATGCTTTCAGCCTCAGAAACCTCACAATTTCAAAGGGAGAAAGAAACTGTTCTCTAGGACTTTGCTCTGCTGTTGTTTTCTGAGGACAGAGTGTTTTAATAGTCAGTAAGTGCCACTAATTGCTCCCCGGACAGCCTTAATCTAGCCATTTCCTCCCTGCCTTTTACTCCATAAATCCTTAGACTGATGTATTGGCCGGCACTTCTCAAGAGTACCCCCTGGATTCGATTGGTTTACGTTCGATTGGCTACAGATAGTTGCCACGCAGCGCACTCTGAAAGGCCTATTTTTATTGAAGCTATTAAGAGTGCATAGAAGCATTCTATATTTAGGTTTATGTTGGTAACACCAACATCAACCACAAACCCTCTTTCATTTTCTTTTCCTTCTTTTTTTTTCTTCCTCAGTACTTTACACACACCTGTCTTCAATACCAATCTATCATCTCTGACTCCAGCCATCCTGCACCTTATAAACATGAATCACTGCATGTTTCACCTTATAAGACAGATTAAAAAAAAAAATTCCTGCCATGCAGCAAAGCTCTAAGAAAGGCCTTCTCTCAAAGGGCACAGCTCACAGCTCTTCCGTGATAGCACCCTATCACTTTAAGTCCTCCAGCAACCCATCAGCGAGGTGGAAACCTTCACCCTAAAGAAGAGAGTAGGTATGGTTGTATGGCTAACCATAGATTCAGTACAGCAGGCAAAATTCAGATTCAAAATTCCCAGTCTAGGGCAATGCTGTCTCCACCTCCTCCAGCTGCTGGTCTTGGGCAGGAAAACTATAAAAAGGGAATGCTCTCAGTAAGAACAAAGCTCTCTGCAAACGCTGTGGAGAACAAGCGCCCTCCATTGAAATGTTAACTTGGAAAACCTGCCCTCCTGCAAATACATAGAATGTTGATCTATACCTACAATATTTGCCTATGTTACCACAGGCAGGCAAATGTAGATAGGTAGATGATGGATGGATGGGTAAATAATAGATAGATAGATGATAGATAGATAGACAGACAGACAGACAGACAGACAGACAGACAGACAGACAGACAGACAGACAGATAGATAGATAGATAGATAGATAGATAGATAGATCTTTGCTCTGTTTAAGAACACTGTCAGATGGTCACAAGACACAGTACCTTGGTTCTTGTCATTTCAGGCTTTCCCCTGCATGTTTGCAGATTGCTTAATTACTTCATCAGGCTTTGGAACTCATACATTACAGATACATGATCATCCAAGTCATTACCTGCACATTTTCTCATTAAGAATAATTATGGCTTTTACTACCACTGCCCACATCCGTAGGTCCTGCAGGCCTGGGCACACTGAAGTAATCATCTATTGAAAATGATCTTGATGGGCAAGCACTGTGTACACAATCAGTAGTTTGCAAGGCAGGTGGGGAGACTCCCATCCCTTCCATTATTGATTGGCTCAACACATTATTTTATCACAGGGCCACACAGGACACTGCAGTCGCATGTGCTCCCCTGAAAAATGAGTTAATGCCAAGTATGGAGACAAGACCCACAGGAGCCTGGTTGCTTCTGCCTCCCGTGAATCACCTTTCCAAGCACGAGCACCTTACCCATTTCCTGGGCTCAATTTCATTGTCTACAAAATGGGGTTTATAAGCTGCTTTTAAAACCTCTGATCATCCACTCAGAGATGAGACAGTCTTATAAGTGGTGGCGGAGCTTTTGATACTGGGTGATTGCCCAAGTTCTTCAATCTCTGCTCCTCTACTTTATCAACTGTAAACCTTAGACTATACTGTCACCTCTTAGGGCCTCAGTTTCTCCACTGGGAAAGAAAGGCTGTCAATAGCTCCTGCCCCTTAGCCACTCAATGAGATGACACTGATAAGACATCTTGCCAGTGCCCAGTGTAGGAAAGCATCCAACCAACACTGGCCATCTTTATTATTGAATTCTGCCATGCAAGAGTCCAGGAACAGGTCAACGGGGCACAGGACTCTAAATTAAATCATTCACTGTGTGCCAGATAGTATTCAAAAGACACTGTGAAGGGTCACATGCTACTTTAATCAATAGGTAACATGGAGACAAGCCATCAGAAGTTTAAAAAAAAAAAAAAAAAGTTGGGCAGTTCCAAATTGCCAGGCAGCGGTGGCTTGAGTCTTTGAGCCCAGCACTTGGGAGGCAGAGGCAGATGGATCTCCGAGAGTTGGAGACAGCTTGGTCTACAGAGTGAGTTCCAGGACAGTCAAGGTTACACAGAGAAACACTGTCTGGGGGTGGAGGGAGAGACTGTTTTGTGAGTGATCTGCATCTGGCTGCTTCAAGTGTTACTTAATTACTCAAGTTGGGGGGAGGAAGGGCTTTCTTGTTTTATTTTCAGTACAGATAAAATATATTCATTGTTACATTGCTTACATTTTAAATGAGCAGCAGAACACTTCCAAAAGTTGTGAAATTTTCCCACTTTCACCGAGAAATAAGTTTGAACATTTGCTACTCCCCCCCCTCCCCTTCCAGGGTCCCTCTTACACTCTCTGTGTAAAATACACAAGGTTTTTTTTTTATTTTCTGCCTGTATTTTTCTATATTCCGTTCTTTCAGTTAACCGTACGTAATAAACATCTTTCTAAATGATTTTAAATCATCTATCTCCTTAATATCTATATGAAACTATATAGAATGAATGTGATTTATTTAACATGGCCTCTGTTGCTGTTTATTTAGATTAGTTCGGAAATGGCTGTCATGAATGTCCGCAGAGATGAACCTCTGGGTAACTTCTGGAAGCGTGTTGGTTAAAGCAATGAGCTCCTACTCCTCAGCTCACCCTGCAACCAGTTGACTTTAAAATCCCCTTTCCCTCCTCCTGGCTCATGCCTGTAGATATACCCTCTTCTTGCCAGGGATGTGGTGTCCCCACCGGATGTGGTGTGTGTGTCTTTGGGGACAGACTGTCTTCAAAGCAGATCCTGCTGGTTCTATTCAGTGATGCTGCAAGTAGCAAACAACCAAGGGTTCTGATGGCTACGTTCACCTGGGCCCCAGCAGACTAAACATGTCACGTCTATAACCTTCTTGGCTGTGCTTCCCGTAGCTGAGGACAGTATGGGCTTGAGGTGTCCTAGCCAATATACCTAGCTGAGTATGATCATGTGAGTGTCCAAGTTTCTTAGTTTTCCTTTCAAGACACATTTAGTGCTGCTGGTTTGTGTAGACTTGTGCTCAAACCTGTCTAGAAAAGTCAGCATTTTTTTTCAAAAAGTGATCCAAAGTATAAACTTCTATGTACTCTATGGAATATCTCTGTCTCCTCTATATAGCTCTATAGATTATCTCCAGGCGAATATACAAGCCGCAGAGGATGCAGGCACACCTCTGCTAGGAAAGCGGGAGTAACAAGTGGAAGCCGGGCTCTTCTCCCTGTTCTTCTGCTCAGTTTCAGTTTGTCACGTGTGCACTTTCATCTCTGACCTCATTCCAAGGGCAAGCTCTTAAATAAAGAGACTGCGCCCCAACCCCACAGTGCATGAAGCTGTTCTCTCACGAGCAGCAACAAGATAAGTGAAAAAACACAAGAGCAAAGCAGTCAGATGATTTTAAAAGAAGAATGACAGTCTAGTAGTTTAAGGTCGTAAATGTGGGAGCAGACTGTGTAACTCCATGAAACATTTCCCGCGAGCTCTGTGGTCTTTCACAATTCCAAACCACTCTGTAGGCCAGTTTCCTCATCTGTGAGATGGAGCTAACAAGAGTCCTCACTTTCCAGTTAGCTACAGGAAATAAGTGAGTACATCAACCTCTTTGAATAATAATCAGCACATTTGCATATATTACTGTAGATTTGCTATTGTTATCTTTACTCGGTTTGTACAACACTCTCTGATTAGGGTGGCAAAGAGCTCCTCCCACCCCGAAGATTGTGTCTTTTGATGCAAAGTTAGAGGAGCATGCTTACAGAGAGGGTACAATTGATTTTGTGCTGTCATTTGCTGCTGTGCAAATAGTTATTGAGCCAGGGGATTGGAGGCTTTCCCCTCAGTTAGAAGCAACTCCAAATTTGAGGACTGATACAAGTCTGTACAAGAAAGTGAACTCTCAAACTATGTTGCAACAATGTGGTCTGTGAATAGGTTTTTCAAGGCATTCTATTCAAAGAGCTTGGCTTTACATTCATTTTCTGTTTGTTTCCTGAGAGGGGGGTTTCTACTTCATTTTTTTTCTCTTTCTTTTTTGAGGTTAAGCAATTGGTAAAAGTAAGGTTGTGGTACATATTTCATTTGTCTGCCTCTTAAACAATCCTCCTTAACAAGCGTGTGTATCAATCTGTATCCGCCCAAGGAAGCCATTCGTAAGATAGACGGGCATTAGGGATGCCTGAAAACATTCTAATCGTACCTACCGTGAATAATGTGCTCAGTCATTGGAAAGGTATCACAGGCAAAGCACATGACGTGGTGACGGAGACAAGAGGACTGTGCTGTCACACAAGCCTAGAAACATTCTCCGGCCCAACACTTTGCTGAGCATGATAAACAGGGCTGTTAGCCTGTTTTACGGTGACCCCTGCCCCTTGTTTCATTGTGATGCTTCCCAAGCTGCCGGCATCACCAGAATGGGATGTTCCCTATAGGATTTTAGCTCCAGTAGTCAGCTCAGTATACTTCCTAAGCGAGAAGACAGAAGACTTTGAACATTCCTGAGAATGCTCTTCGGGGTCTCAACAGACCAGCTGTATCTTTCACACAGGAAGTGCTCCACTAGCGACTGTTGAATGAGTCCACAAATTCATCAGTGACTGTCACACAGTATTGCCCTGCCCCTCCAATACAGGACAACCCCAAATGACCGGCTCATGCAGCATCTTCAGGTATAACACAACTGTCTTGTTGGTCCTGACTCCCTCTTTCCCCACACACATTTCTTTGATTTGTATAAGTGATTTAAATAGAGCAAAGAAAGGGTAAGCTTGTATTCAAACAATAAAGTCTAGCTAGACATTTTCATTGTATAGACATAGTTTATATTAAGCATTGCCTATGATAGATAACACCTATGATAGATAAAATCTGTTCATCTAATTTTACTAAATTATTAAAAATCTAAGAACCTGGAAAAAGTGGGCCTTGGGGTCATGATCTAATAGAAAGGCTAAAACCAAAGACCATTATCCATCCTGCCCTCCTTTGATTACAGGAGAAGCACTCATTTGCCTGGTCATTACAGAAGAAAAGCAATCGTCAAAGAGCGCTCTGGGTAGATAAGAAGAAGTGCAGTTCCTGAAGATCACCTCTCTTTTTGACAGTGACATAACTTCACAACCCAATTTTGTTCATTCAGTCTAGGAGCTGCACCCAGGACCCACGAATGCTAGGCAGACACTCTGCCACCTAACTGTAACCCCAGCCATGTTGGTTTTACCTTGAGATGGGCGTGCTGAGTTTGCCCAGGCTGGCATCAGACTTGAAAACCTCAAGCCTTAAGCACCCTAGTAGCTGTATTTATAGGCATGTACCACCACTCACGGCTACAAAGCATAATTCTGGCAAAAATAAGAATGAACATTTGGAATATTTTATGCTATCGGGTAAAAACTGGTTTGCACTAAAGATAAGCCGCCTAAATTATAAATTATAAAGTTCCCTTTAACAAAGATACACAACCCAAGCATTCCAAGAGCAACATAGTAAAACTAAGACCCCAGTGGGTGCAGATGAAGTAGTGGGATGGCACAGGCTTCTTGCCAGTGGTCCCTCTATGTGTCGATACTACCGTGAAATCTCCCACACAAGGAGCAGCTAGCTTTTCTAGGCTGCAATCTGTCTTGATAATATTAAAGTTGATGGTCATGGCCCTTTGGGGCTTGTAGATGAGTTAATTATAGTACATATGTGTTATACTTTTAGCTGAGGTTATTATATGCCATCATTAATAGGCTAAGGAAAGAAATCTGTTGCTGTCAACAGAAAGGAGATAAGTCTTCACTGTTTTCTTGCTCTGTTCTTTTCTATTTAGAATGCCCACCTTTCCTGAAAAGCTGTTGGAGACATATGCTGTTATCCTGCAGTAATTTATCACTTACCTCTGAAACACATAACACATCCAACTTACCACCAGCCAGTGCCCTGTTCTAATTGCCATTGCTTACCCAAAATGTGTTACTTTTCACAAAGCACTCCTATGAAGGGCTCCTGAATTAAATCTCTAATATGTATTTCTTTAGCCAATATTCATTCAAACCAATGTTTTGTCCCTCAATGTATTTCTTTAGTCTCCAAAATCTATCTGAACCTTCTATTATGAAAAACTGTCTTTATAAAATTCTGAAGAGAGCTTTAATAAAAAGCTTCAGTGTCTGAGTACAAAAACATGATATCGTCGATTTTTACGAAAGCACTAGAGTCTGGGAGGGAAGACATCACTGTTTCCCTTTGTGCTGGCTCCTTCACCTGGAGAAGACTAGTTAGTTACTTCCTTGACCAGATTCAACTGCGAGGAGAGACAGCTAATAAAAAAAATGTTATGGAGTACCAAGAATATCGGAAAGTGCATGATCATCATGATTAATAATAATACATAAAGTTCAAATATTGAAATGACTCTCTGGCATCATTCCAAATCAAGAAATATAATCTCTTGTCTTGCATAGTAATGAAGAGAAACAGTGTGAGGTCCTCTTATTGTACCAGTTTAAATGAACATAATGATGAATATCTTTAATTATGGACTGCATTCTGTAGCACTGTGTGAGCGTGTGTCACTGTGTGAGTGTGTGTGCGTGTGCATGTGTGTGTGTGTGTATTAAACTAAATGCATTGACATCTCAGCAATATATTACGGGTTCAAAAAGAACTCTAACCCAAACCTTGCAGGCTTTTAGATGTCTGCATCTAACCTTGGTATGAATGTTCATTTTGGTAGCAGATATAAGCAGCTAGCAGCCCTCACCTAAGAGGCTGTCTCCGATTTCATAGATCTCAAAATCTGTCATCCTTACGTTAGCCGACTGTCTGGCACCTAATGAGAAAAACAAATTGCTTTTACTTCCTACATAAGACATTTGCATTTAGAATTTTTTTTGCTCGTAAAAGGTTTATAACGCATCCACTCAAACCATTTTACCTGCATTTTTCACCTAAAAGGGTCTTTATGAAATCTTACAGTAAATTTAATAACCCTCTTCAATAAACATGAGCCTTTATGAGCGTGACATATCTAAATTGACTCAATGGTCTGGGAATAAAATCTGCATCAGTAATATTTTTGGAACTGTAATATGCCACATATTACAGAGCAGAAAAAGGCGTGAACAGAGCAGGCCATTGCATAATGAGCAGTATTCATTTCCAACGTTAAGAACGAAAGTGGCTATATCCGAGCAGGGGTTCTAGGTTATATCCATACATGGTCCTTGGTTGGAGAAACAGTCTTATAAAAGACCCCAAAGATCTATTTGGTCTTTGTGGAGTCCTGTCCTCTCCAGGTCTTACTAACTCCCCCTTCTTTCATATGATTCCCTGCACTCTGCTGAAGGTTTGGTTCTGAGTCTTAATATCTGCTTTGATACATTGCTAGTTAGTCTTTCAGAGGCCCTTTGTGGTAGGCTCCCGTCCTGTTGATTGTTTTCTCCTACATTCATTGTCCATCCCATTGGTCTATCTAAGTGAGTCCTACCTTACCCCGGGTCCTCTTTCTTGTTTATCTTCTTTAGGTGTATAGATTTCAGTATGTTTATCCTACCTTATAGGTCGATATAAGTGAGTTTCTTTCTGCTTTGGGGATACCTCACTCAGGATGATCATTTCCAGGTCCTACCATTTGCCTGCAAATTTCATGATTTCCTCATTTTTAATTGTTGAGTAGTATTCCATTGTATAAAAGTACCATAATTTCTGTATCCATTCCTTGACTGAGGGACATCTGGGTTGTTTCCAGGTTCTGGTTATTATGAATAAAGCTGCTACAGATATAGCCCATGGTATCCCTAGCAAGGGGAACAGGGACTATTTCTGTCATGAACTCAATGGCTGGCTCTTCGACCCCAAAACCCCCGAGGGAGGAGCAGCCTTGCTAGAACCCAGAAGAGGACATTGCAGCCATCCCTGAAGAGACCTGATAAGCCAGGGTCAGTTGGAATTGGGGGAGGTCCTCCCCTATCAGTGGTCTTGGAAAGGGGCAGGGAGGAGATGAGGGAGGGATGGGGAGAGTGGGAGGGAATGAGGGGTGGGGCTATGGCTGGGATGCAAAGTACCTAACCTGTGATTGATATAAAGATAAATACACAAAAAAAGAACGCAAGCGGTTGGTGGATGATGAGATAAAGAGCCCTGATGGGCACGGCATCCAGTTCCATAACACCCGCACATTAGCAGCTGTCCGTTCCTTCCATTTCCATCAATTGGGTATTATAGAAGCAAGTTAAGAAATGGCCTTTGGCAGTCATTCATAAGGGAACTTGCCACAGAGTATTTCTTCACTTCGATCCCCTCCTCAGGGACTTCCGCTTGGATGATGAAGCTGAAGGGCGCCCTAGTGCACTGAGTGCCTTCTAGCTACTCTCACCGGGTAAGCCACCAAATTAGGCATGACACGGAGACCCTCGTTTCTGCTACTGCTGGTGCGTATCCATAAGGAGGACAGGAAAATGCTAGTGACTTCTTTTATAGCAGCTATATAACAAGAGAATGAAATGTCAAAGCTGGAGAAACCCCATCTTTCTCAGTCAGAGCTCATCTGGAGCTAAGAATTCTGACACTTGCATCTCACCTTCGACTTTGTCTTCTGAGCAAAAGGTGACGGGAATTTTGGCAATACAGGACGATCTGCCCAGTCGTCTGAGTACACAATCAATGATTTTGGCACATCCGAACATGCTGAGGGCTTGGGGAAAGCATGGAGAGATGCCAGCCCTCTCTCCGCCAATTTATCTCACCTCCCTCAATTCAATACACCCCTGAGAAGTTATTCTGAAACTGTTCCTTTGAGAATTAATTCCTTGTTGATGTTTTGGTTGGTTGGTTTTTGGTTTTGGTTTTTCTAGATAGGCTGGGTAACAGCCCTGGCTGTCCTGGAAATCACTCTGTACACCAGCCTGGCCTTCAACTCACAGAGATCCACCTGCCTCTGCCTCCCCAGTGCTGGGATTAAAGGCGTGTGACACCACTGCCAGACTCCTCATCCTTTTCTTAGGCCAGAATTTCCGAACCAAAACAATGTTTGCCTGATGGTCAGAACTGTTTCCTCTGCCCAAACTTTAGACTTTGCTTCTCAAGTCAACCAGTTACAAGATAGGCGGTTAAAAGGACTGATAAGAGAGCAGATGCAGAACAAGGAACTGGCTCTGCAGCTCTTGGCCTTGACACGGTCCTTGGCAGTGTCTTCCCACCATCTTCAGCCCTCACAACTTGAGTGGACGCACACACGGAAACTGCACAAAGCCCCTTAACCTTGTCAATTTTTCCCATGCACGCTCACATGCACACACTCTCATTCATCAGCCAAGTGATCTAGTCAAACTGCTCTCATGCTTAGATTTCCCACCCCGACCCCAACCTTCTTTGATGCTCTTATCTGTTGCCTTGGGCAGAGGAGGTTCTCTACTTTGTATCGCCCTTAGGAATGAATGGAAATGTAGGCAAAGCTGAGCTAGGCACTCCCAGAATCCCTAGAGCTTACCCAGTCTCTTTGACCTGCCCTTGGACAGCACTGCAACATACTAGCAATTGAGTCCGAGACTGACAAAATAAAATAGATGGGCAACCAATTTCAATCAACAGAGAAAGTCACGGATACTAAGTAGCCAAGAGCTGGCAAGCCAGTGCTTAAACCTTGTTTTAAAACTTGTTTGCAGGACAATTCCACATGGCTGCTGCCCACAGAGAAGTGGGTGGATATCTGTTGGGATCCTGGCCAACCTGACCTGGCCAAGCTAACCACGAGTTCTTAGTGCCAATGAACCTCCTCTGGTCGTAAACAGCGTTCCTAAGGCCTGCATTGCTTTGACCACTGAATGTTTTATTCTCAGGAATCAATGAAGCCTATTGCTCCAAATTAGCGCATTTTAATATGACCAAATAAAATGAATGAGGTGATGATACAGAGAAAAGAAAACATTTAAGGATAATGAGCATGGAGCACAGAGCTTCATTCTATACAGGGAAGGAGAAAGGTCAGTAAATTTAGCACACGCATAATAGTCCTCTCAAATCTTCTAATTAATCTTTATCCAGCAAGAATGTACTGCTTTAACCTTTTCATTCTGTACTTCTCACAATATTTACGAACTAGAGCCTCTCAACAGGAATGGAAAGGATACCCATTTTAAAAGGATCCAGGATATGGTCCTGCAGGGAAAGCAGGAGGGACATGCCCTTCCTGTGCTGGGAACAACGTGGAAAGTGATTCTACTCAGAAACCATAATCCAATCATTTCAGGATGCTGTCTGCTTTCCGGTGCCAGATTACCGTAATTGGTAGCTGTAGGGTTTGGGCTTGAGTTTGGGCTTGAAATAACAATAATTGATCTCTTCTAAAACAATGGAGCTGACCTCAATAAAAATCAAGCCCTGACTTGGATCCTCCCCAGGAGAGTGTAATTGGTAATTTACTAGAAAGCTTTGTCCAAAGGCTATTTAATCCATAAGTGGACCACAGCTGCAGCTACTGAGAATAAAGAACATTAAAGAAGTTGGTGGGGTAGGGACTTCAAAGGAGTATTTCTAAATAGGTAGTTTCTCAGGATGGGTATACTGACGACCAATCAGAGTTCTGACACCCTTGATTTGAGAACGGCTAAGAAAAATAAAGCACAGGCATCACCTATTAGATACAGTAATTTCAAGTGTTGATTTCAATTTATCTTAAATTAATATATAAAACAAATATTCACATTAATGGCACGCTGTAAGGTTTTTCATCACACATATACATGAGTTAAATATGTTCACATATATTCAATACATGTATGAAATGAGTTATATATATTTACACAAGCATTTGTCTTTTACTTCATGGTGAACACAATCACATATCCTCTCCTCTCACTTTTTGAAATGTGCCCTGTAGTACTGGTGGTCTGCAGTCAGGCTGATGTGGAGGGGTGCACCCCAGATCACCTCTCTAACTATAACACGACACCCATCACTCCACCGTGAATGTAGAATGTAGCCATTTCCCTGAACCCCAGTCACTCTGAACTCCCGCTAGCCCCACTCAGAACGAAACATACAGAAAACAAGGGAGTAGCCTGAGATTTTGTGCCCTGTCCAAGTCCACCTCAGATAGCCCACACGGGTCCTTCCAGCAAACAGCAATCACTTTACGCACTGTCCAAGAACACTAGGAGAACTGTGGGAAATCAGAGCTGGCAAGTGGCAGGGAGGGTTAGACAGCAGCCACATTACAGCCTTTCTGCTGTCTCCCTGAGTAAACAGGTAGTGTTTATTAAGTGCTCCGTATGCCCAAGTACAGTTTCAAGAACCTTATATTTACTAAATGATTTCTAACCCCCCATGGCAAAACTCTGTGTAGTTACTAAGCCATGCCCATCTTAGAAGTCAAGAAACTGAGGCATGGGGATTATGTGAGCAGCCTAAGGTGGTGCAAGTAGGTATAAGAGAATCCATTAGGCTGTAACTTCTTCAAGACCAGAGTGGAGATTTTCTCTCTCTCTGCATTCCAAGGGCACTTAGTACAGTGGTTTTGTTGACTATGTAGCTCATTACAAAAGGGGTTTGCTGAAAATAATTAGGCTGAGTTGAATGGTTTGAGACAGGGCTAAGGCAGCAGAGGGAAAGGGGGTATTTGCAAAGAACGCCACGTGTAAGAAGCATTTTTCCTACTCCTAGTGAGCAGTTGGGGTTTGTATGTTCGGCAGAGAGCCTTTTTTCTAGATGTATGCACTCCTTTCTACAAGTGCACATGAGCCTTCAACCCTACCCCCGTTACTGCCGTTTCTTAAATGATGGGTACTAATTATAACTATTAATCAATGCTAATATCGACGTGGATTTATTTAATTTTAATGCAAAAATTATTGATTATTTGGACAGTGTTATTGCGAATGCCCAGTCAGACTGCCCCTTTAAAACATAAAAGAAGGGTTACCAAGGTGGCTCAACAGGTTAGGGCAACTGCCACCAAGCCTGCTAAAGAGTTTACCTAGGGCACCCACATAGCAGAAGAAGAGAATGGACTCCCTCGTGTTATCCTCTGTCCTTCACACATGTGCACGGTTAAGCACACCCATCTACCTACACTCACACCTACCTACCTGCACTCACACCCACATGATAAGTAAATCTATGTAAAAATTTTAAACATTCGTAATATCAAATATGGAGGAATAATCAGCAGCCTGGCCTCCTCTTCCCAAGGGGAATCTGAAACTTGTTCTAAGCACGCCTCCCATGGGGAGAACAACCAGATTCTGGTTTGCACAGGTTTCAGCCTCCTGTAGTCAGGGTTTCAAAAGGTAGAGCCCAAGAAAAAAGGTGCAAGTAGGTTAGGTATCCACGTTTAACACTACAAGCCTTCGGCAGAGGGCAGGGAATAATATGAAAATAGGGGATTAGTAAGACTTGGCGAGAACAAGAGCTCCATAAAGACCAAATAGATCAGGGCACAGGGGTCTTTTTCAAGACTGTTTCTCCAACCAAGGACCATGTATGGATATAACCTAGAACTCCTGCTCAGATGTGGCCCATGGTAGCTCAGTATCCAACTGGAGACCCTAGTAAGCGGAACAGGGACTATATCTGTCATGAACTCAATGGCTGGCTCTTCGACCCTCCCCCCACACACATCCAGGAGGGACAGCCTAGCTAGATCCCAGAAGAGGACATTGCAGCCAGCCCTGAAGAGACAAGATAAGCTAGGGTCAGATGGAAGGGGAGGAGGTCCTCCCCCATCAGTGGACTTGGAGGGGGGCAGGGAGGAGATGAAGGAGGGATGGGGAGAGTGGGAGGGAATGAGGGAGGGGGCTATGACTGGGATACAAAGTACCTAACCTGTGATTAATATAAAAACAAATAAATTACATTTTTTAAAAAACCAAAATAAACAAACAAACAACAAACACTACTGGTGTTTTTGAGACATGACAAGACCGACACACATATGAACTCACAGAGCGTGTGGCCAGACATACAAGGCCTGCACAGGGCCACGGCAGACGGAGTCCCAGCACTGGGATGGGAAAGGGGACAGGTCCATTCTCCTACCCAAGAAGCTCTTTGCAATTAATTCCCACTGGCAAAAGGCAAATCGGGTTTCTCCAATGGAGTGTCACTGGGCATATCAATCATACCTCAGGGCTGTCCCCATGCTCAGGAGCAATTGGCCAACATAAAACAGACGCCATGTTTTTTGTGTGTATGTAGTTTTCGTCTTGGTATGCTTGGGTTTTTTGTTTGTTTGTTTGTTTGTATGTGCCTTTGTCTTTTGTTTGCTTGCTTGATTGGAGAGGGAGAAAAAGTGAAGTTAGATGGGTAAGGGAGTGGGGAGGATCTGGGAGGAGTTGGAAGAGGGGAAATATGATCAAAACATATTTTATAAAAAACATTTTAAATTTAAAAAATAAATTTAAACACACACACTATATCCTAGAACAAATCAGGAGCAACTCTCCGGGCTACATGCAGGGCAGATCAGACTTGGTAGGACCTACCAGGTGGTAGGCATGCGTTGATGTGGAAACTTTAGTTTGTTTCCAGAGCAGAGGGCATGAGCTGTAGGTCTCAGTCTCTACTCTTGCTGTATGGAGAGCAGCAGCTCTCTTTCAGCGCTCTGTGGAGCACTTGGGAGTTCTGCTGAGGACAGAAGCGATACCATGTGTGGCTCTCTCTAAACAGGTAAGGTGATGACCCAATGTCAGAACAGGACACCCAAACAGGGCCTTGGGGTCTAAGACGCTCTGCTGAGTGCCTTGGAATAACGAACTATCAATGAGCCATGAATGTCACAAATAAATATTGGATTCCTACTTTATGCAGAAGTAAGACATTTGGCCTTTGTCCTCAGTTCCTGGCATATAACTTTTAAAAAATCCTTTGGGGTCTCCAAAATGACAAGAGAGCTTTTTGTATGCTGATGAGAGTTGATGAGACACCTCATCAGCATCACTTAGATCCCCGGAAGAGCCAAAACATGAAGAAAGGGTTCACACTTGCAGCCCACCAGCAGGCTTCCAGGGAGTTAAGGATGCTTGAAGGCCAAGTTGCCAGCAGCAAAGGGTTGCCAGCAGCAAAGGGTTTCATCAATAATGCTGACGTAATGAAACTCCTTTAAATCTCCCGAAAGTATAGGGTTAGCAAAGCGCCCAGGCCGGTAAACATGTACACTATGGTGCTGATGGGGGTGAGCCCTGTGCACCAACTCCCATAATGTGTTCTAGGGATCACATTCAGTTGACTGTTCTAGAGCTTCCTCTGCAGACCAGGCTGGCCTCACACTCAAAGAGATCCACCTGCCTCTGCCTCTGCCTCTGCCTCTGGAGTGCTGGGATCACAGGTGTGTGCCCCCCACCACCACCACCACCACTGCCCAGCCAGTTAACTGTTCTTACACAATAAGCTGAAATGGTAACATGCTATCCTAAGCTCCATGCCCCATTCTAGCAAGTCATTAAGCCCAAGCAGAAAGCCATCCAAACCCTCAAACCTGCAGCTAACTGCTAGGAAGCAGACTTGTGGTCTGAATCAACCAGTCTATACCTGTGGGTTCTGTACTAACACTAGGTAGTTAGCATTAATCATAAATTATAAGACACTCGGTTGGTGTCTACCCAAAACTGGGGAACTGTTTATATAGAAAATCTCCACATATTTTGTTTCAGAGTGCTAAAAGTAAAAATAGGTTGCATTTTTATTCATTTACACAGACCTTTGAAATTCTGCATAGTAAATTAGCAAAGGAGGAAGTACTTTCCCTTGAGAGAAAGCAGAGGATGTGAAAATGTTATTCCTATTACCATTCCTGGGACAGTAAAGTTATGCCCCAAACTCCTTGACAGGTTGCTTAGACAAAAGCTGCTGAGCTCTCATATGCCTTCCCCTGACCCTGACCCCACCCCAAGTCTGTTCTAGAGACTGGAAGAATGTGTTGTACAAGAGTGGGAGAAGAAAAAAAAGAGGAAAGACAGAGGGAAAACTACAACAGTCAAGGAGGTAGCACTGTGACCAATGAACTGAAGTCACAAAAGGCTTGTGCTGGTTGACTGTCAACAATTTGGACTTCCTGCCCAGATTGGTGTAACCTTGGAACTGAAGAAGCAATTGAATTCAAATGCAAAAGCCAGGGATAGAAAGAGAGAGAACAATGCTGGGGAGAAATGGTTCTTGAAATGCACGAAGATGCAGAAAGAAGGCAATGAAAAAGTGGCTAAGTCAAAGTCATGGAAAGCTCCCCAGCAGGGAAGGCCTCATGTTCAGGCAGCCAGGGCTTTGCTGTCTTCCTGTTTCCCAGGGCTGTGACACCGACCTCATTATCTTCCATACTTGGTACTTACCCAGCTTCCTGCTCTCCCCTCATACTGTTCTGTGCCCTAGTAAACACTCGCTCACAAACCCTTTTCCAAACATCTCTCCCTTCTTCTTACAGGGCCATAGCCTCTTTCTCCATAGGGTCATTCAAATTGTATTCAAAGGGTATGTGAATAAAGCTAAGGTTATTATTATTGTGTTATTATTATTAATTGTTGCCAAATAATAAGATCACACAGTACACAAATAACCTTATCTGCAATTCAACAAGCCCACAGATGGGGATGTTTTGGTATTACAGCTAGTATACATACTGAGCAGAGTAATTTAAAATAAAGAAATGGATGACTACATAGTATAATTTGTCATTGTTAAAGAATGAAGATGATTGGGTACGTAGACAGGACAAATGCATACAAGATAATATCGACAGCATGCTGGCTAATCAAACACCTGATCATCTTACCTGCCACGAGTGAAAATTTGGTTAAACATTTTGATGATGTACAGAATAGATGTACAAGAGGATTTGTTCCCAGGTAATTGGCAGGAACTGCAGCTCATTAAATTAGCTCTCATCTGACATGCCAAATGATACTCACAGCTGATTCGTTAGATCATCAGCAAGCGATTGTTTATCTCGTCTGTGAGCCGGGATGACAAATAAGCAATTTTAGCCAAAAGGGTTAAAGGCCAGTGCCAATCATTATCCACGCTGCAATTTAACTGATTCTCTGGCAATCAATACCGTGCGTTCAAAATGCAATACAGCAGTTTTTCCACATTGCAGGACCCTTATGTGAACATGCTGCCAGGATATAAACAAACAAACTGCTAAATAAAGACAGGTCTCAAGTGTAGTATTTATCATCTGATTTTAAGGAAGTGAAGGAATCTCTAAGCCCACAGCATTCACATAGGGCACAACAGAACAGGTATATTAGCAGCCTCCTACCCAGATTACTGTGCTAAACCATAAGAAATAATGAAAGGTGACAGCAGAGAAATGGCAGTGACATCTCTAATGCTTCCACCGAGCTTCTCGGGTTCATCAGGAAATCTGAGATAACGACAGATAAAGTATCTCTAAAGAGCTGCATGTTGCAGCTCGTTCCCAGGAACTTGGGAGCCAAGGTCTTCATTCCTTCACTTGGCATTGAGAACTTTCTGGGAGATCAGTCAGAGCAGGGATTTGTCAGCACCACAATGCCTTACCCAGTTTGCCCTCGGCCTGGCTGGTGTTTGCCCAGTAATAAACACTAGTTCTTTTCCCAACTTTCTCTACCCTCGCCCAGAACTTCTTATGGTTTGGCAAGGGTCTAAACTGTTGGTGAAGCATTTCCCTAATTTAAATAAAAGACCAAAATATCAATAGTAGGAAAAAACTGCTAGAGCAGGTGAGCAGTTTGAGTATCAGAACTGTGACTCAGAAATCACCATGTCTCTTGCCAGCGCAATAGGATGAAAGTGGGAAAACCACCAAGTCTCAGGCCTGGGTTTCTTACCCTCTGGAGAGTGCAAATTCCATCTACTCCCTGTATCATTGGTTTTCATGCAGACTTGTCCTTCCTGCTCTCTGGGAACTGTGGTCTTTCCACTACTTCAGACTCATTTTGGCATACAGAGTGCAGAGAGCCGAACTAGCCTCCTCACACCTGCCCTATGCTGATAAACTATTCCGAGGAAGGAATGGAGTGGCTGCCTAATAGACAACTTTGGAGAGACTTCTGACTGCAGTCCTTAGGTTTTCACCGGCCTCCAAACCAAGATGATCAAAATTTGGTAAAGTTCAATGGAGAACCCTTCTTATGATCTGTTCTGTAATCCTGGTGCTAATCAAAACACCATGGGAAAATAGGTAATCAGGTCCTTAAGCAATACGTATGGGCAATTACTATAGTCATAAAATTGATATGTATCAGTGATTAAAATAATAAGTCCCATGCAAAAGACTAGAGAGGTAGCTCAAAAAATAAAATACAGGGCCGGAGCAATGGCTCAGCAGTTCAGAATAATGGCTGCTCTTCCAGAGAATCCAGGTTCAAATCCCTGCATCCACATGGTAGCTCACAGTTGTCTGTAAGCCCAGGGATCCAATGCCCACTTCTGGCCTCCACATGCACTTCACACACATGGTGCAGACACAATGCCTATACCCATGAAATACTAGCGTAATAATAATAAAAAAAAGTCTAATAAAATAAAATATTGCCACACAAGCACTAAGACCAGAGTTAGATCTTCATAACCCATAAGATAAAATAATAAAATTAAATAAAACATTTTTAACCAACCAGGAAACCTGCAATTATCCAGGAAGGCTGAAATGAGACAAGAAAGGGCAATGTTGACCCAGAAGCCTCCTGGGTCATCCAAGGTGTGTGCAAGTGCTTAACTTTCCAAAAAAGGAAAAAATTCCAGGCTACCTGTCCTTGAGAAATATGTATTTATACACAGCATAATCTGACCCAAAAGACCCTCACCTCACAAGCATCGACCCCTTCCACTCCCCTCTGTAGTTTGCCTTTGCTACTTTGTGGGCTCTTTGTTCCATCTTTCTCCATCTCCTTTCTTCCTCCCTTTCAATCTCCTAACACTAGATAATAGAGAAAAAAGAATAGAGAGGAAAAGAAAGAGATCCCTGAATGAAGTCAGAGGTTGGTGAGAGGGTGACTGCTTCCTGCCGTTAGACTACTTCCTGCCGTTAGACTACTTCCTGCTGTTAGACGACTTCCTGCTGAATAGGGGCGTTGAGTTCCTTGGGACAAAGTTGATCTTCCACATCAGGGTCTTTCTCCTCCTCCTCTTCTTCCGCCAACACCTACCAGCACCAACCAACAACCTGCCAACCTAGTGTGCCTCTGAAAAGTCCCCAGAATTCCAAACTTTGCACAATCACAGGAATGATCTACAGCTGGCAAAATCAAGCCTCTGCTAGAGAACAAAGCAAATCATAGTCAGGTGCTTCGAAACAGCCTCATACCTCCACACCTGGGATTAAAGTGGAAACATATTTTTATAGTATTTCTGGGTTTTTAAAGAAACCAAAATTCCAAAAATTCTCACTGCCCCTTCCCCTCCCCCGCTATAGAAACCAGAGCTTCTATGACTGGATAATCACAGTTTCATGTTTCCCCAAGTCAAGTAAGAAAAACAGAGTAAAACCATTCTCACTGAATTCGGAGAAAAGGAAATTGCTGAGAACTTTAAGGACTTAATTTCCAGGTGACAATTACCAGAAAAGAATTCTTCCCGACAGAACTCTACTAAAGCTGGCCAGCGGGGGAAAGAAAGCAAACAGAGGGGCTTGCTTTGTTTTTATTTTTATTTTTTTCAAACACAATATTTTTATTAATTGTTTGGGAGTTTCCGATAATGTACCTATCACACTCACTTCCCATTCCTCTTAGGTCCACCATCATACCCTTGAACCCTCCCCCAACACACACACAGACACACAACAAGTGCAATTTGGGATACCCATATACTCACTGGAACATAGTAAAACTCCCAGTGGCCAGCCCCATAAAGAAAACCCAGTCCCCACCTCCCACCAGAAACCAACTGTGAAGAGCTACACTTCAACATCTTGTCACAGTTTTTAAGGTCTCTATTCAATAGCTTCATGTCTGGAGTGTTTGGCGGGGGAGGGCACAGGAGCCTTCAATGTTTCTCATTCTCAGTTTGAAGTTTGCAGTCATCAATACCACTGCAAAAGAAGCTTCCCTGCCCATATCAGCCGGCAGCAGCCCCAAAGCACGGACATCAACACGGTTTCCGGTAGCAGCACGGATCACACAAGTCTTTTGAGGAAACTTAACCCCAGGTTATGAACCATTCTTCACCTCGGCTATCCTGTTGTGGCTGGGAGTCAGGGTGATCGTGTGTGTGTCTCGGGGCAGGACCTGCCCGAGCTCCAGGCTGCCGAGTAACACCTTGCCCTCGGCGCCCCTGCCAGGGCCCCACATACGAACATCAAGCTTGTAGCGGGCAACGGATGGGGCGAGGCAGGCCGGGTGGTGGCCTCAGGCCTCCCAGCCGCCCGAGGACTGGACCCACTCAGCCACAACACGCTCCTTTCTTCAGCATGGCTGTGGTCCATGCCTGTCGCTGCTGCCCCGCCTCTGTCACTTCAACCTGCGCACGCAGCCCTCTTCCACCATTTTTTTTTTCGTGGAATTCTGTTCTCATTTTCCAAATTAAAGACTTAAGTGCGCTTATACTCTGTTGGGGAAAAGTCAGAGGGTTCCTTTAAAAGTATAGGATTATGAGTCTGGAGAGATGATGGCTCACCAGTTAAGAGCACTGGCTGCTCTTCCAGAGGACCCGGGTTTTATTCCCAGCACTCACTTGACAGTTCACAACAATGTGGGATCTAATGCTTTCTCTGCCCTGCGTGGGTGTTTCACACAAGTAGTATACAAACATACACGCCATCAAAACACTCGTATACATAAAACAAAAAATAAGTTATAAATAACTTATACACGATAGTACATACCTTTATCCCAGCACTCAGGAAGCAGGCACTTTTTGTGTTCTATATAACAAGTTCTGGCCCAGACCTACAAAGCGAGATCCTATCTCAAAATTAATAAATTATCGGGGCTAGGGATCTAGCTGAGTTGGCAGAAAGCTTGCTTAGCTTGCACGAGGCATTGAATTCCTTCCATAGAACCACATAAAAATTCCTTTAGTAATGAACACCTGTAATCTCAGCACTCAAGAGGTAAAAGCAGGAAGATCAGAAGTTCAAGGTCATTCTTGCCTACATGGTAAATTTAAGGCCAGCCTGGGCTCCATGAAATCCTGCCTTGTAAAAAAATAAAATAAAATAATAAACAAATGATTTGATTGAGTAACTTAAAGGAGGGGCATAAGGGAGCAAAAGCAAGAGATGTGAAAAGAACAGGGCTAGTTCCTCATCAGAGGACAGTGGACATGTAGAACTACAAATATGTAAGAAAGTGAACTTATAC
Source organism: Pachyuromys duprasi (assembly GCA_028658305.1). NCBI lineage: Eukaryota > Metazoa > Chordata > Mammalia > Rodentia > Muridae > Pachyuromys > Pachyuromys duprasi. Next base: position 69,777,862 of record CM053752.1, read on the forward strand.
TGTGCCCATTGAGCAAACAAAGTAAGAATGAGTGAGTGAACACTATGTATCAGAGGTGTCTATTCAAGTGAAAAATACTAGTCAAATGAGAAACACTAGCAACATGGAAGTGAGCTAGCAATACACAGCACCTTTAATCCCAGCACTCTGGAGGCAGAGACAATAGGATATCTGTGAGTTTCAGGCCAGCAGGGACTACCCAGTGAATTCCAGATAGCAAGGACTACATAAAGAAAGCTTGTCTCAAAAAAAAGAAAGAAAGAAAGAAAGAAAAATAAAGAAAAAGGAAGCATAGATGTCAATCATAAATTTTTAATCATTTCTTTTATTTTTGAGGTTATAATATAATTACATAATTTTCTTAATTTCGATAAGATTTATACATATTAATGGGGCTCAGTGGGGTCCCTATTCATGCATATAGTGCACTAAGTGTAAAGATTTCTGGTCTAGAGAGAAAATCACAAGACTCCAATTGACCTTATAACCACTAACTACCACTATGACCTTCAAACATAGCAGCAAGAGGAAAAGTAAATGAAGCAGCAGAAAAGATACAATTTCATTCAAAATCAAGATAAACATTTCGGTGTATGGGAAACAGGAAGGGAAGTAAATTCACTAAGGGACTGTCCTGATGACTACAATTCTGAAGAACAAATGTTGCATGGGGTTGCCCACCCCAATAATGGAGACTGAGTCTCGGGACGAGGTTTCAGCATCCCCTTAGGCCAAGAACTAACTTGCTTATAGAATTTAAGACAAGGCTCAGAACACGAGTCTCCATGAAGTAGCTTCACACTCATAAACAAGACATTTGAGCTCAGGATGAAACCACACACAGGCAAAAGCAAACATCTTTCATTCAAAATGAGTTTGCAAATAAAATTTTCAAAACACATAAGGAAAACATTCTGGTGACTGGAGAGATGTCTTTCTGGTTAAAAGCGCTTGTTGCTCTTCTAGGGGATCCCAGCACCCACATGGTGGCTCATAACCGTCTGTAACTCCAGTTCTTGGGGATCCTATGCCCTCTCCTGGCCTCCAGAGGCACTGCATGCAGGTGGTGCAGGCGTACATGCAATCCAAACACATAAAATAAAAACACGTAAATTTTTAAAGAAAGAAATAAAACATTCTCTGACACACCATCAATGGACTAAAAGCACAGAGGAATTTTCTCTTATTCTAGAAATTGAAAGAACAGACTACTCTAAATGTCTATTTGCAGAATCCACAGATATGTCTTATTTTAAAGCAAGAGAAAGCTATAAAAAAATTTTTTAAAGGATAGATATAAATCAAGTGCCCAGATTTCTTAATAAAGTTTTAAATCCTGGAAATGAATATAATTATGGACTTTCAATAAATGGGTAGTATATAACAAGTTATAGTCAAAAGGAAAGTTAGTGCACTTATAATAATTAAGGCCAGAGGTAACAAATGCATAAAGTCAAGTCATAGCAGTGGAATTTCTTTAAATCAGAAACAGAGATAACTAGATTATATGCTCCTGGGCAGTACTCTTTACAATGCCCTCCTATGTGACCACTAATAGAACCTAACGTCCAATGTGAAGGTGGTCATTTGAAAGTGCTTCATTCACCCAGCTCTCTTAATCCCATTCGAATGCAGAAGAGGAAGGAAGAGATGTAAAGGATGTAAATTAGATCCACAGATCTGTCCATTGCCAGCTAACAAAAATTAATGAGCTTACAATGAAAATCATAATACAGGCAAGCAACAAGAAACCTTTACTTAAGATCAAATAAGTTAATCAGAACTCTCCTGATTATCTGATCATTTCTGCTACATCCGATTCAATACATCTGCAAATAAATGGTCTGATCACAAATATTTATTATACATTCAGAGAGTCCTTATAAACTGTTTTGAAACATTCTCCGTTCTGTCAAAAAAGTGATCACAATATGGTGAATGATTCTTTTTAAAAAACTAGAATTACACTTTAGTTGAAAAGGTAAATTGTTACATGAAGAAGTGACAGAAAATAAATGTACTGAACCATTTTAAGTATTTCAAGTCATAGATAACATGATCTCAGAAAGAAACATTTCTCCATCCCTGTGACTACATATGTTCTGACAGAAGCAGCCACACAAAGTAGAGTTAAAAAAAAAAAAAAGCTACAGGTGGCCTTCTGCTACATCGGAGACCCTGTCTCAAAAGTGAAGCTGAATGGCTGTCCCAGCTTGATTTTGTTCTTGCTGTAATAAGACACTGACCAAAAGCAACTTTTAGGTAGAAAGGGGTTTATTTGGCTTACAGGTTACACCATCCATCATCAAGGAAAGCAAAGGCAAGAACTCAATACCAGAAACAGAGACTGTGGAGAAACGCTGCTTCTGGCTTGCTCAGCCACCTTACACAGCCCAGCCTCACCTGCCCACAGGCCAACTTGATGAAGGCGAATCCTCAACTGAGATTTCCTGTTCCTAGGCTTTTCTACATCTGTGCCAAGTTGTTACAAACTAAGTATGACAGTGGCCAAAGAGATTAGCTTTTGTCTCTACATGCAAACACACACACGCACACATTGACTGAAAGAGTTAAGAATGATGAAGAGCTGTTAACAAGGCAAGGAATGCCCCGAACAGCACTGAGTGCCACACAGAGCTTCGAAATGCCATATGATATCTTAGTGAGTGGGAGCTCTTCAATCACATTGCTCAAAGATGGGCAATTTCAATAATTAAAAAATCTAGATAAGCCAAATGTGGTGACACACATCTGTTATTCTAGTACTGGAGGGGCCGAGGCTGGAGGATTCCAAGTCCAGGCCAGCCTGGACTATGCAGTGAGCCTGAAATACAGTAAAAGCCTATCTCAAAAGCCAGGGGAGGAAAGAAAGTATAGACAGAAGAGATATCCCACACACACACACAGACAAACTTTGGATAGCATGAAATGCAGACCTTTTCAATTCTCCCCTTTTTAGCTCTTGTTTCGTGAGGCTATATCTGTTTTTCTGTACTATTTGATGTATGTTATTTACTGTAAAAACCACAAGCTATTTTTAAAAACACACCCTTAAAGCTTCTTCACCTAAATTTAATACAATAAGCAAAAATTAACTACACGCAGAGAAATTTAGCTTGTAGAATCTCTCCTGGAACTGAGCCATTCGATAACCCTGCTTTACATGTGCCCCCTAACGGAAGAGCATAGATTCCAGCACCCTGACTCTGTTTTAACATTCCACAGCTCACATAATGCTGCAATTAGTCGTGTGCTATATGCCATTTGTTACTTCCTTCCGAGGCATTTTGAGCTTTGGGAAGTCATAAGTGATATAAATCAACCTTGTATAACTAATGCACATTTTCATAGAAATTAAACACATCATCGTGATTTTTCTCCCAAAGACAGATTCACTTTATAACCTCTTTTGAGATGTCTTTCAAATTGCATATTGAGATCAAGATAGGTTTTGAACTTAAGAGTATAAATACAGCCTTTGATGAGAAGAAATTTCACTGGACTCTGTATATTGCATTTGCACATTCCCCGCTATATTTAGGGGGATAGTGGAATCCCTTTGGGGAAAAGGAGATAGGAGACTGAAACGGGAATGGTGAGAGGCGCTGGAAAGAATGGAACCCCCAGTTGAGTCATGTGCCCTTCTCCTCTTGGATGAAATTCCTAGCAGAGAGCTTGCAGTGTTGAACTCGGGTTGTAAGCACAGCATTCACAGATTGCAAACCTGAGCAAGCCGTGTACCTGCCCCAAGCTCGGTCTCCTCGATCAAGTAGCTTATATCATGGTGCCCCCGTGCAGATCAATGGGGAATCCATAAGCCAGAATGATAAGAAAGGGCTATCACCATATTCACAATGTCTACCTCCAGCTAACTCCTACACTTCCTGTCTCTGAAGACATAGAAACTTAAACTTGGGTGATGACGCCATTTAAACACAGCCAACGTGCTCACTGCTTCTACACGTGTGCCACCTTGTATGTTCATGACAATACTTGAGTTATTCCCATTTTAAAGGGGACAGATTCAAAATTCAGAATGGGGGGTAACTTGTCTTACACATGGTCATCCAGCTGTAATCAACGAGCCAGGACTGAACCGGTCTATCTCTACGGCTGGTGTTCAGCCCTAAGATGAAACAGTGAATTCTAAACCTGGGAGCAATACATCATTCTCACAGCGCAGTCCACGCTGTGCTGCACTATCTTCCACTAGCAATGAGTGCTGTGTGTCCAAAAGAATTGCATCCAACCAGCAAGCCCAAGAGATCCGATTCTCACGGCCCTTTCATTACAGGCTGCTGCTGCCAGAATGCAACGCTTTTGTTAAGTGCTTCATATTCATGTCAAATTCCTGAAGAACGTCTACCACTAAAGGAAAATTATCATGGTGCTAGCCTTCACATCACTAATAAAAGTAAAATTGGAGCGATGAGACAGAATAGCTTTTCTTGGGACACCTGCTGGCCCCACCGCCTTAGATTGGAGGCATTTCTTTGGCTCCCTCAGTCCCAGCAGCCTGGATTTCACATTCGAAGACAACCACGGGTGAGAAATCAATGCAAGGCTTCTACCTCAGGGAGGCGAAATGATGAGCGAGAAGCGAACAGGAGGGACCATTTCTTCCCTTGTCCTCAGTGCCCGGGTAACAGTGATAGACTGCACGTGGGACACAACGGGAAAATGCTCACTGCAGAACCCAGATGCCAAAGTGGAAAAGAGACAGAGTGCCTCCAGCAGCTGCATCTGGCTTTTTGGCATGCGCTCCACACTGTGGTACTGACCCTCCCCCCATCTGCACTTCTGTACCTGTGCCAGTTACCTGCAAACTAAATGTCACCTGCCCTGAGGATGCTCAGCTTGCCACGAACCTAAAGTTACCGCTGTGGCATCTTGTTTTCAGACTTCTGCGAACCATTCTAAAGGAATCAATACTGAGGCGCTTTTAGCTATAAAGAGAAAAGAAGAAGAAGAAAAAAAAAAAACAGAAGAAGAAATTTTCTCTCCTGGATCCCTTGACGCTAAACATCTTGATCACGTGAGCACGTAATGATTGAAAATCGGGAGGAAAGTCTGCTTTATCCTGAGTTAGCAGGCTTTCCCTGCACATGAGGGCAGGGTTCAGAGGGTTAATCTCGATGCTGCACAGCTAGGGAGACCCTAACTAAATTTAACCTACAAGGAAGTTTTGCGAAAGCCCCCACCTTCAGCGGAGCCCTTTCTGCACATCCGGAAAATAAGACACCTTTCATGGGTTTCCCTCCCCGCGTTTTTATGATATACCTTTCAGCAAAAAGCTTTTACAATGATATTAAACATTAACTCTAGATGGGTTAATCCCAAGACACGGCAGCAGCCTTAAGGTTAATAGTCCTTTTAATTAAAGGATAAGTCTGTTATTGAACACAGAAGCTAATCACGAAAGGATTACCAGTGAAAATGAACATAGTCTGTGCAATTAGTCTGATAATTAAGACTTAAGCACTGGACAGAGATCAAAGCACTTGTAATATGCAATAAAGTTCCAGGAGTTGTGAGGATATTCAAAATGTTAGCTTGTGCTTTATTGCACCTTTCCTTTATCATGTACCCATGATAACAGCCAGCACGTTTCCCCAATGGATGTCAGCACGGATAAGTGCAACAGCTGTTACCACATAAGCCTGGTGTTTCTCACAATATGATTACTCTGTCAACGACGGGCCGTAAAACGTGGCATCTGTATCCATCAAACAGAGTTATCAATAAATGTAAAGCCACACAACAAGTAGAGATCTCAAAGGAAGAACAAATCCAAATAGGGAAGAAAAAAAAAAGCCAACCACACTCTTTAATTACTAAGATTGTTAATCAATAAAATTCGTCCATAACTTTTAATTAAAATATTATTTGAGCTGGATGTTTGGAGAATCAGATTCTTTGTTTTCATTACATTTAACGGTTGCATTAGAAAAATCCTGATGGCATCTGTAAGAGACCATCCCCTGGGGAACGCTTTATATCTGTAATTGCATATTCTCACCTACAGAGGGTGTTAAGAATCCTTGTTAAGAATAAGAGAACAAGGAGCCGTCTCACAGTAGCGATTATTACAGAGCAAATTACTGGGTAGAGCAATCCAGGAGCTGTCAAGAAAGGTTAGCAAAAAGGAGTGTGAAGAAATCAACCATTCAGCAATTCATCATGGGCCAAAACCAGCTCTGAAGTTAAACCAAAGGAAAGGGATATTGGTTTTATGAAGTCAAGACTACTTCTGTTTATAGCAACAAATAAAGATTATAAGAGGTTACTGGTGAAGGATAAAAAGATGAAATGACAAAGGAAAAATCAATTACTTTAATCATACTGATGATACTCAGGCATGATATGATAAGCTGTTTCTATATATAATATAATACTTTACTTTTAATTTGTGTTGATAAGTGTCTGAGTAATTCACATATCCTGCCCCAGAAGTCCGCTGAAAATCCCATACAGAAGTCTCGTACACATCAAGCTGAGCACATACTTCACTGTTGCACTTTGAAATGGTCTCTTTTTTGATTTGTGGAAAAAGAAAATGAACCTTGGATTTGTTTTCACCTGGGTTTCCTCTAGGCTGTCACCTTCAGTTCCAGCCCACAGGAGCAAACCAGGCCCACCCCCTGTTGCTTACTACACTGCTGAAATAATTGGAAAGTTCTCCATTTGTATTTTTGAGGGCTGATGGACGAAGAATGAAATATTTAGATCATTCTAGGGTTTTCCTTAAACTCGCAGTGAGCTAAGAGTGTGAATGGTAGTCAGCCACCCTCTCAGGGCTCCAGCAAAGGCATGTAACTCCAACACACTGACTCTCACATGTGGTAGAGAAGCAGGAGCAGGAAGGTCTCTCTGCCATTCTTCCTGGAAGCAGGTTGCAAAAGCATTCTCTGACTCCCAGAAATGGGTCATGTGATCTTCGGACCACAGATTCTGTACCCAGAAGAAAAGAAATCTGTCTGCTGTGTATTGCATGAGGGCCTATCTCTTTGTCCAATACTTCTGCATGACTGTCCCTTTCCTCATTGAATTTAGCCTTAAGATGCAGAGGTTTTCCTATTCTGTTGTTTTGTTTCCAAGGGCCCTTGGATCACATAAAACTTGTGTTTAATAAATGTGTATGCTTTTCTCCTGTTAATCTGTCTTTCATTATATAGGCCAATGCTATGAACTGGTGGTGAGTGAAGAAAAGATACTACTCTCTCCTATACAGCAATCTCTTAAATTCATAGCCCATAGCAGATAGAATGTAGCTCACATGTTTTCCTCCTCTCAAGAAAAGTTAATGTGCTACCATCAGAACATGACTTGGGGAATTGTCTAAGGAACGGGCTATATTTTACCAAGAGGTCCCCCTTCCACTTTCTTCAAGTACTTTGGAAACAATGATTACATCCCTGGGATCAAGGTCATATCTTGTGGAAATGGCAGTTCCTTATAGTTAAGTAATGAATAACAGATGCCAGAAACTATTCCAAATTCTATACAGATATTAATTCACTTAAGCTGCATATAACCCATTGGAATTAACTTCTGTTATCACTCTAAAGGGGCTAAGCGTGTCTCCCACGTCACATTGCTACAAAAGCTGAACTATGAAACCAACATACTGGGCCTCACTACTCTTCTGCTTTGAAAGAAAGGAAGAAAAAGAAAGAAAGAAAGAAAGAAAGAAAGAAAGAAAGAAAGAAAGAAAGAAAGAAAGAAAGAAAGAAAGAAAGAAAGAAAGAAAGAAAAGACACAAAGAAAAGAAACAGCATTCATTGGGCATCTACTTAATATCATTCCTTTATTTGCTGGTTTACCTCTGCTTGCATAATACTGCAGATGGGTTTTACAGATGGAAAAATTAAGACTTAATGAACTGAACTTGCTCAGAGTCAACTCAGGAAATAGGGTATACCTGAAGGAGTCAAACATAATTTTGTGGAGGCCAAAAATAATATCAAGGTAAAAATCTGGTCACTGGATTTCATTCCACCATCTTGCAAGGATGGCCGAGAATTGCAAAATGAAGATAACAAGACCAGGGAGACTGTACATATATGCTATTTTTTTTCTTTTGGTAAAGAAGTACGTTTTGGCTCCAGGACAAAAATATTAGCAAGGTCTGGAAGGTTTCCCAAGCTGTAAGTTTGTTACTAAATAGCGTTCAAATATTATAAGGGTTTTGAAAGAGGACATTCCATGTTGAGATCTTTGTCTGTAGAGGGCAGGGAAGCATAATGACAGAAAAGCTTACACAGAGTTTTCCATCACGTTAAGGTCAGGGTTTTGCCATTCTCCTCAGCAGTGAATGTTGGATTTGTGAGGTCTGTGCTGGAATTTGCTCCTTGATATCAGAATAGGAAATGGAGTTAGAATCATCAACCAGGAAGAAAGACAGGCTTCAGCTCACAGGCACTAACATGTGTCTGGATAGAATTTTGAGTTTCTTCCCCTTTGCTGCTATACCCAGAGATGGGAACAAAAGCCTCTTCAAAGACATTGAGTCTGGTGAGCTATCTTCTCCTTTGCAATAATGATATTTTTCTGTGCCTTTTGACATTTAGGGTTTAGCTTTTTCCTACTTTTCACTCCTGTTATTCTTGGAAATTGTTGGCTCTTTAACCTCATATAGTTAACAGTTCAGGGTTGGAAACCAATCCACCTACCTCACCAAATACAGAGTCCAAAATGTCACAATTGGACCCATTCTTTTTCCCCATTAATTATTATGGCCCATTTTGTTACAGACATATCAAAAGCATCAATGGAAATGGTCCATAGTCATGAAAATGTTCATACCTATAAACAAAGCACAAGTAATTCCAAGAATTTTAATCTTCTTCATTGCATATGAATGGTAGTCATACTTGAACATCAAAGATATTTCAGATCTTAAATGATATGTAAAAAGCATTGCAGCCCCAGAGTGTTATTCAATTTCTACATTTTGAGATGATTGGAAATGAACCTGATTGAAATATGGAAGTCATATTTTTTTTAAACTTTCATTTTGCAAAGGTTAATTGACAAGCAGTTTGAGCAGAGAGGATGTGTTTCACGTAAGTTTCCAATTACCAGAACATAGACTTGGGAGAATATGTAAAATAGATAAATCTTGAAATGCTAACAGGACTTGTGTTTTCTAGATGGAGGAGAAAGCAACACCACTTGAAGACATTATGAGTCACTTTATAAAGCTATAACTATCTATATAAAGATAGAATAAATATCTTGACTTTACTTTCAGGAATAAAGTCTACAGACTCTTTCCATAGGAATCATCAATGGCTTGCATGGCAAAGATTTTTTTTCTTCTAGTAAAGAAATCTGTACATGGCCATAGTTGCATGGTTGCATGAGTCTCTACATATTCATATACAGACAGAGATATGCAAATTTGCTGCCAAATAGATTAGCAAAATGCAAGCAGTATGCAATCCGTGGGAGAGTCTATCTTGTTGCAATTTTAAATTTTCTCAATCCATCAGTTAAATGTGGATTCAGGGCACAGACTCATATTTCCTTGTCAAATAAATTATGTCTTACATCAAAGACCACACAGATTCCTACTTAACAAAACAGGAGAATGTCTGAATAGACCATAAATGTGAAATATGCAAGAGAGCAAAATGAGACAGCCGATAAAATAAAAGATTTGTTAGTCAGCTCAAAACCATCTACAAAATGGTACTGCTGACAATCAGAATCAGTGATTAAAGAAATATTCTTTAAAACTGATGCTAATTTTTTTCCATGAGATATGAGCTGGGGTGATAATGCAAAATGGTAACAAATTGCTATGCATAAAAAGTTTGTAATTAGGCAACACAATTGCATATGGGGTTTGTTGTGGTGGTTTGATTATTGAAACATAATATGGAAAGGAGAAGAAAGAAATGTGCTAAGTCTTTAAGAAATAAGCCAGGTACCAAATTATTGCCTAGCTGTAAATCCATGGGTCAATACTATTTGTCATTTCCATTTGCCTTTTTTCCCAGTCCAAGTGACTTATAGGAATTCATTCTCTTTGATAGTAATGTTTCCTAGTTTGTTATATTTTTTTTCCTAAGAAGTTCCACTGATAAATGCAACAGGCCCTATGTACATCCGCTGTTAAAGATGTTAGTTTTTAATGATTTGGGTAAATTCAGTTGTTAGTAGTCCTCAGCTTAACACAGTCTGGTTTTTAGGTTTATTTTTGTTATATGTGTGAGTATTTTGCCTACATGTGTACATAGGTAGCATGTGTGTGAAAGCAGAAGAAGACGTGGGAGCCCATGGAACTACAGGAGGCTGTGGGTTGCAGGAGCACGCGGCTGCGCTCTTAAGCACTGAACAGTCTTTCCAGGCCCCATTCATACTAGCCTTAAATACAACACAGCATAACAAACGATAGCATAAAGGAAATTGTGTAAATTTTCTGTAAGACTCCTTAAAGTTGTATTCCTAAATAAATTAGAAGACAGCTCAACAATTAAGCCTGAAAAAAGCAGGGAAGTTGCCTGACATGGTATCTAGCCCAGTATGGGCTCTTAGAAAACAGAGATTCTATATAACTGAGTTATACATAAGCACTGACACAGAGTTTTTAGCTGTCCACACTCCACCGTGTGTATCATTAGTCTTCTCAGGCTGCCATGACAAAATATCCCACACACTGAGCAGTTTACAAAACAAACAAACAACAAAAAAAGCATTTTTCTCACAGTGCTAGAGACTGGGGCTCCAAGATCAAAGAGCTGGCTTCACAAAGGTTCCGTCCTCAGCTTGCTGCTGACTCTCCTCTCTGAGGATTCTCTGGGTCCAAACCTCTTTTTATAAGGCTCCGTGAATAAAGCACATGCCATCAAGCATGAGGGCCGGAGTTCCCATCCCCAGAGCCCACATAAAAGCCAGGCAGATGTGGGGGCTCCCTGCAACCCCAGAACTCAGGCGGCAAAGATAGGGTACCCCCCCCCGAGGCAAACTGGCTAGATTGGCTAGTCATCGCTGGCTGGCAAGTTCTGGCTTCAGCAAGCCATTCATCAATAAATAAAATGCAGAGTGATGGGGGAAAACACGCAATGTCAACTTCAGTCCTTGGTAAATATGTTCATACTTGTACATTTACCTGTGTACACACAACGTATAGGCACTGCATGTGTGCATTTGTGTGTTTGTGGTTGCGGGGGTGTGGGGGGGTGCTGAATTGGACTGGGGAGACTCTAAAGGCCTTACCTTCACTCATTCACCTCTTTAGAGTCCCTCTACCCACACACACAAATTGTGAGGCCTGGGGTGGTTGGGGTTTCAGCTCAGGAGTTCGGAAAGCACGCACAATGCGGCACCTTGCAGTGCAGTATCACCCATGGGATGAGGTTGGTATCCAAAGTAGACCAGAAGAAGGGAGTATGAGGAGGAGGAAGGGAGTATGAGGAGGAGGGTAGTTGAGGATGCGGTAATCAAGCCTCTTCCATTTTCTTCCAGTGAAAATGGTGCCCTGCTGGTGCCCTCTTCCCTGCATTTCTCTGCACCAACAGCCAAACTTCTGTGCCCCGGGGCACCCTTACCTGAGTTTCAGTGGAAAGGAGTGGTGTGCACAGCACTTTGAAGGGGCATCCCGGCCCCACAGAAAAACACCCTCTGGTTAATGGCGTCAGAGGTGAGGCAACCAGGAGGGCTTGCCTGGCCTTGCCTGCCCAGCCAGGGTCCTTTTACTTTTGCTCCGTGCTTCTCCCTACAGAGTGAAGGAAATCAAGTCCTGGGGTGGAGGAGGCCGGTTATTCTAAATAAGAATGGTATTAGAGGGGTCAAGGTCAGGAGGAGACCAGGAGGTGCTCTGCAGTTAAAGGGACCTGAAGAGATTTAGGACACTTGTCTCAGTATAAGCAAGGTGTTGTTTTATCTTTGTTTCATCCTGTTTCATTGGACTCTGGGAGACTGTGAAGGGGCTCATTGGAAAAGAGCCCCCTTCCCCCAAAAAGATAATAGTGTCCAGAAGGGCTGGGAAGCTTTCAGCTGGTTGTGTAATTAGCCACAGAACCAAACGGCGTTTTATCAGTTTTTTCTCCTTTCCCGATTACAAGAGAAGGAGGGTTTGCGAATGGTCTGTGTAACTCAAGCCCTGGCATAATGCCTACTACAGGGCTCTGCACCGTGTTCGATAAATAGATGCTGTCAAATGACAGCGCCGGTGCAGAGTCACATTTGTTTCTTCAGCTCACGGTATCTGCATAGTTCCATTGTTCTTTGGGGGCTCTTCCATCCTTAACAGGATGGATTGTCAAGTAATAAGAAAGCTTTCACTTCTATCACCACCTGTCTCACCTCCTTCAGTTCCCCTTCCATTGCCAGGGCCTGTGTCCCACGAGCCACTCAGTCCCTCGTCGGCTTCCTGGTACCCAGCAGCAACCAGCCATTCTAGTTTTAAAATATTGGAAGCTCTTTGTTTGTAATCATTGGGGTTTGTCAATTAGAGATGTGGATTGTGTTTAAATTGCTCAGAAACAACAGTATCCCGACTAGCATTCGCCAACAAAGTCTCCCCTGAGCAAGGATGACCCAGCTGGCAAAAATTAAGTGGCAGGCTCAGCACTAAAACCAGGGGGCAGCCTATCAGATGGGTTAGCATTTTCTTTGCCTAACATTGGGGCCAATCTCCAAATGCAGAATTCTAAGATTAAAAAAAAAATTAAGCAACTAGACTAATGTTTTAGCAAATAATTATCAAAACAGGTAAGCACGGTCCCCCATCTCTGGAGCACCTGCTAAGGTGGAACTCACCATGACACACGTTCACTGTGTCCACAAGTCAGAGCCCGAAGTGCACGCAGCTCCTGGAGGAAGAACCAGTTGGAGCACAAAATCCCAGCCTTTTTTCTTCCACACAGTCCCAAAGTGTTGCGAAGATGCTGCATAGAGTCAGGCACCGGACACGAATCGGCAGTGAAGGATTCCACAGCTCAGGACCACGTCTAGCTGATGACGTGATGTACGGGCTTCAGCTTTCAGAGGGCGCCTGTGATGCTTAGGTCTAAATGAGAAATCTGAATTCGTGGGTTTGTCATTTTTCTCCTGAGATTTTTAATAGTTACAACACGCGTGCCATTTGCCTTAGTTAGCACTGACTCTTGTCCTCTGGGCTATACCTGGTGAGTGTGGTGCTACCAGACATTTTGAACAAGCAATAGCACAATTTTCTTGCCTAGACTCTGCTGAAGCGTAAAGATGCAAGGAGATTCCATCTGGACCTTGTCCCAGCCCCACAAACACAACCACAACAGCCCCCAAAAGGAGTGTGGGGGAACAAGCCCTAAGAGGCCAGGGTTCTACTGCCTGACCGCCCTTTGGACGTGACTTCCGTAGCAGATGACAGAAGGTCACTACAGCAGTGCCCCGCTGGGGGACTCTGGGCACCAGTAAACAAAAGCACCCACAGAAAAACGTCAATTAAGCCTGCCACCCTGCCCATTTCCCTCTCCTTCCTCCTGAGAATGCCTCTTTAGACAGAGAAAGAGCGTGAACTTGGCTCTTCATTCTGTGCTGTGATAGTTGTATTGTTTAAATTAATTTTTTTATTAATTGCAGTTTGTTCACTTTGTATCCTAGGTAAAGCTCCCTCCCTTGTCCCCTCCCAACCCCACCCCCCTACCTCATCTCCTCCCATGCCCTTCCCCAAGTCCACTGATCTGAGAGGTCCTCCTACCCTTCCTTCTGACCCTAGCCTATCAAGCCTCATCAGGACTGGCTGTATTGTCTTCCTCTGTGGCCTGGTAAGGCTGCTCCCCCATCAGGAGGAGGTGATCAAAGAGCCAGCCACTGAGTTCATGTCAGAGACAGTCCTTGTTCCCATTACAAGGGAACCCACTTGTAGACTTAGCTGCCATGGGCTACATCTGTGCAGGGGTTCTAGGTTATCTCCATGCATGATCCTTGGTTGGAGTATATGTCTCAAAAAAAGACCCCTATGCACAGATTTTTTGGTTTTGTTGCTCTCCTTATGGATCTCCTGTCCCCTCCAGGTCTTTCTATCTCCCCTTTCTTTTCATAAGATTCCCTGCACTCTGCCCAGAGTTTGGCTAGAGTCTCAGCATCTGCTTTAATACCCTGCTAGGTAGAGTCTGAATTTCAGAGTCCCTCTGTGGAAGGCTCTTGTCCTGTTCCCTGTTTTCTTCATCTTCTGATGTCCATCCCATTTGCCTTTCTGAATGAGGATTGAGCATCTTACCCAGGGTCCTCTTTCTTGCTTAGCTTCTTTAGGTGTACAGATACATGAATGAGGATTTGCCTGCTGTATTTATCAAAGTGCTTTGAAGTTTATAGTTGAAAAGCACAAGCATGTGGATATGCTAATATCTATATTTAGTTATTTAGTTATCAAGCATACAAATTTCTACTCTAACACCAGTGAGAAGGCCCTATAATTTTTCTTCATTAAGAGCAAAGTTACATATAATCTTTGTAGGGTAAAGCAACATGTAAATAAAAGTTACTAATATTATTGACTATGAATATTTTATATACATTGTAAATCACCCTAACAAAGTAAGATTTGACTCTTAACATACATTTTGCTAAAAATTTGAAAGATGAGTGTTTATTCCCAACAATTTCTCTTAAGACTTTTCCCTCATCTAAAAGAAAACCATAAATATCAATTCTTCATCCAAAGTAAGTTCAAACCTTTGTATTCTTGGCTTTTTCCACAATGGAGTGAAAAGAAATGATGGGCTTCTTCTTCTTTTTTTTTTAATTCTCCCAGGTCCAAATGATTTCTTAATTTACAATAAGCTAGCTGAGAATACACAGAGAGCTTTTCTGCTGCTCACACCCATAAGCCCAGTAACTAACATTATACTGTCAGTTCAGTTTCCTCTGATGAAGTGCTCAAGTAGGCTCTATGTCCGGATTTGTCATCTCAGCATTCCAGAACAGGAAGTGCAAGGAGGAAGCTTCTCTTTTCCCTTTGGTTCCATCGACAATGGCTTCACTCCTCTCCCACAGCACAGCATGTTTGCTACATTATAAGGGGCTCCGCTTACGGAAAAAGCTACACCTCGCTCTGTTTGTTCTCTCCATGCCTGACTTGCCTTCTCAAACATGTTCAATAAATTGCAGATGAATAAATAGCTCCCTGCCCAATCCTGCTATGTTCACAGTCAATAGAACAGGAACTGACAGATACACAGTGGCTAATGTCAGGTCCCACCATTGGTTAGAGGCAGAGAGGAACACACACCCACAATTTTTTATTTCCATGTTGTAGAAATTTCAGCCAATAAGTTGAACCCAGGCTCCAAAATCTCTAAAGAAAATGTGTTGAATGCACTTTGTGGTTCGTGATGTTTGATTTATATACTTCTTATGAAGATGATGCCCTTATGACTCTAAGTGTAATGACTTATTACCCTGGCCCATGGAAATATCTAGCATGAAAGCACAGTGATTCAGAGCACCATGGATTCAAATTCCAGGTCAGACACCAGCTGTGTGGCCTTGACAAGTTCCTCTGTGCAATCTTCAGACTCACTTCTAAAAAGTAAACACAATGATATCTACCTCCTTAGACTTGCAAGGACCAAGCAAAGCAACACATACAGAGCACACAGCTCAGGGTCTGTCCCCATGGTAACCAGTGTAGCAATAACTTAAACTGCTGTGCAGGAATTTGTTGAACCACAAAAGCAGATGTCATAAAAATAAACAAAAACAGATGCTATAAAAATATATTTAAATAGATACTATAAACATATATTTAGATATGTATACATGCGTGCTTATTTTTAAGCATAACTAGACACATGTATATTTTAACATGTATATGTTATATAATTAACCTATATGTATCACACAGAGGGGAATATATATCACACAGTTATATATTTAAGTATCTATATATTCATATACATGTGTGTATATATACCACAGAGGGGAAAATGTATAACAAAATATTAAGATAAATGACTCTGGAAAGTGGAACTTTGTTTCAATCTGTATTCAAATATATTTTCTGAAATAAGCATGAATGATAATTTGTGTAAAACAGATTTATATTTTAACATAATTATTGACTCCTATCCATCTGTGTAAAATCTCATTCCTTTGGGGCAAATCCTAAAATCACTTCGGTGTGAGCTGCCGATGTCAAACTTATATCATTTTTCCCCCAAAATCATTGCTACAATTTTCATTTTTTAATCCACTAACTTTTGCAGTTACTTACTCTATTGAACATTTACCGTGTGGCTGGCACTGTTCTTGGCGCTTTACAAATACTTGTGCTCTCGGAAGGAAGAATGCTAATATCCCGTGTGGGGAGGAAATAGCTAAATGTGGAGGTGTGAGATGCCTACCTTGTTTTAAACATACTTCTGTCTAGAAAAACCAATGAAACCATAGAGCAAGGAGAAAGTTCTTAGGACTTGGCTTTTGTCACATATTCACAACAGCCATGAAAATGACTAACCTGAGTAATATTCTGCTAAAAATAAAAAAAAATAAGTGGTAATTTTTTAAAACAATGGTTTCATAAAGCATAATTTTACAAAGAAATCACCAAAATCTATACAAGCCACGTATTCAAGCAGACCCCTCCCCTACACTCTTCTTTTCCCTTTTACCGAAACTGCCCATTGGTGCATGTCAGTGAACTTCCAGAGTCTAATATCAAATGTAATGCTGTGAGATAGAGAAGTCCTCCTCATTATCTCTGCCATCATACTGTGCTCTGCACACAAGGGCCATCAGGCAGACTCCAGAGCTGTGGAGGTCACAGAGGGGGCACAGCAGTGTGTAATCAACATGATATACCTTCAGAATCAGTATAATCACCGTGAATAACACAGGAGCATCATGGTAATATACAACAGACCATCATTTCCCCCTCCTCTCCCTTATGTGGCTCTGATGACCATAACTCAACAACAAATTTGTCATAGAGCCTTCCTAGAAGGAGGATAATATCAGTGTGCTTGCATGCATCCATCCTGGGATCAATGGGGGGTTTTCTAATATAAATCTAGATATATTCACAGCCATGTTTGCTTCGTGTATAGAAACAGTTATTTTCAAACAGCAGTTCGGAGGCTAACTGTGCCAAATGTGCCCCTTGTGGTCCCTGAATGTTTAGCAGTAGGAAGGAAGCCTTAGCATGTTAAGGCAGAAGCATCTTACACAGAGGAAGCGTTGATTATGAGCCTGAGCTGGGTGTGGCAGGAAACCATTGCAGCAAAGGTCTGCTGCCAAGGCTCAACCTGGGAACGAGGCATTGCCTTCCCACCCGCCCTAATGTTCCCTGTTCAGCAGAGGACTACAAGCTTGTGCATGTAGCTCTAACACGAGGCAACAGTCATCCCAGGCTGCCCTGACTCTGACCACCTGTGCTGACTCCAAGTGGTGCCCAGTGTGGGCAGCAGCTAATGGCCACCCTGGTAATGGGCTTCACACCAAGAGACTAGATAGCAGAGAAGTGTTGAGCCATCTGCTCAATCAAAATCAAAAGAGCTTTTCAAACTTCATAGGGGCTGGAGGAGCAGAACTCTCTAGGAAAAAAAATGTTGCTATGTTTCTTTAGAAATCGCCTGTACATGTGCTAAACGGTATTCCGAAGCTTAAAGTTCCTGGGTCTGAAAAGGGACAAGACTCAGGAGACATCTTGGTAAACAGAATAAAGGTAGAAAGGGTTTTAAAGATCACTATCTTCGCCTTCCCAAGCTACCCACTGGCAAGGAAACAAAGATCCAGAAAACTATTCCAGTTTGGTGAATTTCAGAGAGATCCAGAGGTAGAAGCCTACCTGATACTCATAGTAGAACCCAGCCTTGGGGCTCTTGGATCAGCGTCCCCCATTACAACAGGCTGCCTCACAGTCTAGAGCACAGGGCAAATGCAGGTTTTTGAGCCAAAACGTGCTCATCTAGGTGTCTCAGGAACTCTCACAGCCCTGTGGATTAAAGGACCAACCTCAGCACCAGATGGCAGGGCTAAAGGACCGGCCACTAAGGGACTAGGGTGGAGGAAGGCAAAGAGGGGTTTCAATCTTCAGTGTCTGCAGAGGCTCCATGAAGGCAGAGCCGGTGGCACCCCGGTCCCAAGTAGGGTGCCTAGCGCACAATGGGGTGCAGCCACTGCGCACAGGGCCAGCAGGTGAGCTGCAGAAGTAGACAGGAGTCAGTCGGTGACTCCTGTGCAAAAGGAAGGGAGAGAGCCAAAAAATGCCTCAAAATCTGTGAGTTACAGGAAGGAGCGTGGTAGGAACTGGTGACCTGGGCTGAGAGGAATTGATGGGTTGAGTGGCATCTGGGGTGGACTTGGAGGGAGCTCTCTGGAGTTAGACAAAAGCAACTGGTGAACTCCTGGACCAGTTGACAGCGCCAGAGAGCACAGGCACAGACGAGAGCTTGCTGTTGTCTACAGATAGCCACTTGGCTGGGGGAACCAAATTTACGCTTCCCGGAGCACATCCTGAACTTTACACTCAGAAAATTTTAGAGATAAAACAAACTTTTAAAAAAGTACCCCGTGGTATTGTTTTGGTGGCTGCTTAAATATTTTTTGTTTCATGTCAGAGAAATCTTTGGATAGCTAAGAACATACCAAATTGGAGGAAGAAGTCGTCATAATCTTTTCAGCACATAAACCAGATAGCAGATGAGCCCTACCGCCCCTGCTCCTAGAAAAGGCCGCACAGGAAGGCACAGTCTCTGCAGGAGCCCCAGGAAGCAGCCGCCACCCACGGGTTCACGAAGACCTCCTCAGAGCTCTTACCGCTTTTCTCCTCCTGTCCACTTGGACCATCAAACAGCCAGATCTTTACAAAGGAGTGTTGTTGTTCTGTTGTTAATACAGAAGACACCAAGACACATAGACAGAACCCAACACGACCTTAGAGATGAGCTAGCCGAACCCTCTGAGAGCCAGGCCCAAGCTCCAAGGACAGAAGAAGGGTGAGGATCAGCCAGGGCTGCTGTTCTCTGCTCTGCTGCTGCCGGAAATGGAGCTGGCTAGGAACACAGGCTCCCCGTCTTTGAAGGCGACCTGGGGGACAGCATGCAGCCATGGGGCTTGAGATACAAAAGGAAACAGGGTGGCAAATAGGAAGTGGAATCTGGAGGAATGTATCCATGAAGGGATGAAGGGATGGGTGTAAAATTCACAGGCACGGGGTAAGGAATGCCCCCTTCAAAGAGGTGGGGATGACCCCTTTCCTGGAAGCTCCATTTCCGAGGCACTCTATAACAGTAGGCTCTCACCAATGAGGCAAGTAAAAGCTTGTAAATAATGGGGACCATACAGTAAGATCACAAGGAATGCCCAAAGAATTTGTTTATTATAAGAAATGAAAGCATTGTTACCCTCTTCAGCACCGCTAAAACTGGAACAGTACAGAGACGAACAGCATAGCTCCTGGGCAAGAACAACATACAAATTTATGAAGGATTTTATACAAAACAACAAAAGAACAGCAACATTAATTTGCTTTGTAAATTGAATTCACAAATGTGTGTTAGATAAAGGTAGCTAGCCATCTTTGAACTTTTTTGGCTTGTTCACTGACTTCTCTACCCATCTCCTCTAAAAAAAGAAAAAAAAACTAACCCATACATTTGTTTGCTTACTATTTACTCAGTAACTGTATACAGGTTGCCTATTATATTTGACTGTAGTTCACGAAATTAAATGGAACCTTCAACGAGCAATCCTCGTTTGCTGCTCCCAGGAATTCAGCTCATTCTAGCTTTTATTGTTTCTTTTTTCTAAAAATAATTCTACTTTCGTAATAGGAACCATTTTCCTTCTGCTAGAATTAGCTCTTTTTTTGTGCAAAATGGGGAGAGGGAATGAAAGTTTCCCTGCCATGGCACCACTGGCATTTCAGCCATATCCATCCCCCAAAAGGAGTGAGAATTTGTCATCTGTCCTGCAGGAATATTTGAACATAATTTGAACAACACCCTAGCTTATCCTGGCTTCTGACAGGAGCTGGTTGGCAATGTCTTCATTTGTTCTGTTTGCTGTGAGTTGGATTTCTGCTCTACTCCGTGCTTGTATTCTCAGCTTGACCTCCAGCCTTCCATTACCCAGGCTGCTCTGACCACTGAACTACCGAGTGCATGGGGAGATCACACAAGTTGTTCGCAACTTTTATCTTAAAGTTTGGTCAGCAGCCAGTGTTTTCTACAGAAGTCATTTGCTCCAAAGAAGGAGGAGGAGGAGGAAGAAGCAGCTGCTAAATCTAGTTTCCTGTGGGCCAGATCCCTCAGGAGTTCTGTGAACTCTGGAAAGGAGAAAGAGGTTAATTGTTAGCAGTTCCGTGCATGTGTCGCTTACAGCTTGCCACTGGATTCTCTCAGGCTGACACCCTTTCAGCAGTAGCGTTTAGCACATTGAGACCAGACTGAGTTTTTTTTTTTTTTTTATTGCAGACTTCAATAAGACGCAGGGTGAGTTTAAAGGAGGCCATCTTTAAGATTTACCCATGTGTCCTGGAATAAGAGTTCAGTAACTCCTTTAATCCATGTTGTCATCTCCCTTGGCTTTATGCTTTGCGTCTCTTAGCATCACACCTTATTTTAACAGTGATTATCACAACTCATAACATAAGTAGCCCTAACAAGATCTCTAGCCCAAGCCTCAAGAGTAGGTGCTGCTACATCTGGATTATTTTTTCTGCTGAGATTATATATTCGGAAAAACGAAGTGTGTATGTCCAAACTGTTTTCCCTAGCCTATGTCTCTGATGTTCACCTTTGAAACTCTCTGACAATAAATCAGAGAGGCCAAGTGGATAAACTGCTTTTTAAAGGGGAGTCTTCAAATTTTTCTGTAGCATTAGTTGAAGCATTGGATATAAACCTGCAAGTTTGCTATAAAATAATAAACAGGGTCAGTTGAAGTAAAAGCTGAGCTTTGAATAGAATTCACAGATTCCAACTTTCTTCTGGGAACTTTAAAACTACATCAGTTGGTGATCTATCTGTGTGTGTATCTGTAAATATCACTAACTCTTACTGAGAATTGCCACTGATTTTCTACTTCAAAAGAGATGACCTGAAAGCTTCATTTCTAGAACATTCAGGGTTTGCCTGACAGCATTACCTCTCTTGAAATTTCACAAACTCTTTTATACATATGTGTTCCTATGTATACTCATCAAAAGAAATTTGAGGGTGGCACTATTTGAAAACAATGTGAGACTTTGCAATGCCAGAAGTAACCTAGCAGAATCGTTTGCTGTTATTTCACATGCTTGTCCCACAACTGAGTCTCTATGTGTGCTGTGATGGATCTGCATCTGAAATGATAACCATCTCTAGAAGCACATACTTAGTATAATTTCATAACTCCATGCTTTCATAGAAATCTATTAGTCCACTATTCTTGTAACTAGGTTCGAAAGCAGCAATTAATATTTATGATTCATAACAGTAGCAAAATTACAGTTATGAAGTAGCAACAAAAACCTTTTATAGTTGGGAGTCACCACAATGTAAGGAACTGTAGTAGAGGACCACAGGGTTAGGAAGGTTGAGAACCACTGCTCTAGAAAATAGTCACAAACTATACATGTTACTTGGTACCTGTGGGAACCATTTCTGTGTTCCAAAATAGTCTAAACCTTTCTTGGTGTTCAAGTACACATTATCACCTTAAAACATGGAAGATCTGCTTTGGAAAAAAAACAGTTGGGAGGGGACTTACAGTGTCTACATATGCTCTTTTGTCTTATGTAACATAGGATTATGTACAGAACGTATTGCATGATGCTATATAACAAGTGAAAAATAGATCTCAGAGAAAGAAGGGAGCAAGAGGAGGTTAGTCACGCAGAGATAAAACTTTAAGGTCTGGAGCTATGTATGTCTCCATGTATATGTAAGTCTGAAGAATTAAGTACATTAAGTATTGTAATGAGAGATCATATACCTATCCCGTGGAGGTTCTTACTGGGACAAGAGGAGTTGAAAAGAAGGAAGAGGAGGAGGAAAAAGAGAAGGGGAGAAGGAAAAATGAGAAAGGACAAAATAGAGAGCAAAAAAAAAAGAAAAGGGAGGAATGAGGTGTTAGGTTGTCTAAATCTGTGTTTCCAAAACTCAGTGGACCACACAACTCTTTATTCAAGTATCTGTGAGACCAGAGGAATGCTGTTGAGTCTTCAACACTCTTAAGAGGACCTAGTCTGTCACTTTTGCCAATTTCCACAGTGTAAATGTCCTTTCCATAATGAACTTCAAGCTGCCAACAGGCCATTCTCTGACTGGTGTGGCTTCTCCTCCTACCCAGGTCTCTACACACTTTAAAAATGAACAAACTGAGGTGCAAATAAATAAAAGTCATAAAACTGCACATGTGTGTAGCTGCTGACATTTGCTGGTATCTCTGTGCTTATCTGAGGTCAAATTATTGTCTACATTCAAAAATTCAGCTACATGAACAGGAAGAATAATCCTTCAGCATCCAGTGATAAGAAAGACCCTTAATTTAGAAATATAACTTACCTGCTCAGCTCTTCTGCTTAGAGAGAGTATAATTTAGATAATGTGTCATATTACCAGTACTTTCTAAAAAGTAACAAGAAATTCAGGTTTATTTGTTTACAAATTGTTTCAATACATAGTCAAAAAAGACACTGTGATAACTTAAAATATCATTATGAAGTAACTTAGGTCTTGAAATCTCTTGGACCTTGGCTTAAATTGTCTGCCTGGTCTAGAATGGATTAGAAAAAGTACATACTTAGAAACAAAGGCAAATTAATTTTGCTTTATTTTACTATTTTTGATATTTTGATCATCATTTATTTTATATTTTCTCTTACTTCATTATACTTCCACAGGTAAGGATTTGTTGAAATACTTGCCTTTAAAAGACAAAATTATTTTTTTTATTTTTATACATTTACATGAATAAATTTGATTTTGTTCATGGGAAGTGTTGTTCCTTCCTTAAGTTCAAAATGAAAATATCTCTTCATCATTTTCCTTTGAGGCTCATTATCTTTTGTGGCAGGGAAGTCCCTGGGAACATTTCTATAAATGGATTTGTCACTCAAATCCCAGGTGCCACCCTGAGCAGCTTCCTGTGAGCTCAGATGAGTCCCTGAATCTAATAACTGTAATTTGGTTTCCCATAAAAAGGAGTAGGAGAACAGTAGTCCATACTTTATAGGGTGGTTGGTCTCAAATACAGAGATTTTTTGAGAACTGGCCATTATGTTCATGAATTTCGTCCTAACTTTTGTCTATGTTTTAATATCTCCACTCTCTTACTGAAATCTTGATGGGAGAAAAACAGCTGGGGTTCAAATTTATTTTCTTTAAACTATCTGGAGCTGGAAGCCATTCAGATTCTTCTCGTGTCTCATTAAGAATGGGTGCCAAGAATTGGCAATAATGGACAGTTGGTGTCTTGTAAATGTAATAATGGATTTTCGTGGCCGCTGTAATTACTTCATGAACAGCATGAATATGGGGACAGTTTTAAACACAAAGACCTTACAAGATTCAATAAGCCACAGACACAAGATGAAAGGGAAAGCAGCTGAATCAAAAGTGGAAGAAATTAAATGGAGGACGGAGCTCCCTGCTGGTGGGATGTGAGGAGCTTCTGACAGGGCTACCTCCCATGCCCCAAGGTGCACAATAACCAACAACCAACACCTTCTTCTGCCCTTTCCGGGAAGCTGCACTTTGGATTTTTTCAGCTATTCTAGTAAAATCATGACGAGGTCTACTTTTTAAACTTGAAACTGACCCCAATCTCCTAGACACCCTCTGGCTGTGTGGTGATGGGTTCTCTCCCCCGGGCACAAACATTGTATCATAGATCGAGGTGGGACAACCGTGAACAAAATGGGTAGCTAACTGTAGCAGGGAAGGAGTCCTCCAAAGACTGGACTCCAGCGCCGCGCCTTCACTGCTCTGCCCAGGTCTCTTCAAAGAATTTTCTCAAGCTTCTTGTAAGTAGAATCATTTAATGAGAGAGCCTGGTGAAAATACTGAAAATGGTTATTGTCAGAAGAAGGGGTGGGGGGGATTTAACATTTAAATAGCGCTTTACCATCCACCAAATATCTCTCACCAGTTGTGTCATTTAATCCCACAGTAATTTCTCTAAGGCGTATTGTTTCTATTTTAGGAGTAAAGTTAGATTTCAAAACATTGGCTGACTTAGGTCAATGGAAATCTGTCAGAGAAGGATCCAGGATTCAAATACCAAATTCTGTGAACCTTCCACTGCGTCACATCAACTCTTAAATGAACTTGACATGACATGAACTTGACTTCTGTTCCTCGTACTTCACTACTGACTGGTACAAGTTAGTCCCCCGAGCCTGAGTGACCGTTAGCAAGGTTCAAGTAAATACACGACCTCTGCATATTTAAAATAGGATTTTGGCAGACAAGCGCAGCTCCGGTAGGCCAGACTGCAGAAAGCCTATTCTGTAACTGGGCATCCTGGCTTGATCACCTACTTAGGTAACTTACATAACTCAGTTTCCTCACTGGGGATAACTCTAACACATTCCGATGTTTTTATGTGGATCAAACACAAAAAAAGCATTCAGCATGTAGTAAGCACTGACTAGACGTTATCATTTAAAAATATGTGTGTTTGGGCCAGCAAGATGGCTCAGCAGATAAAAGAAGGACCTTGTGGCACAAGCCTGATGACTGGTGTTCCAAATAAAAATAGAAGCCAATCTTGGTATAATGGACCTCAAATCCCAGCTATAGAGGAGGCTGGGAAAGTATGAAGCCAGCCTGGACAACATAGTAAGATCCCATCTCAGGGAGGAAAGGAGAAAAAAAAAACTATATATATATGTAAAATTTGCTTACCACACAGCACAAGGACCTGAGTTTGGATCTTCAATACCCATCTAAAAAGTCAGGCATGGTGCTTCCAGGCTGTGATCTCAGAGCTGGAGATGCAGAGAAAGGGGGAATTCTGCAACTGGATGGACAGCCAATGTAGCCAAACAGCGTTAGAGCCCTGAATGTGTAAAGTATAAGATATATAGAAATAAAATATATGTCACATCCAGTATATGAGATTGGAATTTAAGTCTCTAAGACAACCAGCATGAAAGTCCATGACCCTGGGGTAATACAGCAATGGTTATTGACATGACCCAGAATAATTATCTTGTCTCTCTATCTCAGCCTACACCTAGCCTAAAATTTAAAAACTCTCTAGTCAACTCAGGGCACACGCACAGAATGTTCATATGGGGCCCATCATTCTGGCCTTAACAGTGTGTGTCTGCAGAAATCTGAAGACCGTCCCAGGCTGCCCACTTAATTACATCCAGGATGCACGCCAGAGGTGAAAAGCCTCCTAGTACTGTTTTTCAATCATCATCTCGCCAACTGAGCTGGGCTAGTGACACTAAAACCAGCAATTAAAAGCCTCGGGTTTGGAAATACGTTCAGTTTCCCAAGTCCCCAAATGGCAAAGGTTAAGTGAATTATGTGGAGATAATTCGCCAGGTCCCTCGGGAAGGTCCTGCTGACTTCAGATGGCCGGCTGTTTGAGCCTTGCCTTCCCCTTCTCAGCTCATGGACTTTAGTCATGGCCCTGCCAATGAAAACATCAAGAAAACAAGAAATGCTGTAGGTGGAGGAAAAAAGTCCGCTTCAATATGGGGAAAACTGTGTGATTTAGCATGTTCAGTATTTCTGTGACACCAAGGGCTTTTGGGTTTTGTTTTGTTTTGTTTTGTTTTTTAGCCATTTACAAGAATAATTGTGAGTAAATTACACTCACCTCATATTTTTAAAAAAGCCTTGAGCTCTTTACTGTGTTGCTTTTGTTACTTAAATTGGATGGTGTCGCCGGGAATCTTACTGTGTGAGACCGTTATGGGACCTGCAAGTCACCTCCAGGCTGAATTAGAACCACCCATTACACCTCGAGTTGTGTGGTAACACCTCCGTGGTGTTTCCAATTAACTTTGTAAGTTTTTAATCAGTGACAAATGCATCTTTGTAAATTCAATTTACCTTTTATTGCAACGCTATAAACCGTCTTGCAGCATTCCGGTACGCTGTGAACATTTTACTTGCTACTGACATAAGACAGCTGTTGGACCTACAACAAAGGCTAAGTTTTATGAGTTACCTGAATTAGGATGTAGGTGAAGTAATTAAACCCCAAAGGGAGCTAGGGGGAAAAGAGATAGCCCTCCATGGTGCACACAGACACAAATAGTAGGTGGTAACGTTGTAGCAGCTCTGAAGATTAAAACCCCCCAAAACTCCCTTCTGATTGAAACTGCTAATATGCTGAAAGAGGTAGAAATGTGAAAAGGTCATGCACATTTTATTAATAAATCTATACGGCTATTTGTTTTTCCTTTTAATCAGATTCAAATGCATCCTGCTAAGGAGCCATGGGTGATTAGATCATAAATCTGAATGACCTTGAAGATGATGAAGGAAATGCTGCTTTGTAAAACCATCATCATGCTGCCAATCCATCACTTACACATCTTTACAGGTGCGAGGAAAAGGTTTAATTTCAAATCACTTGCAACAATCCCTCTGAATAAAATATTACTTTATAAGATCTCCACACAATGAACAAGCCAATCATGAAACTTGACAATATATTTTTAGTCGTGTTCCTAAATAAGAATATGGCAAAATTAAAATAAAAGAGAAAGTTAGTTATAAATGTCTGACCTCATTACATTTACTCAGGATATTAGCTTTTGTTTGTTTGCCTATTACTGATGACACATTAGCTCATTGGCCTTTGTCACAACTCAGTAACTAATTGTAGTGTGGCCATGAGCTATATCTCTTCTTACATATTTAATCAAAACCCTGCATTTTTACATAGGCAGCAAATTTATGAATGACATTTATGGTTTCTTTCTAAAATACTGAGAGATTCTTTGCTCATATTTTTAGATTTATCACTCAACCATGAGACATTTGACATTCTAGATGTAGATCTGAGTCTTGCTATTATCACATTAAAAATATTGTAAATGTTGTAATTTGTCAAGACTTTTAAGAGGCTGAAATTATTCTAATTCATTAATTCATTCATTTATTCATTAAGCATATTAAGTACCTAATATCTGTCAACATGAATACTGAATAAAAGTTCCTACCCCCCAAAGATTAAAGATTATATATGCAAGAAAAAACACAGAACTATATTTTTATTTATTGTTCATTTTGGACATTTATTTGGATATGATGTATTTTTTTAATGAATCATGACGCAAAACTTTCCACTGAACCTGTATATTATCATTTCTAAGTTATGGCCTTGGCTTTCTTTAACCTTTCCTGAAGGACAGAGTGTGAATACTGTTGAGATTCTTCTGTATGTATTGTAAATGGTAGCTTATGGAGTCTTTGTAATAAATAAACAAACCAGTTAGAATGCAGCTTTTATTTCTTTATCCTGTTTTCTCTAGACTTTATTTCATGCACTAAGGAAATAAAAAAAAAAAAAGCCTGACCAGTTGCTGTATAAGTTCTCACGTGGGAATCAGCTGTGGCAAGTGTCCTTTTGTGTTGCCATAAACCAATCATCAGTCTCTCACCATCTTTTCTGGGTGCCAAGAAGAATACGATTAGACAAAAAAGAGGAGTTTCAGCAAATAATATTGAATTCATGCTCATTAACTCACAGTATGATCTTCACACAGCAGAAGAAATACTCCCACAACAGTCTTGTGCCTTGAGGAGGAACAGGCTCTGGGTTCAACAGCAAACAGAAATGCAGTAGGGTAGGATAAGAGGTTGCCAACCTTTCTCCACCTCTGTTACCAGTCTAACCCTAACAAAACCAAGCCAGGAACATTCCCAAAGATTGGAGAGAGAGGTGACCTCCCAGGTCTCAGGCTTTTATTATTTCCCAAGATCTCATCTGAAACCCCAATGCAATTTCCAAAACACTCCTTAATGATGGGGCCAGTCAGAGGTTAGAAATCAGGAGCTTTAGAGAAGTGGTCTAGCATGCAGTCTAGGCTCTTTAAATCTACTGACCTTCAAGAGCTTGAAGCTAGTCATAATAGCACATGCCTGTAAGAATGTCATTCAGGAGACTGAGGCAAGAGGATTTTCACAAGCTTCAAGCCAGCCTGAGCTTCACACTGAGACCCTGCCCTCCGAAAGGAAAGAGCTGGGGGATGAGGGCGATAGCTTGACATTTGCAGGTGTGAAGCTCACCTTAGCCATTCCACACAATAGATGAGAAAGGTAAGGTTTGGGAAAGCCCTGGAGTCACAAAACTTGGGGTCTAGAACTCAATCGTGGGCTGGGCACCTCCAAACCCACCCCTCACCACCCTCACTTGGCTTTTCAGGGGCCAGGATGTCACACTATCTTTGAATCACAGTGAAAACTCTTGACTTATCTCTTCAGTAAAAACATTTACATTCCCAGAGGTACATCCTCACATGAAAAGCAAAAACATTGTTGCTCTGTTTCTATGCTGCCCCCCTTTTACTCTGCTGCCAAGCCGCTTGATACTGGTTATTCTTAACATCATAAGCATACACTGACACTAAAGACCCGCTTTAAAACAGCAAGATCCTGTTTTGCTCTTTCTGAAAAATATGCCTCTATTTTAGGAAAGTAGATTAATTTCCCTCCTACTGGATTGTTTCCATTTAAACCATCGTACAGCCGAAGCCTCTTTACCATAATTTATGTTTAGCTTTTTTAATAAAAGGCTTATAATAATGTCTCTTGCACAGGATGGATTTTATAGAATTTCATAGGCTATGCAAATTGTTTCCATCAAAACCAATCTAAAAGAAGGTTTGTGTTCTGTGTTATTTAGTGATGTAAAGCTCGAGCTTTCGAAGTTATTCATGAGGGATCATTGAGAATGATCATTTTGGACCTGGTCATGGAACAATTTAAAAATCAATGAACATTTGAAACTTCATTCTTTACACACCCAAAAGGGGAGGGAAACAAATTAAAAGCAAATCCCCAGGTATCATCAGGCATTCTCCGCACACTCACTTCTTGTACTGTCTGCAACAGCTCAGTCAATGGAGAAGAGTGATGTAATAATCGCAGGCACATTTTCTGTAATTCCTCTCTGTGGTAGCAACAGCATTTCAATAATATTCAGAGAGACTATTTATGGAGCTTAAGGTAAAGGGGTTCTGCCATGTTCTGAATAACAAAACCGTGTGGATCTTTAACCTTCTGCTGGAAAACTCTAGAGAAAGTGGAGATGCACTAGTGATGACTCTAGTAATAGTGTGCTGGGGACAGGATGTTCAAACAGACCAAAGGACATGTGGACATCAATCAGTAGGGACCAGTTAAATACAGTATGGAACATTACGCAACTGTTACACAAAGGAAACGCAAGGAAGACACTCCCTAAGAGAGACAGATTATGGATATTATATAAAGTGTCTCCGAGATTATTTTGTTGAGTGGAGAGGGCCAAACAGAGGACAGTGTGCATCACATGTCACTTCAGTGTTTAAAAGGAGGAAAATTGAGTATAGGTGTGTGCCTTTGTTTACTTTCATATTCATAAGTACCCTGTGAAGGATGTATTTAAAGCTAATTGCAGCCTTTTTACTGGGGAATATGAATGGCGGGTAGATGGCAGACAGCAATGAGGACAGAGGCCTGTATGTGTGAATCGTGTGTACATGCACACGTTTTTAATATTTATAGTATTTATGTGTGTATGTATCTATGTACACACACACACACATATATATATATATGTATATATATACATATATATATATATATATATATGACCATAGAGACCGGACAAGGGCATGAGATCTCTAGGTGCTGGAGTTACAAGCCACCATGAGAACACCCCTCACCCCCACCCCACCCCATGGATACTAGGATCTGAACTCAGGTCCCTCTCGATAGAGCAGCCAGCACTCTCAAACACTGGCGCATCTCTCCAGCCCTGAAAAACAAAATTGTTTTTAAACTTTTCCAATGTGTTATTTATTCAATAAGTTAACTTAAGCATTGTTGAAGTAATATAATGTGTATCGAGATGAGCAAATTGAATAAACATGGCATACTATGTTGAATACCACGGAATACTATGAGGCTGTAAAAAGGAATGAGTAACTTTTTATGTACAACTTGAACACAACTAGAACAGCACCTAGGTATGCTATTGCATTTTTTTTAATCCATGTGCAGAATAGTGTCCTTAACTCGCTACTTTAGCAGGACGAGGAATATCAATTTGTGTTTGCTTGCACATGCTTAATTGTCTATGAAAGAGCATATGGAAATGAATAACAGCGTAGGCTCTGCAGCTGGGAAAACTTGTGTGCTGTGGCATGGGGGCAGAAAGGGAACTTTTTGCTGAATGGGTTTATGCTTTTTTCTCTTTTCTTTATCAATGTACTTCTCTTTATGAAAATGAAATTCAAGCATTAGCTTTAAACTGTTTAATTATGATCACTGCCTTCTTCCTAAGAAAATAAGAGGATGAATCAATAAATTGATCTCAGCAAGCACTTCTGAAGGGTTGACTCGAGTCAAATCTTTTAACAAGATCTAATGCCTCAAACGACTGAGCCAGCTACAGTCTGACTGCTGACATTTTTATATTGTTTTAATGTATATGTGTGTTTTGCCTGCATGTATGTTTGTGCATCACATATGTGTTGCATCCTCAGAAGCCAAAAGACAGCACTAGATCCCCTGGAACTGGAGTTACAAATGGTTGGGAGCTGCCCTGTGGGACTGGGAATCGAACTCTGGTCCTCTGGACCAAGAGCCAGTGCTCTTAACAGCTGAGCCGTCTCTCCAGTCCCCTAATGTTTCTTTAATACAATGATGTATTTCTACTGATTCAAACTTACTTGGTAAAATTCATGGCATTCATTTCTTCACAGATATATAAATAAATGTCATGTTGTTTCCCTCCTCCCCCAGCCCCAACCCTCCTCTCCAGGAAGGGAAGACTAAATGAACTGGGATTGCATGATTTAAATTTTACCTGGTTCATTATCACTGCTAAATAATTTATGCATTTTCAACAGCTGCTTTTCTTCTCTTTATGTGTCAATCATGCAAATTAGCAAGACCTCAAAGAAACCAGCCTGTAATAAATCAATTTTTAAACTGAGTATTTCATGGGGTTATCTTTCCCAGCTCAGATCTTAACAGCTATAAGGCAGCCACACCCCCATGTTGTAGCACAGAGATGATGAGCTGTATTTAAACGCTCCTATGCTTTAATTTGGACTCTGCCGCTTATGAGCATGTGGTTTTGCTCAGATCGTCTCACCTGTGAGCCTCAGTTTTCGTGGTCTGTAAAATGGACATGGGAGTGGATTTTCACAATGTTGCTTGCCATGATAATTAGAACACCAGGGTAATCAGTACCCTGCTTTGCCGGATACTCTCCTTCAGAGCTGTACGTCATGAGTCCAGGGAAACTCCTCAGCCCCGGCTAGGATAGCTTTTCATCCTATCAAATACAAAGAAGTGTTTAATGTGATGTTTAAACGCCTTTCAAAAAACATCTGGAGGGGCTTTAGTGGAAAGGATACAATAAAGTCAGTTTGGGAGGCTGGAAAGACTGCTCCGCATTTAAAGCTTCTGGCTCTTTCAGAGAAACAGGGTTTGGGTTCTTCTCTCACACCATATGAAACTCCAGCTCCAAGGAAACTAAGGTCATTCTGGCCTTCTCAGACAGTCAGACAGATAGACAGTCTCACACACCATTCTCTGTCTTTCTCTCTCTCTCTTTCCCTCTCTCTCATGCACACATGCATGCGCACACATACCCATAAAAAATAAATCTTCCAAAAAAATGTTCTGAAACTTTTAGGCAATAAAAACACAAAACAGGCAGCAAAAGTTTAAGCTGCTCAGTTTGGGGGCCAGAAGGCCTGAGTTCTGGTTCTGGTCCCACAGAATGAGCAACTGTGTGGCTGACTCAGCGCCCCTGGGCCTTGGCTTCATCTTCAGTAAATAAGGGACTGGAGCCAGTTCTTTGCATGAAATTCTATTCTGAGAATAGTCCAGAGCCTCTGAATGGTGTAAGCAATTCCTGACCAGCAGCAGAAGGGGGGAAAAAATGCTAGCTACCAAGTCCTGCCCGCCTCTCCCAGGGCAGATCAGGCAGGGAGACTTCCTGCTTGAGACCAGTAACACCCACCCTGCTCCCTCACGCCCCCATCCCTGCACCATGGCCAGCCCAGGGCTGCAGAAACTCTCTCTCTGCTAGAATCCAAGAAAACTCTAGGAAGAATCGGGTTGCCAGTGGGCCTGAGGATAGACTCAAATGTTACTAAGCAACTGCGTTACAGAGTGCAGAGTGCAGAGGTGACCTCCCACCTCGCCAATGGAAGAGAAAATGCTGGTCCTCCCAGATCCTACCGCCGGCATCTCGTGAGAGCAGATATAAATATTCTGGAGAGCTGTATTACTTAGGGTCAGACCACTACCACCCAGACTGTGGACGGGAGAAGAAAACCTGGCCTTGGAAATGAGCAGACAGCAAAGGGGAGCTGAATGAGGAGGGGAGAAGCGGGACCCCCTAAAGCTCTCTGTAAGGAAGGGGGAGATTTCAAAGCATGTGTCAGCACGGGAGAAATTAACTACGAAGAGAGCAGAGAAGGGCTTCAGTTGTAGAACATCCTATGTTTTCAGGCCCTGGGTGCGCCAAGAAAGGGTGGTTTTAGAGAAGTTGGAAATCGTTAGAATTTGAGGTTGATGGTGTCAATCAATTAAAATAAAATCATCCAACGATAAGCCTTTCTTTTCAGGTGACTTAACTATCACTTCAATCGGGCAGAGTACCTGCACGTGCTTGTACCAGAAACAGTGGTGCTCAGTGAACGGAACATCTCACTTAACATTTTTGCTAGCTGTAGGTGCAGGGGTTTTCAAACAAAATCTTTTCAACTCTGATTAACAATATATGATCAATCAATGCTCTTTGGAGGAATTTAAGTGTGAAAACAGACTTTTTTAAAAAATGGAGAGACGGCTCGGTGGGAAATAGTATTCGCTGGGCAGACATGAGGAAGGAAGTCAGCTCTAAGTCCTGCATCCATGAAAAAAGCCAGCCGTGACCACAGACACCTATAACCGCCATTCCGTGCATCTCTGGTGATTGCTGACTGCCAGCCTAGGCAGCGAAGGATCCACGTTCAGCAAAGGATCCTGTCTGTCTCAGAGGAACAAGGTGAAGAGTAATGAAACAGGACACCCAACATCTCTGGCCTTTGTGTGTCCCATGCTCACACACACACACACACATATTAATATGCACACACACATTCACATACACACGTCTATGCACATACACAAATAAGACTTATTAATAAAATATTTTATTAAGGACTACTAATTATGGAAAACAAAGAAAACTATGAAGAGTTCCATTCCTCACATACCACACAAACACTAGTGTTTGGGGACTAGTATTTCCTTCTGCTTCTTCTCTAGGCATTTTTTTTTAATGGTTATGGTATTAGGTAAATAATATGTATCACAGTTGGGTGACTTTTTCACTTAACCATAAAATGCAGGAATTTCCTCATATTTCTATAAACGCTTACAAGAGTTTGGTAACTGCGATATTTTAATACCTGCATTCCATGATGGGTCATATCATAAATTATTAGTCACACCTCTAGTTGGCCACTTAAATTGTTTTTAATTTTTTGCTGTTATACATAATGCTGAAACGTGTTACTTATGCACAAAGGAGTTTTCTCATTTACTTGGGGCAATTTTCTTAACTCTGACCCCAGCAATGCAATCATTTTTAACAGCTTCATTGAATACAGTTCATACACTCTACACTCAATCCATTTTAAGTAAAGACATGAATGTTCATCCATTTAAGCATGTAGCCAGCACTACAGTTGATATTGGAACATTGTTATCACCCAGAAAAGTAACTTAGTATCCTTTAGCTTCGGCTCACTTGAGGCTTCCCATGGCAGGAGTGATCAATAGTGTACTTTCTGTTTCTAGACATTTCCTTGATCTGAGTATTTCGTATGAAAAGAATCATGTATGGTCCTTTAATTTGCTTCTTCCACTTAGTATGTTTTCCAGGTTCATCTGTATTGCAGCATACATGAGTGGCTTGTTCCTTCCTATCACCACATGATATTCTTTTTTTAATTTATTTTATGTATATGAGTGTTCTATCTGCATTTACACCTTCCAAAATAGGGAATCAATTCACATTATAGGTGGTTGTGAGCCACCCTGTGGTTGCTGGGAATTGAACTCATGACGTTTGGAAGAGCAGACAGTGCTCCTAACCACTGAGCCATCTCTCCAGCCTGCCACATAATATTCTGTTGTATGGATATGGCACGTGCTTGTCAGCTGATAGGCACTTGTTTCCCCCACTCCGGCTTTTGTGAATGATGCTGCCTTAAACGTTTGTGAACAAGTCTTTATATAGACGTTTCATCTCTTGGATATGGATACCTAGAAACAGAAATGAGGGATATATGACTAGAAATATAATTCTTTTTTGTTTTGTTTTTCACAACAGGGTTTTTCTGTGTAGCACTGGCTGTCCTGGGACTCACTATGAAGACCAGGCTGCCCTCAAACTCACAGAGATCCGCCTACCTCTGCCTCCTGAGTGTTGAGATTAAAAGTGTGAGGCACAACACCTGGCTGAAATAAAATTCTTGCTTAATGGGTTTTGACACTTTTACGTCTCTTAATATGGTATCACTAAATTCAGAAATGTTGAGTTTGTATTGAGTTCTGATTGAGGATTTTGCTGATATTAACAAGCAGTTGGTTTTCAGGGAACAATAAATGTCTGAAAGAGACTAAACAATGCTGTCCAATAAAAAAAAAATACAATGTGAAGCTTATAGGTAATTTTAAATTTTGTGAAAGTCATGTTTTTTAAAGTAACAAGAAATAAGTGAAATTAATTTTCACAGTGCATTTTGTTTTCCTCTATTTTGTTTGAGACAGAGTCTCACATTCTGCTAATCCAGAATTCACTAAACATTTGTAGACCAGGCTGGCCTCAAACTCAGAGATCCGCCTGCCTCTGCCTCTCAAGTGCTGGGACTAAAGGCCTATGCCACCACCATGCCAGGCTACTTTTCATGTGTTTTCATTATACTCCATATCCAAAGTATTGAGTTTTCAACCTGTAATTAACATAACAATTTAATAGAATATTTTGCATTTTTATTCACATTTTCTGAAGTCTGGTGTGTGTTTTACACTTCAGCATGTCTCAGTGTGAACTGGTCACATTTAAAGCTCTCAGCAGCAGCATCTGGATAGTAATTCTTACAGTGGAAAGCTCAGATCTTAGAGTGTGACTATATCTGCATTGGGAAGTAGTGGGAATTTTTTTAAATATCCTCACATTATTTCCCCTTATTATCATCATCTTATTTATTAAAAAGAAGAAGAGGAAGAAGAAGAGGAAGAAGAGTGAGCCAACAAAGGATGCCTCTGAGGTAGAGAAAGTGTAACTAAGTCCTTTGCTATCACATTCTCCTTCATAATTTCTACTTTGTGACTAAGCATGTTTTTTAAATCTCTGCTCTTCCACTCTAGTTAGCTTGGACAGACCCTGGGTCTGCTTCCTCAGATCCTTGGGATTGTGCTGAACACTGAACACAGATGCTGACATCCTCCATGCTGGCAAATAATTTTCCTTATTGTCTCTAATGATGAAATGAAAAGAAAAGTAGAAAAGGCAATAAATAAATTGCACTGTGCTACACATTGGTGAAAATCATGTTTTCCAATTTATTCTTCACAACAAAGCATATTTGATCAGAGATTCTACAGAATCCCAGGGCACCATGAATGTTACGTGGCAGCTTTCTGCCATGCATAATTATTTTTCCGAAGCATACCAGGTCAGATATGAGGCTGAGAATGGGGGAAAGAATCTCCATGGTGACCTCAGGCAGGTTTGTTTTGTTTTGCTTTGTTTTTAACAAGTACAAATCAGTTGGCTAGTTATTACCACCTGGTGCCGCTCAGGAGCCTAGTCGGGCAAACAGCTGCCAAGTGTCCCACAGCAAACTGCACTGCAGCCCAGAGATGGTGAGTTCTGGGGGGTCTGCTGAGCACTGGCTAACAAAAGCAAATTCCTTAGCTTGAGAGGGAACGCATTGCTCAGAAAGCATTACCAATGACTGATTCATTTGCACCACTGTAAACTACTGATTTTATTGTGTTCACACAATAACTTCGAAAGCTTAAATGAAAAGACAATTTATCAATGATATTCTTGGAGGAAGTCAATCACCTTTTCCAAGAAAGGATTTTTACTACTGATTAAAACCGTCTCTTAACAGTCTAAATAGACATCCAAGCAAGGTAGTTCATGACAAGCAATCTTGCATCACAAAGCCCTGCATTCAAATTTAAGTCACATTGTTTACCTGTCTTCTGACCTGAAACAAGTTGTTTTTCTGCAAATTAGACCACTTCCCTGGTAATAGGAGTAATTAGAAGTGAGTTATGGCGTAGTAGACTTACGGGGCATAAATGCCTGTCTTCACTACTGTACCGTGCTTCTCATTATTACATCTTGTATGACCCAGGTTTTATCAGCACAGAGAACAGCAGATGAAAAGTCCAGAGGAGTCACCAAGCATCGTTTATCACGTGACCTAGCAGCCACGAAGTGTAAGAGGAAAGCATGGTCAGCCCAGCAATTGTTTGCACTGAGCAAAGAGACTAGAGTCACAGGAAAAGGAAGTAGTCGGAAGCACTAAGAAATTTCCCCAACAGCACCTTTGATTAACACATCCTGCCCATTGGAGATTAATTAACTCAATACATGTAAATCGAGGATTTACTGTGCCAAGGACAACAGTTACAAAGCTTAGACTGCCCTCGGTAATCTTAAAGCTCATTGGATTGTGACCTGACTTAATGCCTGGACCTTGCTGCTTTGCCTTCATTGCTTCCTCATCAACCTCAGTCTCTCCGCTATGAGCAAGGATGCTATCTTTAGCATATTCGTACCCCTGTGCTTAGCACAGTACCTGCTCCCAAGAGGTACTTAGTAAATGTTTGGGGACGTGAATGCCTTAATACCCACCATTGCTGAATTTCTAGCCACACCGCATGGGTTTGTAAATGTCGTAATGCCAAGTGAGGGGTGTTACTGATACAGGCAGCCTTTTTTTGTCACTGACTTTGTTAAGGTGTGAGTTGCTGTGTAACCAAAATGCAGTTATCGAACTCTGTTTTTATTTCTCTAGTCACAAGTACAAGAAAAATAAGCACTTTTCTCTCTACATTGTTGTAGCTAATTGAGGAGAACAAGGCAATGAAAATGTAGTCTAGGTGAGTGAGATTGCTCACCGTTGAACCCTCTGTTTTTCAAGGAGATTTCAATGGGAAGGGCAAACAAGACAGGACAAAAAAAGTTTTTCATGAACCATATTAAAGGTTTGTCATCTTATCCTCAGATTATTGTGGTATATTCGTATATTAAAACAAGTTATAACTTTGGATACCTGTGCTTAATTTGGTTGTGTGATGTGGGTTGGTTTCCCATCTCTGTTGATGTGGCATAGTGGACAGGAAGCAGTTCAGGAGACTGTTGCAGCTCTTGATAAGAACAGCGACTCCAGAGCATCCCCTTTCTCATGTCGTGTGGGATAAACTGTGCTTTGTTGCATTACTGATGAACTCTGCCAGGTGGTGGAAGCCTGCATCTGATACTTTGGTAGGGTACATGGAGGCAGGCTGTAGACATTCTTGCTCAATTGAAGCTGTTTATAATAATATAATTATACTCTGGAATCAGCTGCCCATAGACAACTTAATCCAGGCATGATGACTCTCCATTAATTTGCGATGAGTTTTTATTTCCCATTATGAAGTAAATATGTAAACACAAAGGAATCAGCAGAGCTGTTTTCAGAGGATTTAATTCTCGGGGCTCCCTCTGCTGGTGGTGAAAGGTGACAAATTAGCAGAGAGCTGAAGAATGAGGGCAATGTTATTACCATGATTTTGCCATTTATATTGTAGCTAAATTTACTGTTGGACACTCAAGCATTCAAACCAAATGTTTTGGTTTATAAACTAGCTAGTTTTTCCACTAAAGATTAAGTGACATTCTTGTGGTTGAATTAATTAGTCTTTTCATCACAGAAAATTAAGCTATTTTGTATTTAAAATAAATATTTGCCAGACTTATACCAAGTAATTTTTAACATTATTTATACAACTTATTACCAATAGCTTATAGAACAGAAACTGAGCCATTAATAGAGATGTAGTGAAGATTTAGTAGCTACCCAAGCTACTTCACCCTGCCTATGTAATTCCTATACTGTATAAATACACCCCAAAGAGCAACTGATTAAAAAAAAATCACTTTCTGAAACATAATTCCATCTTAACATAACATACATATTACATTAAAAATCTGAAAAAAAATTCAAAGTAGAACCTTCTGGGGCTGAGTGCCCATGAATGACTTTAACAGCTATCTTCTGACATGTATGTTAAGATATACTTTTAAATTAAAAAAAAAAAAGCCCTTTTCTATGTAGCATCACATTATGCTAACAGTCCTTGAACTGGAACAGAAACTATTATCCCTGTTTGACAAACACAGGAAAAGACATCAGAGAGGTTAACTGGCTCCAAATTACATACTTCTTAGCAGAAAAGCTCCTTGGGCTTATCCAACAAGGCTCGACAGACTCTGTCCTTTGACAGCTATTTAATGAGAAGTCATCAAGGAAAAGTGTTGCCGAAGCTGGAGCTCTGCGGTACAGCTCTTTTCCTCACACGCATGAAGCCCTGTGTTGAATCACCACCGCCACGCACAACGGAACTAGAAATGACTCTTAATGCTATCTAGGTTTCAGCCAAGCATCTTAGCTTGGGTCGCCTTTCCACAGCTGTACCTCACGGCACCCCACTCACGTCTTAATGGACTCGGGTCTTTTGAGAGCTGTAATCTGTTTTCAGCTAAGGACCCTGGCGATGAAATGGAAGAGACAGAAGAAAGGCATGGGAGACTGGGCCAGGTGGCGTTCTAGACGGATCTTGAGATTTCTAGCTAGTCCTCAGCTAAATTGCGTGGGTGCAAACACTGTTGTCGGGAGAGGTTTTTATCCAAGAGAGATCACTTTAGTATTATCCATTGTGCCAGTGTTCAAAAGCTGGGCTACGTCTCCAATCGCATGTTAGAATTCTAGGATCGTGTAGAACTATTACCTGAGTTCTAGTTGGGTCAGTCCCAAGGTAAGAACAATCGAATGCTTCAGTTCCCAGGATTCCCCCCAGGTCTGAAAGCACACAGTCCTTTGAAACCAGATCACGAACTTAGCTCTTTTTTTTTCCATGAATAAGTGAACAACCTTTTAGCAAAATTTAATGACAAAAGTTGAGAGCAAAGAGTCTGGTGTAACTAGCTCTCCACCATGAAATAGGTTTGATGGTTTCAGTTCCACGCACATCGTGAAAGTACGCAGGCACAATTGATAGGATGGTCATGAGGAGCTAATATCCAGATCCACAGATTAAATTACTTTTCACCCCAAGAGATATTTATAGATGTGATCTATCAAGGTTACAGGGAAGAGCAGTGACAAGACATTAGAACAATCACCCTGAGCTCTACGCTGGGACCCAGGGACACCTGTAGGCTTGTCCTAGTTGCCTAGCACAACTGCTAATGTTTCACTGAAAATGTTTTGGTAGAAAAAAAAAGTGTACCTAGAAATTCATATTTGCATAGTAGATTCAGTAAAAATTTTTTAGAAACTGTCAATTTCTTTTAAGAGAGATACTACTTATGTCTCAAAATGTATGTGAAATAATTATTTACATAAGAAAAGTTTATCTAGAGTATATGCTATTTATATCCTAAAATAGGAAATATAAGACCAGGAATATCATTCTGTTCGTGTAACCATAATATCACCCAGTTGTAAATATATATGTGTGTGTGTGTGTGTGTGTGTCACATTTTTCTGTTGAGTGTTAACATTTTGACTCTGTATAGCTTTCCAAGAAATACTCAATTTCAATTGCCTTTCAATGTTAGATGATACAGACAGATGAAATTGACATGTTGTGTTTCACAAATTCTCCTCCAACAACTGTTCATGAAAATGAATTTGTTGTCCTCTGACCCCTAGGCTTCAACTCATATTCCCCCATATACTGGTTTCTTGATTTTTGTCAAAAGTTGAAAAACAGGCTTAACTATATGTTCAAAAGTATACTCATGCTTAATTTATCCACATCTCACATGTCTGACTGGACTGTTCTTCAGAATATAACAACCAAAGAGTCGGATGAAAACTGCAGAGGCATCTGAAAAATGTGAGGCCAAAGTTCATTCGCTTTATTCACAATGACTTGCCATGGCCTTTCATTCAGAGTGAACTTTCTCTTATTTTTACATGTATTCCAACCAGCTTGTTTACCTGAGAAGAAAAGTGATGTCAGAGGTGGGCATGCCAACAACAAGAACAGCTTCTATGTGTACCACATGCAAACCAAATTACCACTCGGGTTGAAAAAAATAGAAGATTAGAAAACTGCAACACACACACACATACGCGCACACACGCACACACATGCACACACACACACACAACACACACACACACACCTCTACGCTAACCATAACATCAGAAAACAAGATTAAAGTGTGCACCTTATAATTTCAGGTGCATAATAAAATGAAGAGCCTGCATTGCCTGCTACCTCTACTGAGGAGTTTTTTATACAATCACTTGGCAAAGGCCAGGCTGTCACAGACCCAGGGACAGATCCCGTAGGTTTACACTAGGGAAGAAAGGACAGGTCTCTTCTTCCATGCCTGAATGCAAACCCAGCTTCAGAGGCCCAGGAGGCCCAGTGGGGAAAGGGAGAGATGGGGTTGGCAGCCAACATGACCAGTATTCGCTTACCCACAGAGGGCAACTGGACAGTCTCCATGGCAGAACCTTTGATGTGTGTGTGCAGAGACACAGGAAAGACACGTCCTCACTCCTCCTGTGTAGCTTCCAGCAGGGCTGGGGATCGGAGGGTGGCTTCTTGCCTTCAGCACTGAAAAACAGAGAGGAAGAAAAACTCAAGACATCGTCCTCTCAAAACAATAGACCCTGCCTAAACAGACAGCAGTATCAGATCTATAATGCTGATTGGCCTGTCTGTGTAACTTGAGTCCCGTCTTTCTCTCCATAACTACAGTGACACTGATAAGGTTGTGGACCTCGTCGGGGTTCCTGTGCAGCTTTGGTATCCTTCCGAACTGTTGTGCTGTACCCCTCCCCCAAAATACACATACTACCATGAGAGAATTTTCTAGTTTTAAATGGAAGTACTTAAGAATCTGTGTGTGTGAGCTTGTGGTGTGTGTATTTGTGTGTGTACACAGTTGTGTGCACACTCGTGTGCGTATTCACACTCCTGGGTGTGCAGACACATAGGTGTGGAAGTCAGAGTTTGATGGCAGTGTCTTCC
This sequence comes from Pachyuromys duprasi, assembly GCA_028658305.1. NCBI lineage: Eukaryota > Metazoa > Chordata > Mammalia > Rodentia > Muridae > Pachyuromys > Pachyuromys duprasi. The sequence continues at coordinate 69,819,300 of CM053752.1, forward strand.
TCAGTTATTTCTCTTGCGCTCTTAGATGGGGTCTTTGAAGGATCCAGGACTTACCAAGCTGGCCAGCAACCCTGGAAAATCTGCCGCTCTCCCATCACCTCTGAGGTAGCATTAAACATCCTAAGCCCTGACTAGGAGGCCACAGAATAATGAAAGCTACTGCTAAGTTAACGATCACTTTTAAGCTAACCCGTCTTTAATGAATCCTATCATCCACATCCATTGGCAAAGAAGTGGTATTTGTAAATGAGGCAAATATTTAAAGTCTATTCACAGACCTTCGGCAGGGACTTTTAGAAAAGACCCATCCACTGAAAACTACGTCAGATTAGCCAAACTCATGAAAATCAGAGCAACTGAGACATCTGACCATCTGAAGTGTGATCGCACTGGGGTTTTACTAGGGCTCTCTTTTAGATCTAGTGCATTTTAAGCACGGAGACGCCGAGTAAATATTGACCTGATGACAATAGAGGCATTTTAATACAGGAAAAGATGTCACTTAAAACTGCTCCTACTCCTTTTTTTATTCTGGAAAAAAAAAAAAAAGTAGGGAGGCAAGGTAAGAACAGATGAGATGATTAAGCAAGGGAATTCCGTAGGGGCTGTGAGGCCAGCCTTCTAAACCAGACAAGCGAGGTGTGAAACCAGGACTCAACTCTAATCAGCTGCAGGATTGTGACAATTGTTTTTATGTTTCTGAGTCTTTGTCAGAAAGGAAATAGGAATAATACGTACTTCAGAGGAGTCCAAGAATCTCACGCAAATTCACAACATGGTTGTCGTCGATGTTAAGGAATTTTGTATAAGAATGTATATTCTGGTCAAATTTGTGTATAAAAAAAAAGATTTTTAAAATATATATAGAGAAGGGACAAACTAGCTAGAGAGCTAAATGCTAGATTTTTAAAATGTAAAAGGCAGGCCGGCAGATAGGCAGCCTCTCTTCTTAGCTCTCCGGACAGAATTTCTATGATGATTTTGTGCCTTGACCCTGCTGGAGCACCACTGTGAACCATTCTCCAGGCTCTTGACACTACAGTTCTCCAAGAATTAAAACAATTTCTAGCTAATGTTGGCAAAAATAATGCCTATAGACTAAACAAAATATCTGAGATAATTGATGGCGAGAGAAAACCCGCTTTTAGACCCTGTGTATCATTTGAAGTGTATGGGCTTCACCTGGAAAAAGAAAACCAAATCTCTACCCATAAACAGAGATTTTCCAAGCCACTGTTCCGTTCAGAGATCACTCACTGTCAAAGGGATCTTAGAAAGAATCATGTTAATACTGTAATTTTTTTCATCTAATAAAACATGAATCCTCCTTAATTTCTTTTCAAAAGACTCATTGGAAAAAAAATACGAATCGCAAGTATGTTGACTTTCTTCTGGAAACGACATTTTGTCTTACCTTTGTGTAATTCTGAATGTTCTGTGTTTCCTTTGGTGTGACAATAATTAGGTAGGAAGAGCTATTTCTCCATTTCTGGGGGTGGGAAGAGTAAGAACAACATCATGGAATGGCCTTTTCCTTGAAACTTGTTTAAAAAAAAATTCTCAGGAGCCAAACATTTAGCTTCGCTTGAAATAAGGATTGTAACACTAAGAAAGTGTCTTTGGTCCTTCAGGGATTTTTCTTGAAGTCTGCAGAAAACCATGCTGATGGCACCTGAAGGATCAGGGGGGGATAGTTCAATTACAGTCAGAAAGAGCTGCAGAGAGAATCTGCACGTAATTCTCACAGTGCTCATTACCTCTGGCTCTCCGCCTTAGCAACTGCCATGTACTACATCAAGCGTGTAAATGTTCTATGCAGAATGCTTTTTTGTCACAGCCTTTGGGCCCTCGGGGCACACACAGGGCTAGAAGAAAGTTAGCATAAGACATTCGGGACTCAGTTCCTAACTTTTCAAAACGTTGAGGTTTTAATCATGAAAGTTAGGATGAATAGATATATCTAGATGTACTACAGAGTGATGAGTGGCCTAACACACGCAATAGCCCTACAGAAGGCAGAAGGCTGCAACTCTCCTCCTCTAGGTTTGCTGCTCAGTTTCCAGCGTGAGGCCTGGAAATTAATCCTGAGTCACCCAACACAGTCTGCCAACGTGGCCTAATCCTTCTAACCTGATACGTTCACCTGAGTTCAAAAGAGCTATCAAATCCTTAGCTTCCTGTTCGATCTCCTATCGTTCATAAAGCACTCGTCCATTCCAAAACACTCACAGAGCACCCCCGTGGGCAGGAGGCAGGAGGGATGGTCCTCATGTTGTTTCCCATGTATGGGAGAAATCAATGCATGTGCAAGAACGTACTAATATGAGAGTGTGTGTGTTTGCATGTGCATGTACATGTATATGTGCATGTGTGTGTGAAGATTAAGTAGGGAAGATCCCTTTGGACTACTGTTTAAGCCAGTCTATTGCTAAGTGATGATGACTAGAGCTTTCTAAGAACAGGAAACAGACTAATCCTGGATTCCTGGGTGTTCCTGGGACCTTAAAAGGTCAGCGAGACTGCAGCGGAGCAGAAGGAAATGTTGTAGCTGCAAGCATGCTGGAGAGCAGCTTGTAGCAGAACATGCAAAATTTTTCGGGGTTGTTCACTGCGGGTTTCCTAGTCAGGCATGATGAACTACCTGTAACCCCAGCACACAGGAGGCTGACACTGGAGGATTACTTCAAGACCAGACCACACTACATAGGAAGACGGAATATAACCAAAAATCTGCGTTTCCTGCCCTGAGAAGGCTTTGGACTGTAAATAGGCCCATGAAGACCTCTCTTTTCCTGCTCTGTGTTAAATGGATTGATGCTGGGACAGGAAACGGATGCAGCCTTTTGCAAGCGGCCATGCTACGCTAGAGCACTTCTCAGGGGGCTAGAAACCCTCGGCTGGGGATGGAACTCAAAATTAGCAAGCGCTCTTGTCTGACATGAATGAGAGCCTGGATCCCAACCCAGCAAGCTGAGAGGCGGGTGCTAGAAATGAGCACAGGTTTCTCTGAAGAAACTTGCCATCCTTGAAGAATACCACTGAGGATTACATTAACAAAGTGAATGAATGTGACGTATCCAGCAATTCCACATAATCCGTATGTATTGGAAATCGGGTCGGTGCAGGCCTGATTTTCACGAGGAAATCAGGAAAGCAGTTCCTGACACACAGGCTTTGATGGAGGGCGAGTCCACATGGCAATGACTTGTACCCATGCCCCTTGCCTGTACTACTCAAGGCCCTTTGCCTATCAGAGCTCTCTACCCATCTCTATAATGAGGTGTCTTCTGCTTGTGCATAGGGAGATGGGGAGAAAAGCATTTTCTTAAGGGACTGGACATACAATGTTAGGGGTGGGTATAGAATGTGTTTGAGTGTGGTTCAGCCTGTATAGGCTAGGCATGGGTGTTATGTTGCCTTCAAGAGAGGAAACACAACCAGGGGCATCGGGAAATAGCACACAGTAGGTGTGGATAACTCCCACATCATTGATGACATGTCATGGTACACAGTAGGTTTAGATAAATCCCACATGATGAATCATGGCCCACAGTAGGTATGGAAAAATTATATTATCATTTTCTATATAGTAACATTTCCTTAGATCTCAAGAAATCTCTATTTTTTCCCAGAACTTTTTTTTTGAAATCTTCATTTTTAATAGTCAGTATCTCTATTTAGAAACTAAGTTTTCCATGCTAAGACAAGGAAACTACCTCATTTAAATAAACATCTTATTTGCATTTCTTTTATATTTAGGAATAGAGGCTGTTGTTGCAAGAAAAGGCAAAGTCTACTAAATACATTAAAAAATCAATCATATGCCTAAAATTTCAAAGAACAGTATAAAGGTAGACATGATGACCCATGGTTATGGTCCCATCTAGTTGAGAAGCTGAAGCTGAAAGATCAATTGTGCCCAGGAATTTAAAGACAGCCTGGGCAGCATTGAGAGACACCTCTCAAAAAGCAGAAAGAAAGAAGAGGAAAGAAAAGGTTGAAATTGTGTTCAATGTCATTGTGATACTTTCTTTTTCAAATATCTGGCTAACATATAGGGCTTGTTTTATGTCTCTCTCCTCTCTTTCCTTTACAAATATTTATACATAGCGTGTATAGAAGCATATCATTTATATTCAAATATAAACCTCATTCTATAAACAGTTTCTAAATTTTAATCAATATTTTATAAATTAATACTTGTCATTCAATAGCAGCACATTTTGAACTCTTCATGAAATCATGGACTGTTGTTAGGGACTAAGTTCAGTTAGTATTTTTACCCACAAATATTTAAAATTAAGATGCCGGCACACTCTTATCAACAAGTGTTTGTCCTTTACTGTAGACAAATCCACAGTACTCTGGGTGTTCTCCATTTTCCCCCCCGAATCATTCTGCAGTTTGTAGATATGCAAATAGACATGAACTTGGCTCCATTTCAGGAGGAAAGCAGAATCTGGATATGGTATCAGTAATCATCTGAAGAGCAGCTGGAAAGTGCTCTAAAAAGGACCTGCGGCCCAATCATAAAACACAGAGTCTAAGGAGCTGGCAGCAAAGGGCCCCTACCCGACAACTTTCAGCCTTCTGTGTTTTCTCTGCATCTCTTTGCCTCGTACAAAGGACAGGTCATTACTGGGCACATATTCAAACTCAATGCCAATTCCATAACCCTTTACAAGGTAAACTATGAAATCACTAGAATACAACTCAGACCGAGGGGAAAAAAACATAAATATGGCTACATGCAGAAATATCTGGATAAAATATTGCTGGAGAGCAGTCGATCAAGTAGGCATTAGTTCTATCCTCCAACATCCCTTTTTAATAAAAAGTCTCATTCCTGATGTTGACATATAAATCAGTGGGCCTCAGGTCAGCCACAGAATCCCCTCTAACATCAAGTGAAAATAAAATATGGTCTCCACTAGCATTGCAGTTTGGCTCAGCCTTTCTTGGAAAATAAGTTAAGACAGTAGAATGGCAATACTAGTAATGTATTTCCTTGGCTGCAGCCCTGGAAGGAAATAGGAGTCATGTTTGTCTTCCTTGCTATCATACCATGCCAGATAGAAAAAGCTAGGGCTTCAAAGCTACTGGAGGGGTTGGAGAAAGGAGAAAAATGGGCAAAAGTGATGGAACTCTATATGAACACAAAGAAGGAGCAAGAATGACAGAGGGGGGCCTTGAAGCAGGGGAAGGGAAGAAAGAAAAGGCTATATGGACATTCCCAACACTATCTGCGATACTCTTAGTCCAAACAGGCAGGCTGGAATGACTGTCCCTTTGTGCCTCCAGAAGAGGTCAGGACTGGGGCTGGTCACAAATCATAGAACAGGAAGAGGAAAGAGTGATGCTTAAAGCCAACGGCAAGGCGTGGTGTAAGCCGGGATGGGAGTGTGGAGCAGAGAGGTCCACACTGGGTAGTACACACATTACACGCTGGGGTTGGGGGTGGGGTGGCAACTCAGTAGTTTTCACAGTGCTCCCTAAAGAGATGCCCATGGTTCTTAGAAGAGAGGCTCCCTAAAGAGATGCCCATGGTTCTTAGAAGAGAGGCTCCCTAAAGAGATGCCCATGGTTCTTAGAAGAGAGAACCTCACTGTGTGGTATTTAGACTAAAGAATCCTTAAGGAGGTTGAAGAGAATGCTCAGAGGTTAAGAGCACTGTCTGCTCTTCCGAAGGTCCTGAGTTCAATTTCCAAGAACCACGTGGTGGCTTCACAACCATCTATAATGAGATCTGGTGCCCTCTTCTGGTGTGCATGTGTACATGCAGACAGAACATTGTATACATGTAAATAAATAAATCTTTAAAAAGAAAAACTCAGGAAAGGAAGAAAAGGCAAATTCCATAGCTATATCTTTGAGAATTTTTAAGTTCTCTCTCTCTTTTCACAAATTTAAGGTAAAACTTCGTCACAGGATTTCGGCACTGATCTAATGCTGCATCCTGCCTTGACTGTGCATCTCAGCATGGGGAGGAGACCTGGCATGTGGGAGGCTCTCTGAACTTACCACTGAGCATCGCTACTCCTTCCTTAAACTAACACCTTTGGCAGGGTTTACAAGCGTAATAGCCTTGCTTTGCGTATAGTTCACTTTCAGAGAGCTAGAAACATGGGCGCTGCCCATGATACAGCTCATGAAAGAAAAACATTTTATCAAAAAAACACCTGTCCTTAAATTTTTGAATAGACTTTTTTAGACAGTTCAGGCACAACTCTAGTCCATTGCTGATGAGACTAGAGCCGGTCACTTTGAAAGGCAGCTTGCCTGCTTCTTTACAAAATTTGATACACCGTGTAAGCCAGCAATCATACTCCATGGTATTTATTCAAGTGGGTATGATGTTTACATGCAGACTGGCATTGTGGCTCATACGTATAATCCCAGCTGAGGACACTGAAGCAAAAGTTCTTCTAAAAGTCCAAAGCTATGCTTGTAGGACAGCCTGGACTACAGAGTAAGACCCTGCCTTTAAAAAAAAAAAAAGGAAAGAGAGAGAGAAGGAAAACTTACATTCATACAAAACCTGCTCATCAACTTTATTTGCCAAAATGTGGAAACAACCAAGATATCCTGCAGTAGGTAATAGGTAATAAATGGTGATACATCCAAACAACAGAATACTCTTTGGCAGTTTAAAAAAAAAAGAGCTATTAACTCAGGAGAAGACGTCTAAACGCCTTAAGTACATTACTAATCAAAGGAAACCTGTCTAAAAAACTGCACACTATATGATTCAACTATGACATCTGGAGAAAGCGAAATCATAGAAACAGTAAAAGGACCAGTGGTCGCCAGAAGTTGGGAAAGAGAAAGGGGTGGCTGCATGAAGCACTGAGGACTTGTGGGAGGAAGAATTTGTTACTTCACATCTATGCATCGAGAGTGAATCCTGACGACAGCTCTAACCCGGGGTGAAGATGAGTCACCTCTGCGTGGTCACCAGCTATCAGCAGTGTGCCATTCTGGTGGGAGTGCTGGCGATGAGGAAGGTTGTGTATGTGTAAAGGAGGGGCTGCATGGACAACCTCTGAACCTGCCACTCAAGTTTTGCCCCGGAAAGCTTTCATAAGCTGCTTGCTCACCATGTCTTAGCATATACTAATAACCAACTTGGCTGAAGTGCTGTGTGTGTGTGTATAACAGGATTATGCCTGATGACATTTGGTTCTAAACACAAACCCATGAAGTAAGTTTTATCAATACCACAATCCCCATTTTACTGAAAAGGAAATGGGGCTTGAAAAGATTGAGTAACTCTACCAGAGGTCATGATCAAGCCGAACAGAGCCTAGCTTATTGGACATTACACCATGTTGTCCCAGGCCATAGACAGTATTTCACTGCAACATATAAACACGCCTGTTTATATGGGATAAGAAAGATTAAGAACTGAAATTTTGTATGGAGCTATTTATAAGCAGGTAAAAACTGACCGTGACCCGTCCCACCCCCTACCCCAGCCTCTCACATCCAGTGAGAAAGCCAAAGGGTTTTGTTCTCGGAGAACTTTTCCTATGTGTTGAGGTGATCTTTGCAAACCTTTTTCTGCCAAAATGGGGGAGGGAGAGGGAGGAGGCGAGAGGGGGGAGGCGGAATCCAGCTAAAAGTTTTCTAATGTAAGAAATTTAAGTCGTTCCTAATGATTTATGCCCTGACTAAAAAGGAAAAAGGAAAATGTTCCTCATTATGTGTAAAATGCAGTGAAATATGACTTCTTCACTTTTTAATGATTTATGGGTTGTACCTCACACTGCGCCCTCACAGGGCACGTACAAAGGTAAGACTCAGACCATTAATAATGCACAGGGTGCCCACATCTGGCTGGCCCTCCCAGGTGAACCAAGCCAAAGGCTGATTTAACAGATGGACACTGCACTGTTTCCTGATGGTAAAAGCACCAGATGTTTAGAGATTGCAGAAGTACAGAGGCAGGAGGATCGTGTTAATGATGAGTTCCTTGCATCCTGAATCATCTTGCTCTTTAATACTGCCTTGTTATCCTTTTTTATTTTAACACATTGGATATACATACATATATGTAAATATGAATTGTGCTGTCATTTGAAACGTAATTAAAATAATACACTAAAATTAAGCAACAAGGCACATGTTCTTATATGCTGTCACCACCCAGTATTCTAAGCCTGACATTTTTCCTTGTATTTCTGGATGACTTTCATCTACAGAAGCTCTTCCAGTGGCCTGGGCCAGGGCCCTTCTGGTGAGGATCTGTGTTTCTCGCTAGGTTCTTTCTCTCACTCCCTGGCTTGTGCAGGGGACCCTCTCTCTGCTGCAGGGGTGACAAGCTGGCTTGCTACCCTTCCCTAAGCTGCATCCATTGTTTTCAACCCTTTCAGTCTAACACAAGTTGAGTCCAGTTTTACTCAAGAAGAGAAAAGTGTAAAGGAAGCCAGCAATAGGGTTGCCAGGGTGCGGGACTAAACAACACAGCCAGTAAGGCTACAGGAGGATTTTATTCTGCTGTGAGTAGGAGTATGAGAGTAGCAGCCAAATAAGGAGAAAGACCAAAGTTCAAATCCTGACACCAACAGTTACTAACCAAGTGATTTTACCCTTGGACAAGTCACTTAATCACTGCACTGTGCATATGAGGATTGCATTTAAAGGTCAAATTAAAGTGTGGAATGGTTAGAAACACCCCTTGTACTTTGTATAGAATAAGTTCTTAGATAAGAAACCAGAGAAAAAGCATATGGAGTTCATGCATTCCTTCAGGATATTTCTGTGTTGGGACCTGTGTTGGTTTTAATTCAATTGCTTAGCTCACTAATCCAGGTCAGGATCCTGCACTTTCCTTGATAAAAATGCTTACCTTAGAATTGGAAGCTCGGTAAGCATCCCTCAGAGAGCTAAGCCACACCCTACCACCCCAGTGAGGCTCCCCATTCAGATACTGGGACAGTCAGCCTCCTGAGTTAGTCTATCTAGAAATAAGCTACAGTTAAAAGAAGAGAAAGGAGACTTTCCTGTGTGTTTTTAACAGGGTGACGTTGCCCCAGGCCTAAGCTCTGTGTTACCACCCGATGGAACACAGAGGCTTGGCCCCCAAACAGTAAGGCTCAACTTCCCTTCTTCAGACGCTCCCTCAAAATGCCTGCAGGGTGTCTGTTTAATTAGTGAGCAAATAGTGATCCCCAGAAATTATAGAGTCTTTAGCGTTCATGAGGAGAGAGTCCCAAATGTTTTCCCAGCAGTATATATACAATCATTTCCTACTTTTAAATAGTAGGCTGATCTGAATATTAACTACTTGCCAATTTCAACACACCTCTCCTATAAACATCCCCTTCCTGGGCAGGGAGGAAGCCCACACGATGTGGTCCTGTGTAGCTCTCTGACTTTCTGTTTTATGATTGGTGCAGAGCATCTGATTATTTCCAGGTGTTTCAGATTTTCTCATGGCCTCCTTGTTATTCTCTCTCCCCCCCCCCTTTGAGCTTCTTTGGCAATGAATGTGACCATGAGGTCCAAAGCCATTAAGGATGTATTCACCACTTCCCTCTTATGTCTGTCTCTTTATTTAACCACAAGTTCACTGTCTTTATCCATGTTAATTCCCTGAGGTATTCACACAGCATTTGTGTTGACTGCCTTAATTTTGATCTTCTCTAATCAGTCCCTGCCAGATGGTAGTTAAAGTTTAATGGCCCCTGTAAAAATAGTTCCCTTTCTTCTTTCACCAGTCATGTGTGTTTACTTAGCTAACTGCTGGATGTTCGGAATGAACACAAAGTGACCACCAGCAAAACGAATTCAACAAACACACTGGCTTAATACTTTTCATGGTAGCTAAAGATGTTGCCTGCTGCCATCAACCAGGCCATTAGCCTTACCTTTTATCATCTTTCCTTGGCTGCTCTGTTAGTTTTCTTTTCTTTTTATCTCCTTTCTCAGGTTGCGAGGGGCCTGGCAGTCTTCAATATGAAGCAATTAAACTGTGTAGACACGTCTCAGTTCAATAGCATTTAAGTGCTAGATAGATGGCATTTGGCATATCGGTAGAGCTTTCCTCTCCACACCCATAAGATCCGACAAAGCATCGTTCTTTATGATTCAGATAAAGAAGCAGAGACAACTCACACGGCCACCCAAGAGGCCGTGATAGAAACTTGGCACCCTCAAGAAATAAAATAAAGAGGCAGATACATATAACAAAGCCATCTCTAAATAAATATTATGCCCTTTTTGTCTTTACTACATCCTATCACGATTCCTGGGGGAGCCAGTCCAAAATTAGTAATTAAATAAGGACAGTGCATGCCATTTTACGGATGAAGTAACTGAGATGAGTCATATTACCTGATGTCTTGCCAGGCCACACACACGTATCTCTAGAAGCACCCTGTCACTTAGATTTATGGTCAATTTATTAAAATGTAGGGCTATTTAAAAGAAAAATAAAAGTAACCAAACAAATGATGATTAGCATTTTTTAAACAAGCATTCTGGGTGACTTTACATACACACACCACTTAAAGCCTATGAAATATAGGTCTCTTAATCAGAGACCAGCCAACTACAGTCTGTGGGTCAAATTCAGCTCCCTATCTGTTTTTATAAATAAAGTTTCATTGGTGCATAGTCACTTTCATTCTTTTGCACACTGTTTATGAATGCTGTCACAATGTGGTGTTTTCATAATGAATTGTGTAATTGTTTCACCAGACAATATATGCCCTTCAAAGCTTAAGATAAGGCCCTTTACAGGAAGGTTTGCCAACCTCTACTCCAGAATCTTGAATTATGTCATTGCATATTATGCTATTTCTACTTAAAAACTTTTATTCGTGACACAGAAATGTTTATCAGGTATTGTTGGGCACTGATTTAAATGATGCTGATTTATGATATCATTTCAAATGTGAAAGATTCTAGAGTCACCTATTAAAATGTCTATTTTAATTATAGCGGTCAACTTAAAGTGCTAAACTACAAACATTCGACAACTTTCACAAGATTTATTTAAGTTTTAATTATGTGTGTGTGTCTCTATGTGTGTGTGTGCATGTGCGTGCAAGTGCCCACAGAGACCAGAAGAGGGTGTCGTTTCCCTGGAGCAGAAGGTGACTGTGAGCAGCTTCATGGGAATGCTGGGAACCGGACTCTGGTTCTCTAAAACCGCAGGAAGTATTTTTAACCCCTGAGCCATCTTGCTAGCCCCTTAACAACTTCTTGATAATTCAGGAAGCAATATGTAGCTACCATGTAACCTGCAACGTAGACAGGTCACAACCTAATAATTGGGGGGAAATACTGCTACTTGGCTAGGTTTGTAATCTGGGTTCTACTTTCTTCATCTAGAATTAGTGTTGCATAATCAATATTCTCTACAGCCCACTACAGCATAAATATTCTATTGCCCATATTCCACTTTCCCAAAATGAAAATAACCTTCATGCTCCAGCCCCCACTCCCCACAAAAAAAAAAAAAGTGAGTTTTTACGCTCTCACGAGAGTTTATTTTTAGTCCCAGTTTTTAAAGAGCCCCTATAGAAATATTTGAATTCTGGGAAATCTCAATCTGATTCTCAGGTAAGTAAAGAAGAAATCGTACTTTGGAATGAAGAGCATCAGATAGCATCATGCAAAATATTTTGCTCCTGACTATGTAAAAGAAGATTTTCGAAACTGAAGAAATGAAAAATGTGTGCCTGGGTAGAGGACAAAACAGGCATCATCAGTTTTCCACAAAGATCTTGAATAGAGTCAGATCATCAGTCAAGACATGAAAACTGAGCCAGGCATTGTATCCCAGCACTCAGAGAGGCAGAGGCAGACGAATCTCTGTGAGTTTGAGGCCAGCCTGGTCTACAAAGCAAGTCCAGGACAGCCAGGGCTACACAGAGAAACCCTGTCTCAAAATAAAAAAAAAAGAAAGAAAGAAAAGAAAAAAAAAGAAAGAAATGTAAAGTGACAGAGGGAGGGGATGGGAGAGAAGTCACACTTGGGAAAGTGACTACCTTGTAAGCTGAGGACTGGCATTCAGATCCTCAGCACCCAGGTAAAGGCATGGTGGTGCATGTGTTCACACACATACACACACATGCATACACATAGGCAAGCACACACACTACATACACTTCCCACATACACAACACAGCATGCACACACATTTTTTTTAACTAAACCGAAAACAAAATAAATGGAGATTTAAAAGAACTTTCTAGAGTGAAATAAACATGTCCGTGTAATGGAGTAGGATTCAAAAGGAAGCATAAATTTTAAAGGTAAAACACGGCCTTGCTTTTAAAGTAAAATATAACTTTTAAACATGTTTTACTCAGCAGCAAAGAGCTTTGGTGTTGATAGCGCCGCCCCTGTGTGCCTGTTCACTGGTCTTGGTGACCAGGGGCTTCTAAGGGAGAAATTGGAGGGGCATTACCTTATGGAGAATGAATTCTGAGGGTCTAGTGCAAAAAGAAAAGAAAAAAAGCCTTGTACCTTTGAGTTGCTGCGTCAGAATTTATTGTCTGACATGCCTGTGCCTCAAAGTCCTAACCAGCCCTAAGAAGTTTATTCCTCCAATATGTGTGTAAGCGAGCAATTGGAGTAGCTGATTTATGCGTTCCCAAGGGCAGAGAGATGTTGTCCTCATGTCCAATAAATTACTGTGGGCAGATGTTAAAGAGTCTTCATCCACCAAATGGTGTCTAAACTCCTTTCCAAGCAAGGGAGGCAGTGAGAGAAGACGAGAGACGAAGTAGGATATAATCCAGGAAATTCTGTACTTACTCAAGGACTGAACTAACCCAGGTACAAGTTTTCTTCCTCTGTGCTTTAGACGGAAAGGCAGACGCACACGTGCTGAACATAAACCCTTCAGAAAATCGTAATCGTTACTATGTACTTGTTCCTTCTAGGACCTTCTTACTGTCCTACATAAAAACATATCCTACCTTCTATGTCACCTAAGAAGGAGCAATGGGGCTGCAGAGATGGCTCAGTGGTTAAGAACACTGGCTGTCCTTCCAGAGGACCTGGGTTCAATTCCCAGCACTCACGTGGCAGCTCACAACTGTCTGCATGCTCCGGCTCTAGGGGCCCCAACATCCCCCTCACACATAGAAGCAGGCAGAATACTGATGTATATAGAATGTAAAAATAAATAAAAAGATGATCTTTTTAAAAAAATTAAAAAGGAGCGAAAACACCATTATTTTAGGCGGACGATTTATCAGTTCTTGACATAGAAAAATAATAAGCACCGCAAGCAATGCTGGTATTAGCCAATTTTGTTAAGGAGAGGGTCTGGGAGAGATGCAGATGTGCTGCCCGGACTCGACGATTGAGGCTCAAGAGTCTCAAGGATAGCAGCAGACAGGCAGGCAGCCTCTGCTCCACACAGCCGTCCCAGGTCACCTTGCTTTAGCCCGACCACCAGGAGGGTACAAGCCAGAGCCAGGTATTCACCGAAGGCCGCTTGTTCACCTCACCCACCTTCCGTCGGTAGCACTTCAGTCTGCACTTAGTCTTGCGCTGAGGACTGGCAAACACCGACTGTATTTGCGCAGACAGATCTCAGCTGTTACGGAAGAAGAGGGGAGAGGGCGGGCACCCGTAATCCGCAGGACGGAAGAGGACTGAAAAGGAAGCACATCTGTTTCTCGGCGTATAGGACACCATATTCACATGTAGATCTTTTTTTTTAAAACAATTTATTTAATTTTATTTTCTGTGCATTGGTACAAAGGTATTAGAATCCTTGGAACTGAAGTTATAGACAGTTATAAGCTGCCATGTGGGTTCTGGGAATTGAACTTGGGTCCTTTGGAAGAGCAGGCAGTGCTCTTAACCATTGAGCCATTTCTCAGCCCCTCACATGTAGATCTTAAACAACCTCATCTTTATGTGGAATATTTACATAAAATAAATTTGTTATAATAAAACACGGTTCACTCATTCAGCTTTAAGAAATCCCGGAATTAGCCAGGGGCAGTGGCTCACACCTGTAATCCCAGCAACACTCTGGGAAGGAGAAACAGTCGGATCTCTGTGAGTTCGAAGCCAGCACGACCACAACAACATAGAGAAACCCTGTCTTGAAAAACAAAAACAACAACAAAAAAGAAATCTTGGAAGACCTCAAATTCTCTTCCCTCTCAAGACTAAGAGAACCTTTCTTCTGCATTTGGCCTCATTTCTGTCAGTTAAAATTTGGCATTTCTAAAATTAAAAACACAAACACATAATAATGTGATTAATAATTAATAATATCAGTAGTTAATAATACTATGTTTCATGTTATTAGAATTTCTTCTAAAAAACATCTACTCATAATTTTTTAAGATTTTTTTTTCAGTCAGCCCGGTGGTGCATGCCTTTAATCCCAGCATTCAGGGAGGCATAGGCAAGTGGATCTCTTCAAGTTCAAGGCCAGCCTGGTCTATAAAGTGAGTCCAAGATAGCCAAGGCTACACAGAGAAAAGAAACCGTGGCTCAAAAATAAATAAATAAGTTTTTTTCTTTTCATTAGTTCTTTGAGAATGTTGTACAGTAGGTTTTGGCAATATTCAGCCACCCACCAACTCCTCTGAAATGTACCCCTTTCCATACCCACCCAATTTTTTGTTCTCACTCTTTTCTTTTTAACCCTTCAAGTCCACTTTGTGCAGCCCACACAGTCAAGGATATTCAGGCTTCAGGCGCATAGTCCACCTACCAGTGAAAACACTCTTAAAGAAAACTGACCCTCCCTCTCCTAGCAGCTAGCAGCTGCCTAGCACTCCTCGGCTGGTTGGATTTCATGCCCACATCCTCTTTCTGCCCGGATTTGACATGAGCTGCACTTGCACAGGTTTTCTGCTATCACAGCCACTGTGAGTTCATATACACAGCAGGCCTGGTGTGTTCAAGAACACCGTTTTCTTGCATTCATCCACCGCGGCTGGCTCTTACAGCCTTTGTGCTCCCACTTCCACAAGGACCCCTGAGCCTTGGGAGGAGAGGGAACAGTGTAGATTTCCACTTTGGACTAAGCATTCCACAGGCTCCTGCTCTGCACTTTGGCCGGCTGGAGGTATCAGTGTTAACCTCCATCTACAGGAAACAGAAGCTTCTCCGATGAGGGTTGAGAGATGTGCTGATCTATGGATATAGGAACAAGTCATTAGCACTTATTCCTGTGTCTAGTTGGAAGAGTGATAGTGGTGGGCTCTCGCCTGGGGCCTGTAACCAAGCAACTGGAACTCAGGAAGCAGGGCGGAGTGGTAATTCTAACCTCTAACAAAGCAGACTTCAAATTAGACTGTTTGTCTCTTCTTACATTGGGTTTCTAGACTTTTAAAATTCATATCAAGAACTTCTTTATAAATATTTGCTGTGTTTTTTAAGGATATTGTTCATTATTGTGAAGACTTTTACAGATATATTTACTTAATTATCCAACACCAAATGGTCAGCCTCTGAAAACATGCAAACAAGCAACATTATACAGACTGAGCGAGCTATATTTAGGAATGTGTGTATGTATGTGTATATATACATATGTGCATATAACAGCAATTAATGAAAAACAAGAGACCATGAATTTGAATGAAAGAAAGGAAGGGAGAAAGAAAGAAGGATTATGTGGGAAGGTTTGCAGGGAAGAAAGGGGAACTAGAAATGGTAGAGTTATATTATCTCAAAAATAAAAGAAATAATCTTTAAAGATATATTTATTTTCTTTTTATTTAATGAGTGTTTTCTCCAAATGTAATATGCCTAGCACACACATCCCTGGTGCCCATAAAGGCCAAAAGAGGGCTCTGAGCCCCTGGCACTGGAGATACAGATGGCTGTGAGCCACCATGTGGGTGCTGGGAACCAGATGTGGCTTCTCTACCAGCACAGCAAGTGACCTTAACTGCTGAACCATCATCTCTCCAGGCCCTGAGGTGATTTTTTTTTATTCTGAATATTACATAAACATTAGATCTCTTTTTCCAAGTTAGCAAATTTTCTCTTAAGACCTACTTGGAAATCTTCAAGCATATACAAAATTGAGATAATTCACTGAGTTCCAGCACACCTGTCATTCAGTTCAGTCAACCCTGTGTCTTCTCCTCCATCATCCCATATATTTTCACACTGGGTCACTTAAAGAGATAGATACATGTTATTTTCTATGTACATGTTTCAGTATAAATCTCTGAAGGTGGGGTTGGGGATTTAGTTCAGCGGTAGAGCGCTTGTCTAGCAAGCGCAAGGCCCTGGGTTCGGTCCTCAGCTCTGGAAAAAAAAAAAAAAAAAAAGACATACATCTCTGAAGGTAACAACTTCTAAAACCAGGGCCATAATAGCCTTATCAACTTAATAATATGCTGTTAAAGTAACTAATGCCACACAAGCCTGCCCGGCCCTGCCGGCCCTGGGGAAGCTGGAAGAAAGACACCCAAGCACACACCGCAGGTGCCACTGTGATGGAAGAATGTGTGGTAGAGCGATGAGGAAGGTTTTTTAAGTGCTTTGATAGTATGATTGAAAAAATCAAATAACCAATAACTATCAATATTCAATAGTAAATATCAACAGCCACAACAACTTCCTACTTCCCACTACTTTCAGTTTTTGGAAATGCTTTCCTTGTTGTTGATGAAGCCAGGTTCTGTTGGGGGTTTTGTGAGTTTGTTTGTTTTTGTTCTTTCTTGTAGCATCCATAAGGCTGGAATTTCACTGGTTGAATCTGTGTTGTATAGTGCTGTATGCTTCTCTGTTTTCGGTATTTTCCATACACTAGTACTTGCATTGAAACACTTTAACAGACTCAATATAAAGTGAATTAGCAAATTATATTATCAATGGTATAAGTGTAATTTCATTAAAGGGTCTCTTTTTATGAGTTGCTCGATAGTTTTTGTTAATTGTTCCCTGGGTCCATGTATTTAGTTCTTTCAGGTTGCAAAATGGTGACTTTTTAAAATATTTTTTACATTTCTTAATTATGCGTTCTCTGTGTGTGCATGCATATGCACGTATGTGTGCCACAGTACACATGTGGGGGTCAGGAGTCCATTCTCTTGTCTCACCATGTGGCTCCTAAGAATGGAACGCAGGCCACCAGCTTGGTGGCAAGTACCTTTGCCCATTAAGCCATCTTGCTAGCCCCCCAAAAGTAATATTCTAAGCTATAACCTTACTTCCATTTGTCAGCTGAAATGCTTACATGAAAATCACATTCTTTAGTTTTGTGCAGGGTGATAAGTATTGATCTATTTGCATTTCTGTGCATGTAGACATCCAGTTAGACCAGCACCACTTGTTGAAGATGCTGTCTTTTTTCCATTGTATGGTTTTGGCTTCTTTGTCAAAAATCAGGTGTCCATAGGTGTGTGGGTTTATTTCTGGGTCTTCGATTCAATTCCATTGATCCACCATTCTGTTTCTATGCCAGTACCATGCAGCTTTTATTACTGTTGCTCTGTAGTACAGCTTGAGATCAGGAATGGAGATACCTCCAGATCTTTTATTGTACAAGATTGTTTTAGCAATTCTGGGTTAGTTGTTTTTCGTTTTTTCATATAAATTTGAGAATTGTTCTTTCAAGGCCTGTAAAGAAGTGGATCAAAGACCTCAACATAAAACCAGACACACTAAATCTGTTAGAAGAAAAAGTGGGGAAAAGCCTTGAACTCTTTGGCACAGAAGAGAACTTACTGAACAGAACACCAAGAGCACAGGCTCTAAGATCAACAATCAATAAACGCAACCTCTTGAAACTGAAAAGCTTCTGTAAAGCAGAACACAACGGCAGCCTACAGACTGAGAAAAGATTTTCACCAACCCTACGTCTGACAGAGGGTTAATATTCAGAATATATAAAGAACTCAAGAAATCAAACACTAACAAACCAAATAACCCAATTTTAAAAATGAGGTACAGAGCTAAACAGAGAATTATCAACAGAGGAATATCAAATGGTGAAGAAACACTTAAAGAAATGCTCAATGTCCTTAGTCATCAGGGAAATGCAAGTGAATATGAATCTGAAAGTCCATCTCCCACACATCAGAATGGCTAGATCAAAAACTCAAGTGACAACACACCCTGGAGAGGATGTGGAGAAAGGGGAACACTGTTTCTTCGGTGGTGGGAACACAAACTAGTACAACCACTTTGGAAACCAATCTGGAGCTTTCTCAGACATTTGGGAATAGCGCTACCCTAAGACTCAGCTATACCACTCCTGGGCATATATCGGAAAGTTGCTAGTCCATACAACAAGGACATTTGCTCAGCTATGTTGACAGCAGCTTTATTTGTAATAGCCAGAACCTGGAAACAACCTAGATGTCCCTCAACTGAAGAATGGATAAAGAAATTGTGGTACATTTACACAATGGAATACTCCTCTGCTATTAAAAACAAGGAAATCATGAAATTTGCAGGCAAATGGATGGAACTAGAAAAGATCATCTTGAGTGAGGTATCCCAGAAATAGAAAGACGCACATGATAAGAATTTACTTGTAAGCAGATATTAGCCATATAATATAGGATAACCATACTACAATTCACAGACCTAAAGAAGCTAAGGAACAAGGAGTACCCTAGGGAGGATGCTTAATTCTCATTCAGAAAGACAAATGGAATAGACACCAGAAGTGGTTGAAGAGAGGGAACAGGACAGGAGCTTAACACAGATGTCCTATGAAAGACTCCACCCAGCAGGGATTTGAAGCACATGCTGAGACTCATAGTCAAAATTTGGGGCAAAGTATAGGGAGTCTTACAGTAGGGTGGGAGGCGGGGATAGGAGGACCTGGAGGGGAGAGCAACTCCACAAGGAGACCAACGGAGCCAACAAATCTGGGCCCAGGGTGTTTGCAGAGACTGATGCTCCAACCAAGGACCTTGCATGGAGAGGACTTAAGCCCTCTGCTGAGATGTAGCCAATGGGCAGCTCAGTATTCATGTGGGTCACCTAGAAAGGGGAGCAGGGGTTGTCTCTGACATGGACTCCGTTACCTGCTCTTTGATGACTTTCCGCTGGCTGGGTGACCTTACCAGGTCACAGAGGAAGATGATCCAGGCAATCCTGATGAGTCTTGATAAGCTAGGATCAGATAGTAGGGGGGGAGGAGGCCCCCTCTCAGTGGGAGAAAAAGAGGTGGCAAAGAGGAAGGGAGGATGAGACAGGGAGGAGACGAGGGAGGGTTCTGCAATAGGGATATAAAGTGAATAAATTATTTAAAAAATAATAAAATTTTTAAAAAGAGAAAAAAAAAACACATTCTAAAAAGCCTTCCTCTAGTGAGCTAGAGACATTTAGGATAGCAGGATAAATGCTGTTTTCCCTTAACAGTTTTCAGACTAATACATTGGTTCCTTACAATACTACAAAGGGGCACCATTGTGGGCTCCACACAGCATTTTTCATTAAGCAAACTAAGGATACTTGAATAATTTCTGTGTCATAATCTCTAACAAGAAAAGTACAGTTTTTAACTAGAAACAAGGAGGCTATGGATACTGGGAGAATACATAAGCAGTGTTCAAGAGCCAACTGCAAACATTTGCACAGGCCAGATACAAGGTAATCTGAACATAAAGGAGGAGGAAGGTGAGAACAAGGAATTGAGGTGGAAGCAAAAGCTCAGAAGCTGAGAGCACTTCTTGCTCTTCTCGAGGACCCGAGTTCAGTTCTCAGCACCGGCGTTGGTCAGTTCACAACCACTTTTAACCCAGCTTCAGGGGATCCAGTACCTTCTGGCCTCTGCACGTGCCAATAGAGACACACATTCATATGTAATTGTTTGGGGGAGGGTTAGGTTGTTTGTTTGTTTGTCTCAAGACAGGGTTTCTCTGTGTAGCCTTGTCTGTCCTGGACTCACTTTGTGGACCAGGCTGGCCTTGAACTCCGCCTGACTCTGCCTCTTCGAGTGCTGGGACTACAGGTGTGTGCCACCATGCCTGGCTTACACACAATGTTTAAAAGTAAAACAAAATATTTTTAAAAGGAGAATTAAGCTTAAAGTCAACTTATATTTACAGAATTTATAACTTCGTGGTGACACCAAACGCTTTCAATAAGTCTAAGTCTAAATTGTGTTCTATTTTTATCCTGATGTTTTTACCTTGAAATAATCAGATTCATTAATATTTTCCCTTAAGTTTGTGCTTCATTACATTTTGTTCAAGAAATTCCCCCCTTTCCTTATATCATAAAAATAGCCTCTTAAATTTTTAATTACCTTTCATATTTAAGTCTTATGTCAAACTATTTTCAACATCATACAAGAGATGTTTTGAAGTCTCAGAAGGGAAGATTAGAGAAAATCAAAGAAGACATTTTAGAAAAACTGTAGCTATGATTTTTCTGGAATTAAAGTGTAGGTAAAAAAAAAAAAAGAAATCTGTGCTCAGACACATGCAAAGCAGGAGACAAGAAACTTAGAACTTGTAAAGTAGGAGAAGAGGATGTTCACACAGACAAATAACAAAGTGGCATTGTTAAAACATGTATTTATTTGGGGGCGGGGAGCATGCACATGCCATGTGTGGATGTCAGAAGCATCCTGCAGCCATGTGCATTCCAGGGATCAAATTCATGCTGTCTAAGCACCTTTTACCAGCTCGGGCATCTCACAGGCCCTATATTTTTCAATATCAATAATGAAAGCCAGGAATTCTATTTCTCCCAAATACAAAGAAAGAGAAAAATCGCAATTAAAAACTGTGTACCATTCTATGCCTAGAACTCTGGTGACAACACTGGCATAAAAATCAGACCAGTGGCTTCCTCAGCCCTCATCAGAGAGGCTTCCTCCTTCAGCAGATGGAAACAGAGACCAAGAACAGTACAATATGCAGAGAGTGAGAGAAGTTGGAACACTCAGTCTGAAAAGGGATGTCTCCATCAAATCCCTTCCTCTGCGCCCAGAGAATCCTGCAGAAGAGGAGACAGAGTGTAAGAGCCAGAGGGAGTGGAGAACAAGGAAACAAGGCATTTCAAAAACAGCCCAGTTGACACACAGATGTGCCCAACAAAGACTGTGGCAGTATGTTCAGGGCCTGCACAGGTCTAAGACAGATGAGGACGCCACACAAGTCTCCATCCTTAACCTAGAAGATATCTCACTTCCAAAGACCTTCTAGGTCTGTGTGATCTGGCTGGAATACAGACATGCCCTTGGGTCACACTTCTAATCACAAACAATGATGGTAAAATTAGTTTGTAGAATGAGGCACCCATGTTTGAAAATGATGTCTAATTGAGAGGCAGAAAAGTGACTAATCAGAGAAAGATTTGACAGAAAAGGATATGCCCAATTCTCACAAGAACACAGAGGAAAGAGAGGTGACTTAAGAGGGCAGCAGAGGGGGAAGGAAGAGACAGTTTTAGTAGGACAGTTGTACAGAGACAGGTTGTAGAGAGAACAAGCTAGACACAACTGAAGACAGACAAGACAAGCCGGAGCATGAGAAGGAGCCAGAAGATTAGAAGAGATTGCTAGAGTTAGTTTGAGGCCAAGCAGAGCAACTCAGTCATGAAGCTGAGGGAAGCCAGTTTGAAACAGTCAGCTGGGAGAGGAGTTTGCACCACAACAGCTGAGTAGAACCTGCCAGCCAGAGTTCAGAAAGAACTAGGAAGGGTGAGCTTATTCAGCCGTAAGTCTCAGAGGCTGAAAACATTCTAGGCCTAGATAAGATCATACGGAGGCTAGAAGCTTCCAGGACTAGGTCTAGGTTAGCAGACAGAGGCAGTAAACCTTGAGACAACAATTGCATCAGGTGAGTAAAAGTTATTTTTACAAAAATTCGTTTCCTCCAACAGAGTTGTGGTAGTCTGAATGAAAGTGCCCCCATAGGCTCGTGGGTGTGGCACTATTAAGAAGTGTGGCCTTGTTAAAGGAAGTGTGTCACTGGAGGTGAGCTTTGGGGTTTCAGATGCTCAGACCAGGTCCGGTGTATGTCTTCTTTCTGCGTGAGGGTCTAAATGTAGAGCTCTCAGCTCCTTCTCCAGCACCACATCTGCCTGCACGTTGCCACGCTACCCACCATGAGGACCATGGACTAAACCTCCGAACTGTAAGCCAGCTCCAATTAAATGTTTCATTTAGAAGAGTTGCCATGGTCATAGTGTCTCTTCACAGCAACAGGCCCTAACTAACAAGAGTCTCATTGGGTATACAAACCTCTCTTAAGGACCCCCTCATGCCCAACAGTAGATGCTCAGCACAAAACAAATTCAGTGTCATTTTTGGAGGTTCCTTGTTTCGTAATGTTTCATCTGGGCATTACTTTTGTCCCCTTACAGGTCATATATAATGTACATATACATACATATATACATATATGTACATATATATTGTATATATATATTATGGTTTCCAGCATTGTGTTTTTATGGGATTTCTGTGTGTGTGAATGTTTGTGTCTCTGCATCTAAGTGTGTTTCATGTGTGTGTGTGTATGTGTGCCTGTCCCCCAGTTTGACTCTTTTTTTTTCTATTTGTTTCACTCTATTATGATTTGTTTGTTTTTCTTTATTTCATCTTATTTTACTTTACTATTTTTTAGATGCTTGTTTGTATTCTAATGAAAGAGAGAAGAGTGTCGATTTGGGTGGGTGGATGAGGAGTTGAAAGAGAGGAAACCATAATCAGAATATATTATGGAAAATCTGTTTTCAATTTAAAAATTTTTCAATATTATATTTTAGGGATGAGAATGAAGGGCTGCAGGTGTGGTTCACTGGCAGAGCACCTGCCTATCCCAAGGCCCCAGATTTAATTCTCCGCATTGTGAAACAAATAGTAAAATACCTCAGAAACAATGAAAATTGCTCCAAGATGATTATCTGAGATGTGAAGTGGAATAGTGAGGAAATAAAGTGGAAATGGCGCCCCCAGTTGCTCTCTGTGTGGATGGTAATAACAGCAATTCCTAATTTATGATGGTAGGAACAGAAAAGAACAACTAAAACATTTGACAACATAAGTCAGGGTAGAGACAGTCTAATTCAAGTAGAGGAGATCTGTTCACTTTTTTTGTTCAATGAGGAATTAAGATACCATGAGTGTAACTTAACAGTCAGTTAAAAATGTATAATAAAAATTCTGTAATAACCAGTAGAAACAGATATATCAGTTCCAAACCAACAGAAGGGAAAAACAGTGGACAAAAGGAAATACACTGAAATATACATCTATCAATAAAATATAATTAAATTGAGGATCCAGACATTTGGTATATGGCTATTTGAATTTTTTTGAGACAGTTTCCCACCTATCCAGGTTAGCCGAAGACAAACTTAAATAAGCTTGATTTTCCAAGCTTCCTCTCCTGAGAGTCTAGGTGTGTCCCACCATGGGGTTTACGTGGTGCTGAGGACCTGACCCAGGGTTTGTGCACAGAGAGTAAGCAGTCTGCCGCCTGAGTTATACACCCAGCCCATGGGAAGGAATTGCTTTTTTTTAAACAAACAAAGCTAAAACATTTTTGTGCCCCCCAAAATGGTCCCCTTTCTTATGATATGCACAAAAATTAACCTTAAATAAAAGCCGAAGCTATAAGTTTCCTAGAAGAAAATATAGAATTAAATCTTTGCGACTTTGGGATATACAGAAGCAAAAGTAACAACGGGAAATGCTTCAAGGGAAATTATCAAAAAGGGAATATAACCTACAAAATGGGAAGGAAATTTTCTCAATCATATATTTGATGATAACTTGTATTTAGTCTCTATAAAAAAAATCCAACAACTCAATGAAATAACAGAAAATGTAGTTTCCTAAAAACCTAAAGCTGTCATTCATTTTAAACAGACAAACCACATTTTTAAATTTATTTATTGTTTTATTAATTGCAGTTTATTCACTTTGTATCCCTGCTGTAGCCCTCTCCCTCATCCCCTCCCAATCCCACCCTCTCTCCCTCTTATCCTCCCTATGCCCTTCCCCAAGTCCACTGATAGGAGCGGTCCTCTTCCCTTCCCTCTGACCCTAGTCTATCAGCTCTCATCAGGACTGGCTGCCTTGTCTTCCTCTGTGGCCTGATAAGGCTGCTCCCCCCTCAGGAGGAGGTGATCAAAGAGCCAGCCACTGAGTTAATGTCAGAGACAGTCCCTGTTCCCATTACAAGGGAACCCACTTGGAGACTGAGTTGCCATGGGCTACATCTGATCAGGGGTTCTAGGTTATCTCCATGCATTGTCCTTGGTTAGATTATCAGTCTCATAAAAGACCCCTGGGTCCAGATTTTTTGGTTCTGTTGCTCTCCTTGTGGAGCTCCTGTCCCCTCCAGGTCTATCTCCCCCTTCTTTCATAAGATTCATTGAACTCTGCCCAAAGTTTGGCCATGAGTCTCAGCATCTACTTTAACACCCTGCTGGGTAGAGTCTTTCAGAGGCCCTCTGTGGTAGGCTCCCACAGACAATTAGGAATAGTGCTACCTCAAGATCCAGCTATACCACTCCTAGGCATATATCCAAAATATGTTCAAGTATACAATAAGGACATTTGCTCAACCATGTTTATAGCAGCTTTATTCGTAATAGCCAGAACCTGGAAACAACCCAGATGTCCCTCAATTAGGAATGAATACAGAAATTGTGGTACATTTACACAATGTACCACCTTGCTTTAAAAACAAGGAAATCATGAAATTTGCAGGCAAGTGGTGGGAGCTAAAAAAGTCATCCTGAGTGAGGTATCCCAGAAGCAGAAAGACACAGTGGTATATACTCACTTATAAGTGGATATTAGACATATAATATAAGATAAACATACTAAAATCTGTACACCTAAAGAAGCTAAGCAAGAAGGAGGATCCTAGGTAAGATGATCAATCCTTACTCAGAAAGGCAAAGGGGACAGACATCGGAAGAGAGAGAAAACAAGGAACAGGACAGGAGCCTACCACAGAGGGACAAACCATATATTAAAAAGAACAAATATCTGAATGGGACACCTTTCTAAAGACATACAGAGGGCTTGCCAGTAAGCACTGAAAAGATGTTTAACAGCATTACCCAAAGACATGCAAACTGAAACCACAGTGCAGAGCCAGGGTTAATGGAACACACCTATAACCCCAGTTTGGGGTGGCCAAGACCGAATTGTAAGCTCAAGGCCAGCCTGCATTATCCTGGGAGACCCTGTCTAAAGAAAGAGAAGGCGAGGAGGAGGGAGAGGGAGAACACAGGCTAAGATAGCCATATATAAACTGTCATAGGACAGTTTACCTTTTTTTTTTTTCAAGATTTATTTATTTATTTTACATACATGAGTGTTCTATCTGCACGTACACCTGCATGCCAGAAGAGGGCATCAGATCACATTATAGAAGATTGTGAATCAACATGTGGTTGCTGGGAATTGAACTCAGGAGCTCTGAAGAGTAGACAGTGCTCTTAACCACTGAGACATCTCTCCAGTCCCAATTTACCTTTTAAAAAAGCATCTGTTGGAGAAACATCTGTTATTGGTAAGAATGAAAAGTGGTGTCATCACTTTGGCAAAATTAGGCAGTTCCTCAAAGTAAACATTGGCTTTTTCTACATAATCCAGAAATTCCACTATAAGGTCTCTCTCCAAGCAATTCAAACACATCTAGGTATACACAAATGTTATACACAAATGTTCACAACAATATACTCCAAAAATCTCAGGCCAAATAAATTGTCCTTTCTAATGTAAAATATTGACTTGTAACAAATATGCCGTACTGATAGATGACACAAGGGTAAAAGAATTTTGAAAACATTATGCTAAGCAAAAGAAACCAAGTCACAAAAGACTTCCTGGAGCTGGGCATGAGGGAGCATCTGTCTTTAATAACAGCACTCAGGGAGCAGAGGCAGGCAAATCTCTGAGTTCAAGGCCAGCCTGGTCTGTGTAGCAAGTTGTAAGTCAGACATGACTACATAGTTAGACCTGTTTAGAAATAAAAATAAAGACTGAATAGTATATGATGCCATTTACCTTCACTGTCAAGGACAGGCAGATCTATATAAAAACAAAATAGACCAGTGGCTGCCTAGGACTAGGGAAGTTAGGGAGGAACCAGACTCCTCATTGTTAGGAATTTCCTCTATGGGTTGTAAAAATATTTTAAAACTTAACTCTGCTGATGGCTACACTGGCCTCGGCTCTAGCCTTCCCTTGACTCCCAGGTGGCTGTGATCTCCTCAAAAGAATTCAGGGTAAAAACACACAATGTGGTATGAAAGATAAGTAGGATGTATTGTAGAGTATGCCCTCTAGAGGCCTAAGAGTGGACGATGGCCAAAAGGACCATTGTGACAACCTAGATTTTTGGTAGGCTTTATGGTATTTCTAAAGTCTTTGGAGAAGACAGTCCCCCATTTACAGGAGACAATGAAATGTCATGGTTCCCTGCCAGAAAGTCTGTGAATAGAGAGTAATCTTATGGCCTTCCACAAACATCCAAAGCATCATGTCCCCTGCCAGGATCAAAGACAGGGCTTAGACACTATTCATTTTACCAGTATTCAGAATCCCACAGATTCTTGTTTTAGTTACTGTGCTGGCTGGTCTTACGTCAACTTGACACAAGCTAGAGTCATTTCAATTGAGAAAAAACGCCGCCATACAATCTAGATGCAAGGCATTTTCTCTATTAGTGAGTGATGCAGGAAGGCCCACGCCACTGTGGGTGGTGCCAACCCTGGGCTGATCCTGGATTCTTGTAGAAAGTAGGCTGAGCAAGCCATGAGCAGCAAGCCAGTAAGCAGCACCCTCCATTGCCTCTGCATCAGCTCCTGCCTCCAGGTTTCTGCCCTGTTTGAGCTCCTGTCCTGACTTCTTCAATGATGAACAGCAATACAGAAGTGTAAACCAAATAAACCTGCCCCCCCCACACACACACACAACTTTTTTGGTCATGGTATTTCATCTCAGCAATAGAAACCCTAACTAGGACAGTTACACTTCCTGTTGCTGTACTGATGACAGCCTGAGAGAGAAAAGGTTTACTCCAGCTGAAGAGCACAGGCAGTCTGACCTGTAGATCAAGGCAGCAGGGGCCTGAAGCAGCTGGTTTACACTGCACCAACAACCGTGAACAAAGAGCCATGAATGCATGCTGAAACTTCCTAGTTTTCTTCTTTCCCCATCTGCCCCTCTCCTTTTTGTACAGCCCATGACCTGGGCCAGAGAACGGTGCCACCTACAGTGACCCATTTTTCCCACCCCAATTAGGGCAATCAAGACAATCTGCTATAAGCATACCAAGAGGCCCATCTGATTCTAGACTCTGTCAAGTTGGCAGTTATCATTGACATTGCTACGTGTGAAGGAGGGCTTCCATCCTCAATGACCTTCAAGCCCCCTTAATATCCCAGCATAATCAATGTGATGGAAAATCCTTACTTGTGCCCTATGTATAATAAGTGAATTATATATCCAGCAAAGCTGCTGAAAATAAAGAACAAGTTAAGGGCTGGCTGGGGCCAGCATGGTGAGAGCTGTTCCCCAGCCATGTTTTTGCTTGTCTCACATGTCTGCTGCAGATCTTTTTCAGTAATGTGGAGATGCATTGCTAGTTGCCTACTCTAGCCAACTAAAGACGTGGCCTTTCTTCCCAGATCTAGTTTGAAGTGTCCCAGAAGAACATCTTCAGCTGGCTTTTCTGAAGACTTGCCATCACTCCTCAAGCCAGTCAACACTGGCAGAAAGCATAACAGACCATGATCCATCAAGTTTGGACAGGCGGGTTAGGTTAGGCTGTTATCAAAAGCCAAACAGAGAAAGAAAAAAGGAAGAAAGAAAGAAAGGAAGGAAGGAAGGAAGGAAGGAAGGAAGGAAGGAAAGAAGGAAGGAAGGAAGGAGAGAGAAAGAAAGAAAAAAAATAACCAAGCTGGGATTTACAGTTCACCATGTCATACAACTTATAAATCACAGTCAAGAACCTTATTCAGTTTCCTAACTGAATACTTTGCATCTGGACAATGGAAACATCCGGTTCACGGCTCAACCTATGAGTGCCCGAGTCTGGCCAGCTCCTTATTATACAAGTCTTTGTCTAAAGAAGGTCTGTTCTTGTTGGATATTACACAATACAAAAAGGTTACATAATTGAATGATTTTGTCTAACTTTATGATGACATTTATGTGATTGTTTTTTGGCAATGAGCAAGGCCAGAGTTCCTCTGATAAATTAATCTCCTTTAATACCACCCTTAATCATTTTTCTCAGAGGCTCATATACTTCAAAATTTACTTGTATTAATTCACCTCAATAAAAAAAAATATTTTTTTTCTTCCTTAGCTTCACATTTATTGTGCTTCTTAAAGTCAATTTTATCAACAGAACTTCCGAAATTGCCGAAGTACAAGGATGAATGTCAGAATGCCAAGGGTTTTAAGATGAATTCTGACAAGACAGAAAAGGTCAGAGCAGATTTCTCCAGCATGTTTAAATGTGGTCCCGATTATAAAGATTTTACAAGGAGTATTTAGGTTATTTCTTAAAATGACTGTGGTATTCCACTCTCCTTGATGGATTAAATTTTGCTTGGAATGTTCTCTCTGGCACTCACACCCTCTGCCTGCTCTCCAGTTTGCTCCACTTCATGTTTCTGCACTCGGTTTAGATGTCATCTCTTCAAGTCTTTCCACACAAGACAGGCCAGTTGCCCCTTCAAATACCCTCTCTGGATTTAGAATTTGTTGTTAGGGTAGTACATTCGCAGTGCAGTACGTTGTAGTTATGTGCTAGTGCATCTCTCTCCCTCTGCGTGATAAAATCGTCTCTAGGAACACAGTCTGAACCTCAACCCGACCACCCCAGCGGAACACAGTGACTACAGACACTGAGTGGTTTGTGTTCCTTAGCGAGCAGGGTTTAAGGATCATTCAAAACAAATGTGTTACATTCCATAAAAGCTCCGTGGTCATGGAAAGCCTTAGAAACTGCACCAATAAATGGTTGTAAAGAAGTTCAAGAAGGCGTGCCATCCATCTTACATAGAACCCTGGAGCAGAAAAATGGACCACCTCAAGTCTTTCCATGCAAGACATGCCAAGTGTCCCTTCAAACATCCTCAGTGGGACAACCAATTAGGTCAGATAATAACATTGTATAAATACCAATTTTTTTTTGTTGGTGCATCACATGTTAACATTTATGGATCTGACTGTAGGCCGTAATTGAATTTTTTTTTTCATCCTTGTTTTATTTTATTTTTTTTAATTTATTTATTTTTATCTCAATCACAGGTTAGGTACTTTGAATCCCAGGCGTAGCCCCCTCCCCCATTCCCTCCTACCCTCCCACTCCCTCCCTCATCTCCCTCTTCCCCGCCCCCTCCAAGTCCTCCAACAGGGGAGGACCTCCTTCCCTTCCATCCAACCCCAGCTTATCCTGTCTCCTCAGGGCTGGCTGCAATGTCCTCCCCTGGGATCTAGCCAGTCTGTCACTCCCCGGCTTGTTTGGGGGTAATTGAAATTTTTTATCTTCATTGTTTCTAAGCAACCTAAAATTATTTCAGCTTCTATAGAAAGCTATTTTTTAACAGAATCGGGTATGTATCTTTTGACTTAGTATAAAAAGGAGGAAGATTATGGAAAGAGGCAGAGAAGAAGGGCAGAAGGGATGAAAGCTAGACGCTAGTGGCTTTGGGAAGTTGAGCTGGAATAACAAACTTGAGAACTTTTGTTAACTATGGTTCCTGAAAGGCCCTGTTTTTACCCCATTCTCAGCAGCCCACTCGGAAAATCCTGCTTCAACCACAACCTTAGGTAATCCTTTGCCACTTACTCCTGAATTTTGTTCCGTATGCTTTCAAATAATGTTTTATTCTGTTTAGCAAGTATTACCAAGTGTTTGCTTATATGCCAGGGACTAGAGTGAACACCGGGGATAAATGAGATTTGATTCTTACCCTGGGCAGGGAACAAGACACAGTACAGAGGGGCAGCTGAAGAGAAAAAAAAAAAAAAATCAAGAAGTATCCGCACAGTGAGAAGCACGAAAGACCCAAGTAAAGAAGCAACATAGAAAAATGAGTGCTTTTCTTGGATGGCAAAAGCCTCACAAAAGGGATGATATGGAAGCTGAATTTTGAAGATGAGTAGAATTTTCCCAGGTAGAGAAGTTGGAAAGAAACTTCCAGGCACAGCAAGTATAAGACTTCCTTCACAGTGAATTCAGAGGAGTGAATTCAACAGAACTAAAAGTAGAAGTAGCGACCAACAAACACAATTTTTTAAAACCTTTTTCAGTAGCTTTATTGTGCTACAATTCACCTCTCATGTAGTTCACCTGTTTAAAGTCTGCCAGCCAGCGGTTTCTCAGGTACTCAATTATCGCTACTGCCTAATTTCAGCCTCATGAAAATGGTTTGAAATTACGTAGTAGTGAACCCAGGTTCAGTTCCCAGCACCCACATGGCAGTTAACAATCATCTGTAACTATAATTCCAGGGAATCTGATGCCCTCCTCTGGTTTCCATGGCTAGCAGGCATGCAAGCAGTACACAGACATACATGTAAGCAAAACATACATTCAAATAAAACAAAACAAATACTTTTTTTTTAAAGAACCATTTTCTGGGGCCAGAGAAATGGCAATTAAGAGCATGTGGAGCTCATCCAAATGACCTGTGTTCAGTTCCCAGCACCCACGTCACATGCACACAACCACACGTAACTCCATCTCCAGTCACGTCTGCCCGAGGAGGACCCGTAAGAGACTGTCTTGATTGATGGCTGATGTGGACGTGTCCAGCCCGCTGAGGGCAGCCATCCCCAGAGAGGGGGACCTGAGCTGTAAAAGAAAGCTAGCTGATAAAAATACCACAAGCCTGAGGCAAAGAACATGGAAAGATCAAGCTGGTACCCGTAGGCTTTTTGTCCCTCTGGCTAGCTTTAGTAGTACTAAAAGGTTCTGTGCATGCTATCAGGAGAGAAGAATCATCAGTCTTACCCAGATGTGAACCCTGTGAGCTGCAATAGTAATCAGCCTAATAAGACACGCCCACTGGGATAACAGCGGCATAAATGTAATGGAAGTAACCAGTCACCTTCTGCTTGGACCAGAGGCCCATTCCACAGAACAGAACTCATGCCTGGCACCGTTGATAGGGACAGAGACCTTCCTTTTCTATGCATGAGTCATCTGCAGGATGAATTAAAATACCTAACGCAGTGTGAGTGCTATATAAATAACTGTTGTACAGTACTGTCTGGGGAAACGGGGACCAAAAGTCTGTGCATCTCCAGTAGAGGTGAATTTTGTCTCTAGTGATTTTTCATCTCCAGTTGAGTCCTCTACGCAGACACCACAGACACAGACAGCCAACTAAGGCTAGTAACTGTTCCAAGAGAATGGTATTCCGACTTGCAGTGAAATGGAAATAGTCAGTGAACGGCATGCTGCCTCAACTGGTAAGCTCATGAAAAGAGAACCTGGAGTCCAGGACTCCTCAGTCCTCTGCTGTGCGAGAAACCCGTGCACGGGTGTTTCCTGACTCTTTAGTCAGTTGTCTCCCAAGCTCTTTCTCCATTTCTAAGGCCTGTGTTCTGCTTTTAGATCATAATTTAAGAAACAGGTTACATAATTCATGCTAGACTCCATAGGCTGATCTCCCAAAGCCTGTTTTAGGAGAGCTACAAATCCAAACTTGAAATAAAAAAGGAATGAAAAAAAATTAAGATAAATCATTTTTACTAATAAAAATTTAATTACTTAGGTTTTTTTTTTTTAAAAATTAACTCCAAACTTTGCCCTTCACAAAAAGTATTTATACACAGAAGTTGGGGAGATGGTCAATTGAGATATCTGTGGGAATCCTAAAGACTTCTAGTCATTTTCAAGGGATTCTGAGGCTAATAAAGAATCTTGGCTGATTCTCTTTCTATCCTTAAATCCATTTTTAAGTATAACTTTTTTCATGCAGCCAAGTGAAGATACTTGATAAAAAGTATCTTAAGTTATAATCACTTTTGGCTTTGTAGGCATTACAGTGAGGGCACCCTTTCTAGGATTTGGAGTATATGGTGCTTTAGACCTCCAGACCTCCTTGTAACCTCACCCAACTCAGTCTAAATTCCCCCATTGCTATGGAAGTGGTCTTTCTTCTTGTTTTTCCCTTCTTCCTACCCTCATTTAGCTATGTAGTTCCAGAACTACAAGCTTATTTTTTAATTATTTCTTTTTCAAGTCTTATAATTTAATGGTTTCATTCTTTTAAACCATTGTTTATTGTATGCTTTGCTTTTGTTTATTTATTTTAATATGTGCAAATGACAAGACATGGTTGGTGCACACTTTTAATCCCAGCACTTGGGAGACAGAAGCAAATGGATCTACATGAGTTTGAGGCCAGTCTGGTTTCTGTAATGAGTTCCTGGCTAGCCTAAGCTACACAGAGAGAATGTCTCAAGAAAAATACTAAAATGCACAAAAAAATCTCAAGCCTAAAAATGAATGTTTTGACATCAAAATAGACCAAAGCCCTCATAAGCTGCTGATGATGATAAAGATAAAACAATATGTATGTTTTGATTTAGAATCAATGTAATTAGTTTATAACATAATTGGAATTCTGTAGCAGAAATCTGACCCTGCATCCTAACTTCATGGTTCTGTATTTTAAAAACAAACTCAGACTTCCAGGTTCCAGTGTAGAATGTACACAATGAACATGTAACAATGAATATGAGTGTGATGGATGATATTCCGTTTTCTTGGATAGGCAAATGAGAAGAAATCCCATGTTGTATGTTCTCAGAATAATGTAAGTTAAAACAATGAGTAACCATTACACATCTAGCCCAAATCCAGACCACAGAAAAGGCCAAGTCTCTGTTAGCTCATGGTCAACACTGATGAGGTATGGGCTGTACAACTCTCGCCCACTGCTGGCAGGGTTGTGAAAAGCCACAGCCATTTAGAAGACAGTTTTGCAAAACTAAATAACCCAGCAGTTGTGTTCCTTGGTATTTACCCAAAGCAGCTGGGAAATTGTGTTCACATGAACCCCTGTGTATGTTTAGCACCTTCATTCTTTATTGCTAGGTCTTGGGAACAACCTAAAGTCATTGAAAAGATGAATGAATGCATAAACGCTAATGTGTCCAGATGCATCCAAATAACCAGATGACAGAATATTATTTATCACTAAAAAGAAATGAGCTATCAAGCCATGAAAAGACATGGAAGAAAGGAAATGTGTGTTACCAAATGAAACCCACAAAAGAAAAAAAAAAGATCTGCCAGCTACAGTTCAATCATACAGCATCATGGAAAAGGCAAGATCAGGGAGACAGTAGGCTCCTCACTGCAGGGGATTAGAAAGAAGTCGATGGATGAAGCACCATGGCCATGGTGAATATGTGTTACTGTGCATTTGTGTAAACTCACAGGATGATGACAGCAAACGTATATAATGTAAACCATGGGCTTTGGATGATAAAGATTTGTCAGTGTAGGGCCATCAATTGTGATGAATGTGCCACAGTGGTAGGGGACACTGGCAGCATACGTGGATGTCAGGACACGAACGAGAAAGCTCTGTTCCTTCTCTCGGTACAAAGAACCTAGAGCTAACCTGAAATTTTAAATCTATTCAAAACATATAAAGCATTCTTTGCCTAAAGAGCCAAATTAGAGGTTTTCAAGTACTGGCCATAAACCTACAGGGAAGAAAACTCTAGATCAGAACCAGAGTCAAAACTTAAATTTAAAACGACCAAAACAAAGAGCTAACAGCATCTTCAAAGGAGCGACGCAGCTGCCCAAACCTCCAGCTTCTGAGCGCCACACGTGTGCAGTCCTTTAGAACGGCTTCCAGCTCGCTGACGGGAGAGCGCGTCTCCACAGGCCAAATCACAACGCTGAGGCAGAGCGAGGGAGAAAGATAATCAACCATTTGTTGATTATTTATTCCTTAATCATGTCCTCAAGCACCTACAGATGTAAGGAGGCGTGTGGCCTCAGACTGAAGCTGTTTGCAAACAGCAGGATTGCCTGGCCCAAGAATCGGCACTCGCTGTGTGATGAAAGCCGCCCCTCTAAAACCGTGTTTGGTTAGCACCTATGCCCTGCTGCAGTTGGCAGAGCACATCCTCTGTGGGCATGCTGCCAGCCTAACAGATGGGCCTGAATGTAACCCTGCCAGAGAATCAGTGTGTGCAATGAGTTCACAACTGTGGTTAGATTCCTTTCCAAGGATGTTGCATCTACTTAGGCTGCCTAGCAGGAAAAAAGAAAAAACAAAAACAGACAACTTCTGTGTTTTCAAATAGAATTAGTAAATATGTAAATGATTCTTCGTGTCTGTGGTTTCCCGGAACAGCAGCACCAGCAGCGTCAGGGAAGGTGGTAGACACGTGACTTCTCGGGCTCTACCCTAACTTAATAAAGCAGGAAGTCTGGGAAGGACCCAGCTGTGCGTGATAAATCCAGCCCGCTAGATCACTGTGATGCTCCTAGTGTGTGAGCCACCACTCTAAACCACAAAGGTCCCCAGTGCACAGAATCATTTGAGAAATTTTTCAAAATAATGTTGCCACACTTTTGAGAGGTGTCTCAAAAGTGAGGGACACTTGCTGTTCTTGCAGAGGACTGGGGTGTGGTTCCCAGTGCCCACATTATGCTGCTCACTACTGCTTATAACCCCAGCTCCACAGGAACTGAAGCCTCGACCCCTTTCTAGGCTCCAAGAGCGCTCACACATGTGTGCCCATACACATACATAAAATAAAATGTTTTTATAAAGAAAAGAAAAGCATTTAGCTAGTGCTGCCAAATTTCCTGAAATACACAAGACGGCTTTAGTTAAAATGGCAATAACACCATAGGTAGAGCAAAGTCAACACAAGTCTGAACTCTTAGACATGACTGGGATATAACTAATATCCCCAAAATGGGAGCTTGGGAATAAGAGCTCCAGGGAACATGGAGGATTAATTTGAGCCCCAGAGTATAACCAGAGGCCTTTGGTGTGGTACTCATTCATTCATTCATTGTTTGTTGTTGTTGAAACAGGGTTTCTCTGGGTAGCCTTGGCTGTCCTGGGCTCACTTTGTAGATCAGGCTGGCCTTGAACTCACAGAGATCTGCCTGCCTCTGCCTGCCTGAGTGCTGGTATCACAGGCTTGCGCCACTGTGCCTAGCTGGTGAGGTATTTATTAAGTAGCCACCTTGAGACAGTCACTTGTGGAAGGAAAGGAATGCAAACAGGATTGCACAGAGGTGGAAGCCAAATGGAAAAAGTTGGAGCCAGAGTGGTTCACCAAAAACCTCTCAATTTGGGCAGAGATGGTAGGGCTAAGGTTAGGGTTATGGAAGCGGTGTGCCCTGGGGAGGTCCGACCTGCGACCTCGCTGTTCTACTCTGTTAAGCACTGAAGGGGCCAAAAAGTGATAGCTGTCAACCCATACGACTCCTAGCAGCTGAGCTGACAATAGGTCCTTCATTTAAAAAAGATCTTTGCAATGCATCAGAGCCAAGGACAAAGTGTGCAGAACAACGTGAAACCCTAGTGGTCATCACTACAACACTGTTTCCCAGGTCACCCTTCACAACGGATGCATCAGAGCCGACTTGCCCAGAGTCTGCTTCTTACCTCTGATGATGGGAAGTTGTATGTTTCCAGGTTAGTACCCATTATCTGTGTGTGTGTGTGTGTGTGTGTGTGTGTGTGTGTGTGTGTGTGTGGTGTTCTATGCACATGTGTGATCATATGTGGGTGCGCATGCATGTGTGTGCATGTGGAGGCCAAGATTACAACCTCAAATGTCACTCCTCAGAAGCAGTCTACCTTATTTTCTGAGGCAGAACCTCCCCTTGGCCTGGAGCTCACCAAGTAGGCCCGTCTGACTGCTCAGCAAGCCCCAGGAAGCCACGTGTCTCCAGTCCCTTGTGTTAGGATCGTACACACAAGCCACTGTGACAAGTTTTTTTATGTGTGTCCTGAAGAAGCAAACGCAGGTCCTCCTACTCACAGCAAGCACTGTACCGACTGAGCTCTCTCTGCAGCCTCTCCACGCCCCAGCTGTACCTTCTTAGAAGGGTCTAAAAAAAAAAAGGAGTTGGTCAATGGCATCATAGAACCTCCCTCAAAACCAGCAGCAAGACACTGTCCCACTGTCTGTTCTGACCTGTTGGGTACAGAAGCAGCCGCTTAACAGAGCTAGCCTAGCACTTCCGCGCAGCCCAGCCCAGCTGGTGTCCTACCCAAGAATGGCTAAGCTTTAGATACCACCCCTCTGTTCCTCTCATGAGCTGTGTTTGGGAGAAACATTAACATCTGCTTTAGTAGTTTAGTTAGTGTGGCCTTTTGATAACAGCTTCAGTTTAGTCAATAGTCCAGTGTTGGAATGTTTCACTCAAACTCTGTTAATCCGTCTAGTCCTGGACGAGCTATTTTCTCAGGATCTAGACTACGGTGATTCCACTGCATAGAATATCTAGGATCCTGCTTTGACCTAAGCCAAACTCACTGGCATCACCAGCATAGCCACTGCTCAGAGAACCTTACAGCGGGATTCCCAGTTCACCTTAAGTAACATCTATTTTTTTAAACTTATTATGAATTCTTTGTGGATTTCACACCATGCACCTCAGGCCCACTCATTTCCCCCTCCCTTCATATCCACCCTTGCAACCTCCCCGGTAAAAGAAAATAAAAATAATAGACAGAGATAGACACCATCTCATTGTGGAAGCTGTAGTATGTCACAGTGTGTCCCACAGTGCACCCTTTTGTCCACACATCTTTTCTTTCAAATGTTCATTGCAATAAGTCATTGGTGTGATTTGAGGTCTCTGCCTTCTGCTACACTGTCAATACTGGGCCCTTAATGGGACTTTTCTCAGATATCCTGTTATTGTCTTGTGTCGCAGAGATCCTGCAGCTTTGGATCTGCAAGACCGGCGCTTCCATGTGCTCCAGCAGTTCATAGATGGGGTAGAGGTTGGGGTGAGCCAACACAAATCCCTGGATCTGGGCCTGGGTAGAAGCTGAGTTGGTCAGCCCACCAGCTCTCCTGCACCCCTACCAGCAGGGCAAGCTCTGGATAGATCACTCAATGCCACAGACAGCAAGGCCAGGATCAGCTCTCCTGATCTCATACCCTTGGGGCCAGCTCATCTGCCCCCATGCCACCAGGGCTCTCTCTACTGTGCTGCCCAGGTGAGGTCCAGGTCTCGATCTCCAGAGCTCTACAGCCAGAAATTGGTGGGGCCAGCTCTTCAGAGTGCCACAGCCAGTGAGGGGCAGAGCCAGCTCTGCACAGTCCTTGAACATCAACATGGTCCCAGGTGATAGCCCACACTAGGTGAATCTGCATGGCCTTTGGTGGCAATATGGGCCACAGACATCTACACACACTCCTACTGCTGCTGCAGGGCCACAGACCCAGACATGGCCTCAGTGGCAGCACAGGGCCAGGACTTTACCATGGCCTCAGGTGGCAAGGCAGGCTACTCACCTCAGACTATGCTTCTCTACACTCACATTTCCAGAGCTCGTCTCTTCTTAGTGCTCAAACAGTTCTGCTTCTCTTTCTCTCCCATCTCTCCAGCACATACTTTCACCGCATAGTGTCTTTGGCTGCAGGTGAGCCATGTGGAGAGTGGGTCTCTGGGTGGGTGTCTTCTGCCCACCTTAACTAAAATCTTAATTTGAATTTTATGATTTGGTTCAGATCCCTTAGCCACTGGCTAGAACAATCCTCTGGGCTTTTGTCCCATAAAGCTTCAGTTTACTATCATATTTTGTCTTTGTTTAAGATTTATTTATTTATGTATGTATTTATTTACTATGTATACGGTATTCTGCCTGCATGTGTGCCAGCAGGCCAGAAAGAGGGCACCAGATCTCATTATAGATGGTTATGAGCCACCATGTGGGTGCTGGCAACTAAACTCAGGACCTCTGGAAGAACAGCCAGTGTTGTTAACCTCTGAGCCATCTCTCCAGCCCTGTGTCTTTTATCTTAGTTAGGGTTTCTATAGCTGTGATTAAAAACCATAACCGAAAGCACTCTGAGGGCAAAAGGGCTCATTTCACCTTACAGCTTGTAAGCCCATTACTGAGGAAAACCAGGGTAGGAACTCAGGAAAGGAACCTGGAGGCACAGAGGAGTGCTGAAGTCAGACTTCAACATTGTGGACTCAGTTCTCTATATCCATCTTTTCATGAAATCTGGGGGTTGAACTCAGGTTGCCAGGTTTGCAGCAAGGGTCTACCCAACTGAGCCCATCTCACTGGCCCTACGGTCACATCTTCATAAATCTGCTATTGAAGATGCAGGACAACCACTGGCAAGTTATAAGTTGTCAATGACATATCAAAGGCCCTCATATGTCTCTTAGCAAATTACCTTGCTTATAAGAGCGAAGATATTCGCTGTCATTTCTCCAAGTCATTTCTAAGATTTAGGGTGAAAACTCGGAGCTCAGAACATTCAGTGAGCGGGGACCAGCACAAGAAGAGAAACAGATGCTCGGGAATGAGCTGAACCTTCTGCAAAGTGCTCCACCAGGAACCCAGATCACCACCACCACCACCCTCACACACACACATACATACACACACTCCTCTCTTAACCTGTCTTGTTGGCATTCCCCCCTGAAACCAGATACCTCTTTCTTACCTGTTTCTTCCCACAGCTGGCTTAATTAGCATCTTAACTTTCTTCAAACTGTGCCTTCCTCATAGCCTGCCTTTGCGCTGGGCCTCCAGTCTGTGGTTCCACCCTTCTATACATCCTTCCATATCTATTCCTGCTATTACCCACCAAATCAGATTCTCATAAATGATCCGATGATTTGTCCAATTCGTTCTTCTTTTAATACAGTCTTTTGGGTCATGCCACCTCGTCAGTTGCTCTCTGGTTTATGTTTTGGCTCCTCTCCAGTCAGTCATGTGAAAAGCAGACTTATATGACACCAGAAAACAGTAACCCTCAAGTGACCCTTTAGCTGGGACAGTGTACAGCCACATGGAGGACAATTTCACTCTCCACGCCTCCTCACTGCATGCTCTAGAGTAAAAACCCCTTACTAGGCACAGTCACAGCAACCACATCCGAGCCGGATGCATCTTTGGTATCAGTTTATCTCAGCAGAACTTCAGCTATTGATGGAGCTGAACACCAAACGACAGACCAGGCCATTGCAGCAACATCTCAAAGAAGCTTCCCTTGCTCTGGGAATCAACGGTAAAATAGTCTTATTGGAGAGCCAATAAGGTGAGAATACAATACAGAAGCAAGTTAAAACACCTAGCTTGGGGGGGGGGGGGCTGAGGCTGCAGCTGAGTAGATACAGAGCTTGCCTAGACCGGCTCAATCTCTCTCTCTCTCTCTCTCTC
>CM053752.1:69858702-69884958 GCA_028658305.1 Pachyuromys duprasi
AAAAACCTTGTCTCAAAAAAAAAAAAAGTATATTTAGCTTGACCTTTCTTAACCCTGATGCTAAATTATTGTGTCCTTAATTTTGGCGTGGCATAAATTTAGAAAATATTACACAAATATATCTTTTTTATCAGCAAATTATTTTTAGGCTTTGGTTTTAAACCCTAATATTATATGTAGCACATTTGGCTTGTAGCAAATGTACTAATTATAATGTTTTAAGCAGCACATAATGGTTTATGTGTGGGTAACAAACCAAGATACTCCCTGGAGTTGAAGGAGAAGGAAGCCGTTTTTGGAGACATCAGATCTGGCTATCTGAGTCTTCTAGAACAGACTGAGCTTGTCTGCTGGCTTCACTCCAGCTCTGCAGGGCTGGATGCTTCTAGGCAACAGAACAGACAGAAAAGCTGCATTGTGGGTGCCCCCAAGTGGGTACTCTCTGAGGTGCACACTTCAGAATTTCTGGCCGATGCCATTAGCATAAGTTCAGGTATGTAAGATGCTATCAGATACAGGGAAAAGTTTAGAAAGTGTATGTTTTTCAGCATATATCTCTCAGTGTCTTATAATAACAACTAAATGGATATTTCATTTATATTCCAGGTTACCACGGAACATTCATTTTTCTAGCAAATATCTTTTTAAATTTTTATTAATTACAGTTTATTCACTTTGTATCCCCCCTGTAACTCCTTCCCTTCTCACCTCCCAATCCCATCCTCCCTCCTCCTTCCCCACCCATGACCCTTCCCTCAGTCCACTGATAGGGGAGGTCCTCCTCTCCTTCCTTCTGATCCTAGTCTATCAGGTCTCATCAGGAGTGGCTCTAGCAAATGTCTTAAAGGAAGGTTTTTCAAGTTATGCCTTATGTGAACTTGAGCAACCACTTAACCTTGACAATCAGGATTGTCTCGTTTCTAACATGAAGTTAGGAGTGCCTAAAAACTGAATTTACCAGCTGAGCACAATCATGCACACCTGGAATCCCAGCACTCTATCAAGGAGGGAGAAGCAGTGGATCTATATGAGTTCAAGGCCAGCCTCGTCTACTAAGAAAGTCCAGGACAGCCAAGGCTACACAGAGACCCTTTTTTCATGTAGAAACATGAAAAAAAAACTGAATTTACCT
The DNA here is from genome assembly GCA_028658305.1 of Pachyuromys duprasi. Taxonomy (NCBI): domain Eukaryota; kingdom Metazoa; phylum Chordata; class Mammalia; order Rodentia; family Muridae; genus Pachyuromys; species Pachyuromys duprasi. The sequence continues at coordinate 69,859,835 of CM053752.1, forward strand.
CATAGAATTATACATAGGATAGTACATATAATAGGACAGAGCCTAGCACAATATATGTGCTTAAGAAACATCATTTATCATTTGTATTTTATGTGTTAATGCTAAAGTTATTAACGATGTTGCTATATTTAGCATATACTGAAAACAGGACCTATGAACTGAGACAGATGTACATATATGCTGGTATATAGGAACTTCTAGATACCTTTTCAACAAACTCTTTTCTTTAATCATCCAGAGGCAACTTCTGTGATTTACAATTAAGAGTTGAGCAAGGATATGATCCTAGTAGTGAAAAAGGATGAGGCTGACTTAGACTCTTCAAAATGGTGACCAGCATGAGAGATAATGTAGAAATGTTACAAATTATAACAGAATAAAGAGATACAAGAGCTAAACGTAATTTTGTATGAGACCCTGCATTAGAAGTGAATAATTCCATAAAGGGTCTGGTTGAAAAATTGAACTATGGATTGTAGAATAGATAAAAGTTTTGTATCAATATTTTCTGATATTTCTTGCATTTGATACAGTACTCTGGTTATATAAGAGAATCTTCTGGTTCTTAGGAAATATATGCAGAAATACCAATGGGCATACTGCTTATTTTCAGATGGATTCAAAAAATAAAATATGAGAGAATTAGGCTGAAGAGATGGCTCAGTGGTTAAGAGCACTGGCTGCTCTTCCATAGGACCTGGGTTCAATTCCCAGTACCCACATGGCAGCTCACAACTGTCTGTAATGCCTATTCCAGGTGACCTAATACCGTCATACATGCAGGTAAAACACCTATGTACATAAACATTAAATATAAATAAATATTTTAAAAATAGGAGATAATCTTCTTATAGTTACAGAACTGCCTGCACATATAGACAGTGCCATGTGTGGATGTATGTATAGGGGAAGAGAGAAAAATATCTAAAAGTTAAAAGCACAGAGCTGAGGAGACGGCTCAGAGATGGAGTGTTTGCTACCCAAGCTTGAGGACCTGAGTTCAAATCCCAGCATCCATGTAAAAAGCTGAGCACAGCCAGACATGGCAAAACACACCTGTAATCCCAGCACTCAGGAGGCAGAGGCAGGCAGATATCTGTGAGTTCGAAGCCAGCTTGGTCTACAAAACAAGTTCAGGACAGGCAAAGCTACACAGAGAACCCTGTCTCAATAAAAACAAAACAAAATATAAAATTTCAAATTCTAAACTGAAAAATTAAGTAAAATATGTGGCCAAGGGTGTGTCTTGGTAGTAGAGAGCTTGACTAGTACACTCAAGGCTCTAGGCTCAAACCCCAGTATTGAAAAAAGAATTGGTTTATTTGGGTTGAGTATAAGTTCAGCCATTGAATAATTGCCCAGCATGTGCAAGACCTTAAGTTCAATACCTCATGCCATACCTAATAAATATTTAAAAATTAATGTTTTACTCCATATAATAACTAAAAAATTTGTGTTATAAAAGAAATGTAAAGGTGTAAGAGGAATTAAAGTCATCCTAACTAGCTAGAACTTTGCAATAAACTCAAAACATTATTGCAGATCATTGGCAAATAAAGTATGTTACATATTATAGTAATATCTAATGAAGAATGTTGTCTAATGTCTGGTGTCTCTAAAGAATACTGAGTATATTAACTAATTCTTCTTAAAACCTGAGAGTTAAGCCACAAGTTCTTTTCCTGAATGAAAAAATGTGCATGCTCTAAGAGCTCATAAAAATGTGGGTCTATGACTGCACCTTACACAGCACCTTGCCCCGGTTTCTGTTTTGTTTTGGAGGCAGAGTTTCTCTGTGTAACAGCCCTGCCTGTGTCTTCGAAACACAGAAAATCACCCAAAAGTCAACTTCAGCATCTGTCTGTCAGCTGCTGCTAAACTGTGAGAATAATCACCCCTGACTCATTTTCTGACATTTTAAATAGCATTTCACGTGGCAGGGCTGGAGTGATGGCTCAACGGTCAAGAGTTCCCAACACACCCCACCACCGTCCCAGCACCTCACAACCCTGTAACTCCAAGTTCCAGGGGATCCAATGTGCTCTTCTGCCCTCCCATGATCTTCTACACACACATGGTGCACACATACAGTCAGGAACACACACACATGTACATAAAGTTAAATAAATAAATAAGTATTCTTTAAAGCCTAAAACCCACACACTTTTCATTCAGGGAACTTGTAAGTAAGAGAAAGAATTGGCAATTCTTCTTATCTTCTCTGTTCTAACTATTATAAGGCAGCACAACAAAAATGGTTGGCAGGGAGGAAAAAAAATCTTTGTGGAATGATTCCAGCTATTAAATGAAAGAAACGAGAAAAAGGGGGCACTATCGTTCTTCAGTTCTAATGAACCGTTGCATCTAGGCACTGTCACGAATGGACACTGGAGTCACTAGGTGAAAAGCTGGTGGCAAACTTGACAGTGAATAAATCCAAGCTGGCCTCACTGGCCAGTTTTACCATCAGAACAAAGACATGCAGATATAACGTGTCTCTTAACCAGTGCATATGGAAAGGCTATTTTAATATGAAATTCAATTTGGGGCTGGAGAGATGGCCGAGAGCTTAAGAGCACTGGCTGTTCTTCCTGAGTTCAATTCCCAGCACTCACATGGTGGCTCACAACCATCTATAATGAGATCTGATGTGCAGGTACACATACAGGCAGAATGCTGTAAAATAATAAATAAATACATTTTCAAAAAAATTCCACTCTGACCATGCCTGTAGCTCAATCCACCAAGGTACGAGAAGCATGGAGTTCTGATGAGCGTGTTAAGGGATGTCAGGAAGATAAAATGGTCAAGATTCAGGATGTGGGAAAGTGTATGACTATAGGTCCTTCAGTTGTTAAACTTGAAAGAGGGAAGGTGAGTCTGAAGATTAGAAGTGTGTGTGTGTATTTGTGTGTGTGTGAGTGTGTGTGTGTGTCCTCTTGAATTTAATTAGCGTTACTTGCATGAGCACAGGTGGAGGAAGAAGTTACTGGAGCATGGAAAACTTAATCAGTGGCGACATCACCTTTTGCTGGAGAGCCATTAAGTGCCACTGGGTCCTCAGGATAGGGAAGGGCCCAATGAGTCTCTCTTGCATCCACAATGGGAGGCTGCTGTGACATTCCCTGAGCCTTGGAGGGTATGATATAGATGTCCCATGAAGGGCTGAGCAAGCAAAAGTCACTTATGCTCAACACTTGGACCAGGTCCTGAGTGTCTGTGTAAACTAGCCACGGCAAAACGAAGCAACACTGAAGGGTGAGCAGCGGTCATCAGCCTGTGGGTGTGAATGAGGGTGTTTTGGGAGCAGCTTGACAGCATGAGCTTTTGTCTAAACACTGGTAGGGCGTGCCCTCATGGGGCCTATGACGTTCTCAGCCATGCGCTTTCGATCAGGTAACAGGACCAGGCATGGGCTTCCTCCTGTGGAGCAGGGCTCAAATACAGCCAGAAATCTGTTGGCTGTTATAGAAATGTGTGGTGTCTTCAGCAACAGGAGATTATATTCAGTTCTGGTGGGCACCCGAAAGCGTTGGCAATGTATGTGATGTTTTGGCCACATTATGCATTTGCAAGATGCCTCCTTTTTTTTTTTTTTTGCAATTTATTCACTTTGTATCCCAGCTGTAGCCCCCTCCCTCATCTCCTCCCAGTCCTCCCTCCCTCTTCCCTGTATCCCCTTCCCCTAATCCACTGAAAGGGGGAATCCTTCTCCCCTACTCTCTGACCCTACCCTATCAAGTCTTATCAAGACTGCCTGGATCCTCTTCCTCTGTGGCCTGCTAAGGCCACACTGCCAGAGGGTGATCAAAAAGCAGCCCCTGCTCCCCTTATCCAGGAACCCACATGGAGACTGAGCTGCGCATGGGATACATCTAGGCAGGGGGTCTAGGTCCTCTCCACTCATGGTTCTTGGTGGGTACATAAGTCTACTCAGGCCCTCCTGGGCCCAGATTTGTTAGTTCTGTTGGTGTCCTTGTGGAGCTCCTGTCACCTCTGAGTCCTTCTATCTCCCTTCTTCCATAACACTCCCTGCGCTCTGCCCAAAGTTTGGCTCTGAATCTCTGCTTCAATCTGCTTGGTGGAGTCTTTCAGATGACATCTGTGGTAGACTCCCATCCTGTTTCCTCTCTTCCACTGTGTCTGGTGTCCATCCTGTTTGCCATTCTGAATGAGAATTGAGCATCCTCCCTAGGGTAATCGTCATTTAGTTTAAGTCTGAAGATTTTCATATGTTTATTCTATATTATATGGCTAATATCCTTCTAAAAGTGAGTATATACCATGTGTGTCTTTTCGGTTCTGGGTTAACTCACTCAGACTGATCTTTTCTAGTTTCACCCATTTACCTGCAAATTTCATGATTTCCTGGATTTTAATAGCTGAGTAGTATTCCATTTCGTAAATGTGCCACAATTTCTGTATCCATTTTTCGGTTGAGGGACACCTAGGTTGTTTCCAGATTTGGGCTATAACAAATAAAACTGCTGTGAACATCGTTGAGCAAATGTCTTTGTTGAATGGTGGAGCATCTTTTGGGTATATATGCCCAGGAGTGGTATGGCTGGATCTTGAAGTACTACTATTCCCAAATGTCTGAGAAAGCTCCAGATTTATTTCCAAAGTGGTTGTTCAAATTTGCACTCTCACCAGCAATGGAGGAAGGCTCCCCTTTCTCCATAACCTCTCCAGCATGTGTTGTCACTTGTGTTTTTTATCTTAGCCTTTCTGATGTGTGTAAGGTGAAATCACAGGGTTGTTTTGATTTGCATCTCCCTGATGACTAAGGACATTGATCATTTCTTTAAATGTTTCTCTGCCATTCAGTATTCCCCTGTTGAGAATTCTCTGTTTAGCTCTGTACCCCATTTTTAATTGGATTATTTGGTTTGTTGGTGTTTAATTTCTTGGGTTCTTTATATATTCTGGATATTAGCCCTCTGTCAGATATGGGGTTGGTAAAAATCTTTTCCCAGTCTGTATGCTGTCATTTTGTTCTGATGACAGTGTCCTTTGTTTTATAGGAGCTTTTCAATTTCATGAGGTTGCATTTATTGATTGTTGATCTTAGAGCATGAGCTGTTGGTGTTCTGTTCAGGAAGTTGTCTCCTGTGGCAATGAGTTCAAGGCTCTTCCTCACTTTTTCTTCTAACAGATTCAGTGTGTCTGGTTTTTATGTTGAGGTCTTGGACTTTACTTTTGTGCAGGGTGATAGATATGGGTCTATTTGAATTTTTCTACATGTAGACATCCAGTTAGACCAGCACCATTTGTTGAAGATGCTATCTTTTTTCCATTGTGTGGTTTTGGCATCTTTGTTAAAAATCAAGTTTCTGTAAGTGTATGGCTTTATTTCTGGGTCTTTGATTAGATTCCATTGACCCACCAGTCTGTTTCTATACTAGTACCACGCAGTTTTTATTGATGTTGCTCTATAGTATAGCTTGAGATCAGGAATGGAGCTACCTCAAGAAGATCTTTTATTGTACAGGACTGTTTTAGCCATTCTGGGTTTTTTGTTTTTCCATGTGAATTTTAGAATTTTTCTTTCAATGTCTGTAAAGAATTGTGTTGGTATTTTGATGGGAATTGCATTGAATCTGTAGATTGATTTTGGTAGGAAGGCCATTTTTACTATGTTAATCCTACTGAGCCTTGAGCATGGAAGATCTTTCCATCTTCTGATATATTCTTCAATTTCTTTCTTCAGAGACTTGAATTTTTTTTTCATACAAGTCTTTCACTTGCTTGGTTAGAGTTACACCATGATACTTTATGTGTTTTGTGGCTATTGGGAAGGGTGCTGTTTCCCTAATTTCTTTCTCAGCCCATTTGTCATTTTTATACAGGAGGCTACTGATTTTTTTTTAGTTAATTTTGTATCCAGCCTCTTTGCTGAAGGTTTTTTATCAGCTCTACAATTCCCTGGTAGAAACTTTGGTGTCACTCATGTATACTTTCATATCATCTTTGAATAGTGATATTTTGACTTCTTCCTTTCTGATTTGTATCCCCTTGATCTTTTTTAGTTGTCTTATTGCTCTAGCTAGGACTTCAGGTACTATGTTGAAGAGATATGGAGAGAGTGGGCAGTTTTTCCTTGTCCCTGATTTCAGTGGAATTGATGTAAGTTTCTCTCTGTTTAGTGTGATGTTGGCTATAGGCTTGCTGTATATTGTCTTTACTATGTTTAGGTATGTGCCTTGTATCCCTGATCTCTCCAAGACTTTAAACATGAACAGATGTTATATTTTATCAAATGCTTTTTCAGCATCTAAGGAGATAGTCATGGTTTTTTTTCTTTTAGTTTTCTTAAATGGTGGATTGCAGTGATGGATTTCCATATATTGAAGCACCCTTATATGCTTGGGATGAAGCCTACTTGGTCATAGTGAATGATATCTTTGATGAGTTCTTACTTTCAGTTTGTAAGTATTTTATTGAGTATTTTTCCACCAATGTTCATAAGGAAAATTGGTCTGAAATTTTTTCTTTGTTGGGTCTTTGTGAGGTTTAGGTTTTAAGATGAATGTGGCCTCATAGAATGAGTTTTGTAGTGTTCCTTCAGTTTCTATTTTGTGCAATACTTTGAAGAATATTGGTATTAGCTCTTCTTTGAAGGTCTGGTAGAACTCTGCACTGAAACCATCTGGCCCTGGGGTTTTTTGGGATGGGAGACTTTTGATGACTACTTCTATTTCCTTAAGGGATATAGGATTATTTAATTCATCTACCTGATCTTGATTCAGCTTTGGTAAGTGGAATCTATCAAGAAAATTGTCCATTTCATTTAGATTTTCAAATTTTGTGGCGAATAAGCTTTTGAAGAATCTTAATGATTCCTTGAATTTCCTCAGTGTCTGTCGTTTTGTCCCCCTTTTCATTTCTGATTTTATTGGTTTGGTTAGTGTCTCTCTGCCTTTTAGTTAGTATAGTTATGGATCTGTCTATCTTGTTGATTTTCTCAAAGAACCAGCTCTTTGTTGATTCTTTGTTCTCTTTGTTTCTAGTTTATTGATTTCAGCACTGAGTTTGATTATTTCCAGCTGTCTATTCCTCTTGGATGTATCTGCTTCTTCTTTCCCTAGGGCTTTCAGGTGTGCCATTAAGTTGCATGTATGAGATGTTTCAGATTTCTTTTTGGAGGTACTTAGTGTCATGAACTTTCTCCTCTTAACACTGCTTTCGTTGTGTCCCATAAGTTTCGGTATGTTGTACCTTCATTTTCATTGAATTCTAGGAAGTCTTTAATTTTTTCTTGATTTCTTCCCTGACCCATCTGTTGGTGAGTAGAGAGTTGTTCAGTTTCCATGTGTGTATAGGCTTTTTGCTATTTTCGTTGTTGTTGAGGTCCAGCTTCAGTCCATGGTCGTCAGATAGGATACAAGGGATTATTTCAATCTTCTTTTATCTGTTGAGGCTTATTTTATGACCAACTATATGGTCTATTTTGGAGAAGGTTTCATGAAGTGCTGAGAAGAAGGTATATTCTTTTGTGTTTGGGTAAAAAGTTCTATAGATGTCTGGTAGGTCCATTTGATTCATGACATCTGTTAGTATCATTGTTTCTCTGTTTAGTTGACCTGTCCTTTGGTGAGAATGGGATGTTGATGTCTCCCACTATTAATGTCTAAGGATCTATGTGTGGTTTAAGCTTTATTAATGTTTTTTTTTCAAATGTAGGTACCCTTGTATTTGGAGCATATATGATCAAAATTGAGATGTCTTCTTGGTGAAATTTTTCTTCGATGACTATAAAGTGTCCTTCCTCATCTCTTTTAATAATTTTGGTTGAAAACCTATTTTATTAGATATTAGAATGGCTACTCCAGCTTGCTTCTTGGGTCCATTTGCTTAGAAAACCTTCTTTCAGCCCTCTACTCTCAAGTAATGTCTATCTTTGTAGCTGAAGCGTGTTTCTTGTATGCAGCAGAACGTTGGGTCCTGTTTATGCATCCATTCTGTTAGTCCATGTATTTTTATTGGAGAGTTGAATCTATTGATCTTGAGAGAGATTAATGACCAGTAACTGTTAGTTTCTTTTATTTTGATCTTGGTTTGTTTGCTTGTCCACTTTTAGTTTGACTGTAGTGAAGTTATTTATTTCCTGTGTTTTCCTGGGTGTAGTTAGCCTTCTTGGGTTGTATTTTTCCTTTCAGTATCTTCTGTAGGGCTGGATTTGTGGGTATGTACTCTTTGAATTTGTTTTTGTCCTCAAATATCTTCTGTTCTCCATCTATGATGATTGAAAGTTTTGCTGGGTATAGTAGTCTGGGCTGACATCTGTGTTCTCTTAGGGTCTGCATGATATCCATCCAGGCCCTCCTGGCTTTCATAGTCTCTGTTGAGAAGTCAGTTGTGATTCTGATGGGTTTGCCATTACATGTTACTTGACCTTGACCTTTTTCCCTTGCAGCTTTTAGTATTTTGTTGTTGTTGTTCTGTATATTTAGTGTTTTGGTTATTATGTAGCAGGAGGATTTTCTTTTCTGGTCTAATCTATTAGATATTGTGTAGACCTCTTGTATGCTTATAGACATTTCTTTTTTTTAATTGAGGAAATTTTCTCCTATGATTTTGTTGAAAATATTTTCTTGACCTTGGAGACTGGAATCTTCTTCCTCTATTCCTATTATTCTTAGGTTTTGTCTTTTCATGGTGTCCTTGATTTCTTGGATAGTTTTGTCAGAAATTTTTTTAGAATTAACATTTTCTTTGACAGATGCATCAAATTTCTTCCGTTGTATCTTCTACACCTGAGATTCTTTCTTCCATCTCTTGTATGCTGTTGGAGATGTGTACTTCTGTAGTACCTGTTTTCTTTCTTAATTTCTCTCTCTCCAGGATTTCTTCAGTTTGTGTTTTCTTTAATGTTTCCATTTCCATCTTCAGATCTTGAACCATTTTGTTGAATTCCTTCACCTGTTTGCTTATACTTTCCTGCTTTTCATTTAATTCCTTCACCTGTTTGTTTGAACCTTCCTTTACTTCATTTTTTTCCAGTGATTTAAATATTCTTCTCTAAAGGCCACAATCCTATATTTCTTTACAGATTGTATTCATTTCCTCCATTATCATCTTCATAAGCATAGATTTAAGGTCATTTTCTTGAGTTTCACTTGTGTTTAGGAATCTAGGGCTGCTTGTCCTTAGATAACTAGGTTCCAGAGATGCCTTATTGTTTTGGCTTTTGTGGATTGTGTTTTTATGCTGGCCTTTACCCAGCTGACTGTCTCAGGCATTGGCTGGTAGTTTCTGGTGCCTGCTGGAGTCCTGGGGGACAGGGGGTAGTGTGGGAAATCCCCTGAGCAGGAAGCTAGATGTTCCTGAGGGAACCCTCCTCAGATTGGTGGGTATGGTTGCTGAGACTCTCTTCAAGTGTATGATCCTGTGGCCTAACTGGACTCCTCAGGAGCTCTCTACTCACCAGGGGAAGTCCCAGAGAGAGCTGCCCTACCACTGGCTTTCTTGCTCTGAAGTTAATGAGCTGCAGCTTCTCAGACACCATGCTCAGATGCTGTCTTTGCTGGACACAGCCCTCTTGAAGGACCTGGGAGCCCAGAGGTTTGGTCTGTCTCTCTAGGGAGACAGGCTGGGCTTTGGAGTGGTGTCTGGGGCTGTTTTTGTAGCTCCTGGGCATCCATAGGTCTGAGGCTGGAGCTCTGTGCCCCAGTACCCAGAAGATATTCACTGGCCGGTGAGCACAGCACACAGAAATGTGGCTAGAGGCTGGAGACCCCGAGTCTTCAGGAACCCAGCAACTTTTCTGGGAATTAGCTGGGTACCAGGAGGTCGGACCTGATTGTTTCCTCTCACCTAGAAAACACAGTTGCTTGCGTTTTGGGGCCCACAGATGGGTCTGTTGGTCCATGTGCAGTCGCTGCTGCCCTGCTGATCAGACACAGTGTGAGATCTGTGCCACCATCTTGGACCCCTGCCTCCATTCATTCTTAAGTTTTGTTTGCTCTTCCCTCATTCCTCCCTCCTTTTCTCTTTTACTCCCATTCTTTATTTGTTTATTTAGGGCATGGAAGATTGTTCCTTCTAGTAATTTCTACCACTCAGCCCAAGTCACAGCTCTTTATTTTGAGGCAGTCTTGAACATATGATCCCAAGTAGCTGGAATTACTATCATGTGCCAGCATGCCTGACTCCATTTTTTTTTCTTACTCCATTTTTAAAAGAAAATAGTGATCATCTCAGTAGATGTGAAGTGACATTTCTTTTTTTTTTCTTTTCACTTTTTTTCTTTTATGAGACAGGGTCTCTCTGTGTAATTCTAGCTGTCCTGGAGCTTGCTATGTAGATCAGGCTGACCTCAAACTCACAGAGATCCTCTTGCTTCTGCCTAACAACTGCCGAGGTTAAAGAAAGGTACGGGCCACCAGCAGCTTTCCATTGCGGCATTTTTGTAACGCCTGATGATGATGGTGCACTTTTATCATGAAGGGCGAGGACTACATTTATTAGTGGATATAAGGACAAATATTTAGATTGGAGTCAATGCTGGCTTACTAACATGATGGTTGTAGGTTCTCCTCCAGGGTGCCTGACTTTACTAACCCTGCGTACCTGGCTAGTGTCAAGGCATGATTTCCTTCTTGTTGAGAAGATCTTAGGTCCAATTAGAGAGCTGTTGTTACTGCCAAGATATGCATACCACCACCTCAGCCTCAGGAGTGTAATGGCATGGTCATTGCCGTGGTTTATAGGTATAATAGCTGGGTAGGACTGTTGGTGGCCTCCCTTCTTTGGAAGTTTGCATGGCACCTTCTAGTACCTATATTCCTCAAAAAGGAAACTTTCAGGTCAGTTCTACTTCAGGGGCTACTGGGTCCTGTGTCTGAAGTGCATTGTGTTATCAGAAGTAGACATACCTTTCACCTCTATGGGCAACCAATAACAAAGGGGAAAAAAAAGTATAATTTGGGTAACTCTGACCAACAACTCAAGAGGGTACCTGGAGAAAAATGTCATGTGTTCTTTCTCATCTGAGGCTCCTAGCTAAAAATCTTTATATAAGTACATATCCTGAAGTAATTGCAGAAATCAAGACAGTTAAAAAGGACCATTAATAAAGTTGGGGGGGGCAGAGATGGGAATAGCAAGGTATAAGTGATGGAAATGGGAAAATGGAGGCTCTAATTAAGGAAGCAGAGAGATAAATACAGAAGATGGGGGAGATACATACAGAAGAAAAGAGGAAAGTAAAATAATTTAAAATGTCTTTTAAGGCATAAAGAATCATGCTATTAACTATCTACCTTAACGCTATGAGGCAGGTAAGTCATGTGTGAATATATGAATGGATGGATGGAAGGAAGGACAGACACAAATTTTAAATAAAATTTTCTCATCTGGGCTGATAATGCTCCCACCAAGTGCCAAAGACAACCTAACAAAAACCTCAACACCAGGCGTAAGTTCCATATGATTTTTAAAAGATCATTTTACTTTTTTTAAAAAAGAAGCTGGTCAAATATCAAAGCACGTGCCAAGGAGGATGGGAATTAGTCTTTTGGCAGGCTAATGATCCAAATTAAATAAAAACGCTGCGGCAAGAGATCTCCAGAAGGAATTTGGAAAATCTCAAGGGTAATGCTGGTTGTCTAGATAGTCTGGCAGCAGCAAAGGGAGACAGTAAAGGAGTTTGGTCTGATTTTGACTTTTTCCTACTATACTTCCCTTCAGCTATAGTGGTGGTCATCAACACCATACCCACACACCCTAACTCTGTTGATTTTGGTTTTTACTCTCCAGCTGCCTTCTGGCTGCACTTGTTTGAATTGTATCTAACACTCGGGCAACTGAAGACCCTGTGAATGTTACTCAAGTAAAGCAGACACGATTACAAAGTATCTCTCAAAACTTCCAGAGCCCTGAATAAGCCTGATCTTGCTGCTCTCTCAGAGATCATGTCCTCACCTGCCTGCTGCTGTTGCTCATATCTTTGCTATTGTACAAATGTAAGACCCATAACAAATGGCCTAGTGACAATGGGGAGCTCAACAGCCTGAATGCCGATCACAGCTTCAGCTCCACCCGCTTGATTTGTGTTTTCGTATTAATGGACCATACATGGGATCTGACAAGACCTTGACACCTTTTTTAGTTTAAAAATGCTGCTTTAACAGATTGTCACAGACTTCGTGACTTGCAACAACACAGATTTACTATCTCATAGTTTTGGAGTTCAGAAGTCTGACCTGGGTCTCAGTAGACGAAACTCCTTGTGTTGGAAGCCCTGTGCTTCTTCTCAGGGCTGTACAGGGAATCTATTCTGAGCCCTTCCTAGATCCTAGATACTACCCACAACTCTTGGCAAGTGGCCACTTCCTTATTTTCAGTGCTTGTAACAATTAGCGGAGTCTTTCTCTGCTTCCACCACTATATCCTTTGACTTGACTCTGCTTCACTTATAAAAACTCTGCAATTACATTGTGCTCATCCAGATACAAGATAATTTCCTAATCTCAATATCCTTAACTTCATTTCCTCTGGGAGATCCCTTTGACCATGTGAGGCAACACATTCACGGGCTCTGAGGACTAGGGTATAAACTTCTTATGGAGGAGATAGAGCTGAAGCAATGTTCCATCTACCAAAAGGACCCTCCATGCCAGACAAGGTGGCTCATTGTGTGATCGCAGGGGGAGGTGGAGGCAAGGGAATTGAGAGTTCAGAGTCAAACTTGACTACACTGTGAGTTCTAGGCCAGCATGAACTATATGAGGTCATGTCTTTAAAAAAAGAAAAAAGCCCTCCAAAAACTCATCATCTACAGAAATTTCAGAAAAGAAAAAGTAAGGTCTAGCAATAAATACCTTTATGTATCTAGACCTGAGATTCTTATACCCTCATTATAGACAAAGGTGGAGGAAAAGGTGAAGAAAGGCTCTTCCAGAGGATCAGAATTCAGTCCCTAACACCCATATTAGGCAGCTCCAGGGAATCCCATGTTTGGAGCCTCCTCAGACGTGCACACAACACACACACACTCACATACATAATTAAAAAATAATTTTTAAACTAAAAAAAAAAGATGCCTGGCACGGTGGCACACACCTGTAATCCCAGCACTCAGGAGACAGAGGCAGGTAGATCTCTGTGAGTTCAAGGCCAGCCTGGTCTACAAAGCGAGTCCAGAACAGCCAAGGCCACACAAAGAAAGCCCATCTTGGAAAAACCAAGATAATAAAATCTTTAAAAAAGAAAGAACTCCCTCATATATTTTGTTAGTGTTATAAAAATCCTCATCTCTTAAGCATATGCTAAATACCTAAGTCTTCTAAAAAATAGATCGTATTGATTTCTTGAGGGAAAATGGGGACTTACACTAACAGTTGATTTTCAAAAACCAAAACAGAACAAAACAAACCCACTGAAACTCATGTAAAACCTTTCTGCATGCAAAATAATCCTAGTCAACACCAAGATAATGAAGCTATACATACAGGCACATGATATTTTCAAACAGGGGTAGCTTACCCCTACATACAGTAAGAGCTTGAATATAAGTTGAAGACTATTGAGTAGGGTTACTGTCTAAAGTCTATCCAATTCCATACCAAGAGCTGAAATTTAGTATTCATTTAGTCATGCTATCCTTTGTTTCCATTAATGTAAGTACAATAGAGAAGCTATTATGTTATTGATCACTGTGAATTACTAAGACATCCCTAATGTAGTGATTTTTACCTTTTTAAGTAATCCATTTTTACTAGAACCTATCAAATAATACAGACACATGGAAATAAAAGATCAACAATTTCTGTATTCTTTCTCAACCTTATTGCTCAATATTTACTGACTGCCCAATTTAATCACTTGATTAGTACGCCAAGCATCCTCGCAACTCTGTGGATACAGCAATAAGCACAAAACCATTGTCCTTGGAGACTGATATTCTGTGAGAACCAAAAGAGCAAGCAGTAAATAAAAGTTGAAGGAAAGGGGGCTGGAGAGGTGACTCGGGGCCTTAGAGCACTTTGCTGCTCTTCTAGAAGACCAAATTTTGGTTCCCAGCACTCATGTCAATTGGCTCATAAACACTTGCTCCAGGGAATCCAGTATCCTACTATGGCTTCCATGAGTACCCTCACACACATGGCAGAATTCACCCAGGAATCTATAGACACATTAATAAAAGAAAAAAATTTAAATAGGAAGCTTAGTGGTTAAGTAAGTGAATTTACTGTTCTTACAAAAGACCCAAGTTTGGTTCCCAGTACCCACATAATGGCTCTAACTACCATCTGTAACTCTAGTTCCAGGGGATCTGATAACTTTTTCTGACCTACTAGGCATACACTTATACATATCCGTGCAAAACACTCATACAGATAAAATAAAAAATAAATATTTAAAAATAAATAAATAAAAGTTGTTGTTGCTGTTTTAAAGATGGCTAGGTGGTAGTGGCAAACACCTTTAATCCCAGCACTCGGGAGGCAGAGGCAGACAGATTTCTAAGTTCAAGGCCAGCCTGGTCTACATAGTGAGCTCCAAGTTAGTTAGATCTATGTAGAGACCCTGTCTCAACAACAACAAAGCTTAGTTTCTGCTGTTTTCTCCAACCTAGATGACTATAAACCTCCCAGCCATTCATAGTAATTTTTGGCCACACAGCAAGTTCAAAGCCAGGCTAGGATACAGGAGACCCTCTCGGGAAGAACGGGTAAAGAGACACCTCGTTGGTGCTGTTCTTCTACCAGTCAGGGGCAGAGCAGACGCAGACCTTTGTCCATCCTAGCCGGATGCCTGTCTTGGTGGCCAAAGCTGTTTTATGCCTAGGATGCATAGAAAACCAAATCAAATCCAGGAAGCACAGCAAGGGAGTAAGAAGACAGACAGAGACCTGCATTCAGCCATATCTCCCAGGGGCAGCAAAGATGCCCGCAGACCTGTCCCCCCTCCGCGATGGCAAGGGTAAGCCATAGACACTCAGAGCCCCGCCTACCACCACGCAGTGGAGCAAGGGAGTAGGAAGACAGACCAGCAGACCGCCAAGCCACTGGAGACCTGCCCTCTGGCGCTCAGCACAGGTGGGCCATAGACACCCAATTGCACCACACATGAAAACCAGAGAATGTTACCCAGGGACCCACCAGCCAGATGGTCTACCTGCATCGGTGCCACCACAGTATGCAAATATGCGGTGGTCAAATGGGAGAGAAGAAGTGGAGCAGCTTGGGCATCATGAAGAGAGATGGAACTGGAGACTTGAGGGTGGAGAGGAGCACCGTGTTGAGGGGCCAGCCCCACTACATCCGGCCATGGTGAGGCCCAGCCCGAGCTGCCACTGAGGGCCTTGTCTGGGTCCATGGCTACACAGCAACAGGGGTCAGTGTCAATGTCCACGGATCATATTACCGCTAGAAAACACGGGGACATCCCTGGTCAGGGCAGCCACCAGGGATCACATAGATGTAAAGGGGCTGCACAAGACTGGCCCCGCCCCTCACTGACTGTGATGCCATGGAGAGCTGGCCCCATCTCTCGCCAGCTATAACACTGGGGAGAGTGAAAGCTGGCCCTGCGCCTCACCCAGGCAGCAGAGAGAAGTTGGCCTTGCTGGCAGCGATGTGGGTGAGCTGGCTTGAGGTTGTGAGTGTGGGGAGGCTGACTCTTCCACTTGTCCACCGTGGGGTGGCATGTGCTCAGAGGTAATGGCCACAACCCACCCCCATCCCATCCCTCGTCACTCCTGACAGTCCACAAGAGAGCTAGCCCCTCACCAGCTGCAGCTCTCGAGAGATGGGTCCCTGCAATCTTGCCTGGACAGCACAGCAGAGCTGACCCTGGTGGTGGGGGCATAGATGAGCCGGTCCCAACGGCTAGAGTATAGGAGAGTTGACCCTGCCCCTCATCTACTATGAGGAACTGTGGGTGCAGAGGTGATGCCCACAGCCGCATCTGTGGCAGGCAGGCAGGATTGCTGTCCCTGGGGTTATGAGGGGGGAAGAGTTGGCCCCGCCACTTGTCTGCCGTGAGGTGTTGTAGATGCAGGAGTGATACCGACCTTTGTACCTAGCAATCTGTGGCAGTCCGGAGAGCTGACCCCGAGGGTTTGAGATGGGGAGAGCTAGCCCTGCCCCCTCACTCAGAAGAGTGGGTCCAGCCCTTTGCAGGCTGCAGCATCTGGGAGACCGGTCCCCACACCTTGACTGGGAATCTGGAAGTATGGGTGCAGCTAAGCCACCCACAAGCGCTTGAGAGCTGACCTTGCCTCCAGCAAATGCCGGCATTAGGTGGCCTAACAGAGCAATGCTGGAGAACTCGCCCTGTGGTGTGCTCACCAGCTCAGCTACCACCCAGGCCCAGATCTGGACTCTGAGTTGCCCACCCCAAAGTCGTATCCCCTGCCGATAGTTAGAACTCCTGAAAGGACCAGCCTTGTTGATTCAAAGCCGGAGGATCTCCATGACACAGGGCAACAATAGGATAATGGGGAGGAGTCCCTGCGAGGATCCAATATTGATGGTGTCACAGAAGCCAGAGACCAGGAATCAGAACAATGACTCATTGTAATGAACATTTGCAAGTAAGATATGTGGACAGAGGGACATACTGTGTGACACACTGTGACATACTACAGCTTCCATGATGGGATGTTTTCCATGCTTTGTTTTGTTTTATTTGTGTGTTTTATTTGGGGGGGCGGGGAGATTGCAAGGGCGAAGGGTAGATATGAGGTACTAGGGAGGTGAGGGGGCTGGGATGCATGATGTGAAACTCACAAAGAATCAATAAAAAGCTTCTAAACATTAAAAGAAACAACAGCCAGTTACAAAAAGATAAACAATGTATGAGTTATATGAAGAACCTAGAGTAGTCAAGTTCAGAAAAACAGAAAGAATGGTGATTTTTCTGGGGCTGGAGAGAGGGCTGTGGAAAGCACCATGGTTAAAACATTACACAGACTGAACAAGTTGTATTTTTATATTTAGAAATATACATGTAAACATACATACATATATTCGTAGTTTGACTCAAAATGGCCCCCATAGGCCCATAGGGAGTATCACTATTAGGAGGTGTGGCCTTGTTGGAGAAAGTGGGAGGGGACCAGGCTTTAAGGTATCAGAAGCTTAACCGGTGGCTCACAGTCTCTTCCTGCTGCCTGTGGATCCAGGTGGAGAACTCTCGGCTCCCTCTCCAGCACCGTGTCTGCCGGCATGCTGCCATGATAACTGACTAAACCTCTGAAAATGTCAGCCAGCTCCAACTAAGCATTTTCCTTTATAAGAGATGGCCTGGTCATGATGTCTCTTCACAGCAATAAAACTCTACAACAGAGGGGAATTTATGTAATTATATTATCTCAAAAATATTATTTAAAAATCTATTAACAAGACCAGAAGTTCAACAACAGCCACTTATCTGAGACATTTCTGCATTCATATGGTTTATTCCAAGTTACCAAAAATAGGCGCTGAATAGATTTTGAAAAATATTCAGACACTTTTTAGTCCAAAATTACGACACATTATCATCTCTTAATTCCTCTAACTATAATGTAATAAAGCCAAGCACAGTGGCACATGCCTTTAATCCCAGCTCTTGGACGGGAGAGTCATGAGGATTTCCGCGTTGGAGGCCAGCTTGATCTACAAAGCTCCTGAACACTCATTTGTTTATACCAGTATTTCTAGTCTGTCTTGCTTTCTAAGGGAAAATTAGCCGTCTTTTAAAACCCTTTTTTAGGTTAATCCTGCTGGACCTGGTGATGCAGACCTGTACTCTAGCTACGTGGAAGGATGAAACAGGACCATCACAGGTTCAAGGCCCCACTCGGTCACACACTGAGCCAGCCTGAGCTACTCACCCTGTCTGAAATAAAAGTGAAGAGGACTGGCTTGTAGCGCGGTGGTAAGAACTCCTGAGAGGCTCAGCCCGCACTAGCTACAAAAATTAACAATTATCTTCAGCGTTAGTGACACTAACAACGACAGGGGTAGTCTGCAGGGTGCCCCTTTCCATCTCGCCCCTCCGGCCTGTTACCGAGTGCCTGGGCCTGTCTTCCACTGCGGGTTACCAATAAAGTTGTTACAAAGTGACCTTGAGCGTCTTCCCCCGCCTTCTCCATCCGGGTGCTACGGCGCGGATAAGAGCCGCACCGCGCCTGCGCGCCCAGCCCCACTGCTTCGACCTCTGCCGCCGCTGCCGCCGACGCCGCCTCGGAAGGTAAGCGGAGGTAAGCGGAGGGCGCGGGGCCGGGGCGGAGCGGGCCGCCGAGCCCCATCCACCGGGCGGGCTTGTGCCTCCCGGGCACGCGGCCACGCCGGCGGCCTGCGCGGGGGCCCTCGGGGCCAGGCTGGGAAGGGCAGGCCCCAGGGGGGAACGCTTGACCTTAAGCCTCTTTCCGCGCCGCAGAGAGGAAGCGGGAGAGGAGCCCACGTCGCCTGTCACCTATATCCACGCCACGCCGCCAGAAGGAAAGATGTTCGCCTGCGCCAAGCTCGCCCGCACCCCCGCTCTGGTGCGTAACCCGGGCTTCGGCCCAGAGTCATGCCGAGGGACTGGCTCTCCTTCACCCTTGCCCCGATGTCCTCCCCGCCCTCCCAGTTCTGGGGCCCGCAGACACCTCCCCCGCCATGCGTCTCCCGAGGCCTATCTGTCAGGCCTACTCGGCGGAGGTCACAGCCTCCTTGCTTGCTCCTTGAGCGCACCCCTCCCCCACTTCTCGGTCCCTGTGGAGTTGGGGTGGACGCGAAGGTCGGGGTGCTGGGAGGTTAGGAGGGTGCCCCTGAGGCCTAATTGCCTCCGCAGCGGCGCTTCCCATGCGTGTCTGTAGGTCAAACTCGCCGCTGCAGAGGGAGGGACTTTGCTTCCATGTGTGGGCGGAGAAAGGTGGTGGGGAGCCCTGAAGCTTGCTTTTTGGAGGCCTTAAGTGAAATCTGGATCTAAAGGATTTGTCCTAAAGAATCAGGTCCCGGTTCTGAAGGGATCTTCCATGACCTTAGTGTCGTGGACACTCAAGGGCAGAGAAGCCAGGCTACAAGATGTATTATCGTGAGAGCGTTTCACTGGTTCTTAAGCTGCCATCGAACTGCTTAAACTCTGCATAGTAAACTTGTAATTAATGGGCATTTTAGGGATACTTTGGAAATAGCGGGAGCTCTGTTGACTGCTGGGCTGTTGTAAATGACAGATTTATACTGACACGCTAACATTCTTGTTGGCCCACGTTAACTTATTTAATTGCTACAGTTGTTGAAACTTCCACAGCATCACAGTCGCTTTGTAACTAATTATTCTTAGGATTTTAGTTCACAAATAGATTAGACAGCACGTTTTACAATTCATTATCATGAAGTGTTGTTAGCTTGGCTTCGTGTATTCAGAATGACCAAACAGCCAAGCTAATTGCACAGATAAATGAATCTCTGCTCATTCTCTTCTGCTTTTCTCTTTTACAATTTATAGTTACAAGAAAGGTCACTGAAGACTAGTCTGTATTCTTAATACATGAAGTTTTTACTCTGCTTTCATTAATAGATCCGAGCTGGAACCAGACTTGCATATAGACCAATTTCTGCATCAGTGTTATCTAGACCAGAGACTAGGACTGGAGAGGTAAGTAGTAATAATAGCAATTAGAAAATACTGCCAAGTAACTCATAGTTTTGATATAGTGAAGGGGTGTGTTAATGAATGGTTCCAGGGTGGTCTCTCCCCCTCCCCCTTTTTGGTGACCGACACAGCTTCCCGAATTTAGCAAATGTTTTAGTCAGAGTTCATATTTACACCCGAAGTTTTGAGGAATAGTCATGGTTATCAAAAAGAGCCTGCTTTGTTGAAAAGCGTATTGCTAACTGTCATATACAAGATAAGAATGATTCCAAGCTCTTGATTTTCTTTTTTATTATGCCATACAATTACTCACTAAGCAACAGTGTAAAGAAGTTACCATTTTGGCACTTACAGTAGTTAAAATTGATGTGATTATTAAATTGACCTTTTGCCTTATTTCCTGTTCCCAGGGCTCTACAGTATTTAATGGAGCCCAGAATGGTGTGTGTCAGCTGATCCGAAGGGAGTTTCAGACCAGTGTAATCAGCAGAGACATTGATACTGCTGCCAAGTTCATTGGTGCGGGTGCTGCAACAGTAGGAGTTGCTGGGTCTGGTGCTGGTATTGGAACAGTCTTCGGCAGTCTTATCATTGGTTATGCCAGGTAATCACTTATGTCCCAGAGTAAGTTAAAGAAACAGCGGGAGCTGTCATGAAGTAGGAAAGTAGTGGAGTGATAGTAGCTCCTTTGAATGAAGTGTCTGCAAGCAAGGCTTGCATTATATTTTTTGAGCTGTGTGGGTTATTCACTTACTCAAAGAGATGAAGATGGGCCTAGGGCACAAGCCTGTAACCTCAGACCAGTCAGGAGAGAGGGGCAAGCAGATCAGAATCGCTGAAAATGGGTGCAGACCAAGCATTTATATTCGTGTGCAAAGATAGCTCACTGCCTTTATGTCACCTGATTAGGGGTGAGTAAAAAGAATTTGAGAGACAAAAGCAAACTGGGAGGGGCGTAGCACCCCCGTAGACCTTCCTAGTTGGAAAGGGTTGGCACGTGTTATCTGATTCTTCACCATGTGCTAGGTGTTTTGGCATCATTATTTGAAGTAACCGTCACCTGTGTTGTCTCTCGTAGAAACCCTTCACTGAAGCAGCAGCTGTTCTCATATGCTATCCTGGGATTTGCCTTGTCTGAAGCCATGGGTCTCTTTTGTTTGATGGTTGCTTTCTTGATCTTGTTTGCCATGTAACAGAAATTACTGCCTGACATGTTGGCATTCATAGTAATTACGATGTAATTCTGTGTCTCTTGCTGTGACTACACAGAAACTGTAGTGCTGGTGTCATGGGAATGTACGTTATTTCCAAAGTCATTTCATTAAAGATGAAAACTTTAATTTTTGCTGTGTTTTGTACTTATGTGAATTTGGATCATCATAAAGAAGATGATCCATTGAGGCAAAGGAAAGTATAGCAGTTACCCTGGTTTTGAAAAACCTCCGAATGTGATTTTTATGGGAATTCTCTTACGTAGTGTTCCGCAGATTATAATTTGGGGAACTTTTGTTTCTTAATGTAAAGGAGAAATATTTTAATCCTTTGAGCTTCTTTGAAACATGATTAACATAAAAATAGTTTTGTGTTTGTAAAGGTTACCATGAATTCCAACACAGAAACATCCACCTTCCACATGGATATGGCTGCCCTTAACATGGCTTTAAAAAAGAATACTGTCATCTTCCTGGGACTTGGAAGCAGTTACTAGGAAGGAATGGACTTTTCTGTAAGCCTCACACTGAGCAGATCTGTGTCTGCAGTAAATAACCACCAGTGTTCAGACAGGATGCACTCAGGCTGGCAGTTAGTTTCTTACTTGAGCAAGCCTCTTAAAAAGCAGTTGCCGAAAGTGAAGTTAATTGGCTACATTTGTGTAATTCTGAAACCCTGCTGCTGCATTTAAAGACAAGTTTCGGAATTTTATTTTTTAAGATGAGAATTAGGACAATAGCTCTATTTTACTTTAGTGCCCTCTGCCTAAATTGGTTTCAGCTGAGAAAAAGCTCCTGAATTCTTTTTGAAGCATAGTGGGAAGCTTTTCTATCTGTATTACCTACGTGCTTGCTTAAATTAATTGCTTGCCTCTTAGCCTATAATAAGAATCTTGACCCTGAGAGTTAACAATTTGTATTCTAAAACAGGTTTCCCAGGTAGCTTTGTACCATAGTGTTGGAAAATCACTACTTAGACACAGTTTGCCTTATTTAAAAAAAAAAAAAAAAGCCAGAAGCTGTGACTATTTTTACCTGTTCATCTGGCCTATCAGATAGAAAATTCCTGGAAGAACTGTTTACAACCTCTAAAAGGAATGAAGGCAGCTCTGTAGCTAATGGTGGCAATCATTGGCAGTAGGGAGGCTGAGGTAGGTGGGAAACACTGAGGGGACCCAGACACAAAACCACACGTGTGTGTTTCTGTTTTTATAAAATAGGGAAGTCTGAAGAGACTAAACCACATACAAGTTACGGGAGCTGTGGCACACCCCTGTAATCCGGCACTCTGGGAGGCAGAGGCAGGTGGATTTCTGTGGCCAGCCTGGGCCACAAATCGAGTCCAAGACAGTCAAGGCTACACAGAGAAACCCTGTCTCCAAAAACAAAGTGGGAGCTCTAGGAACAAGGAAACGTGGGTAACTGCCTATTGCTTGTGGAGTTTCGTTTTGGGTAATTGAAAATGTTCTAGCACCAAATGATTGAACAATATAAGCGTGCTAAATCATCAAACTGTACACTTACTGTGTCAAACACGTGTTTTACAATTAGGTTCCTGTACTATGTAACAAAACGCACAGTAAAGTCCTAACATTTTTTTTTTTAAATCATAGAGAAAACTTAGATGAACTGATCTGTTCCAAGTTCATTTTAAATAAAATCAGCCTTGGTAAAGACTTATTCGTGGTGCTGGTTGGTAATGAAAGAAGTGTAAAACATTGGTGCCGGGAGAAGAGCTGCCTCTGGGAAGGGGGAGGGGCACACGCATAAAATAAATCTGCAATAGGGTGCACAGGCTTCAGTTCACTGAGCAAAAGTTAGAAACTGACTTACACTACAGGCTCTTTACCTAGATGGGGAAAATAAATCAACTATGGAGAAATAGTTACTATGTAGCATTTTGCTGTTTAAGACAGTAACCAAGTGAGCCAGTGCTTCTGCCTCAGCTTCCCAAGTGCTGGGCTCACAGGTGTGTGCCCTGTGCTTCTCTTCCGTGGTGCTGGGGTTGAACATTTTCATGTGCTACAAGTCCCAACACAAAGCTATATTTTTAACTCTGCACACTTCTGCTACAAACGCCACCTCCCTTCATGAGCTTTGAAACAAATACTGATACGGAAGACTTTTTAATAACTTAGTTTCTGAATGGAACTAGTAGAGATGTAACTTTCATACCAACCAAACATGAAATGACCCGTTTTCTCTGTTGAGAACACTCGGCTTATTTTAAAACTCCCAACAGTCAGGAGCACAGTTCAGCTCATTTACTCACAATGTTGTACTTGGCGAAGTGCAAGTTCTTAATCTTGCCATTTATTTGGTATTGTGTTTTGTTTAATGGGGGGAGGGGAGGTTGATTTTCAGAACTGGGAACCAAACCTGGCATTGTGCCTGTTAGGCAGACACTCCACTGCTGAGTTAAACCATTGTCTTGAAATATGGTATTTTTAATATTTTGGTAATTAACTCAGTACTAGTTTGAGTATGAAACGAACTTTGACCTAATGGAAAAGTTGTTACCTAGTCATAAAATCTAGACATGTAGTTGGTTAAAATTAAAACAGGTGAATTTCACGTAAGTGGCATAAGAGGTGAGATGTATGGAAGGGGTAGGAATCATTTTCCAGGGGAGATCACTTGAGAAACGCTTGACACCTTAGCCTAATTCTTGAATAGCGTGAGGACAGTAGAGAGGAAAGTCTATCGCCTAGTGAACAGCTCGGGGAAAATGAAACAAGGCCTGGAAACTGTGAGTTAGAGTTAAAAAGACCAGGGCTGAGCAATAGTGCCACACACCTTAAGTCCCAGCACTTGGGAGGCAGAGGCAGTTGCATCTCTGAGTTCAGGCTAGCCTGTTTACAGAGCAAGTTCCAGGATAGCCAGGAAACCCTGTCTAAAAAAGAAAAGACCAGACCAGTGTGGAATGGCTTGGAGTCAGCAGAACAAGTGGTTATGATAACAGATGTGCTAGTGAAAAGTTTAGGATGTTGTATGACAAGACTTTTTCCTGGAGAGATGTGCACACTCTAGATAGGGGCCCATGACAGACGAAGGTATGGCTATAACCAAAGTCCAGCTTGATAAACCAATGAGATTTTTGGGATTATTTACAAGAATATGTGTGAAGGGTTACTTAAAGAGCAGAAATGAAAGACAGCTACATCACCAAAGCCCACCCTAACATGCATGACAGCTCACAAAACGGGATGTGGCACACGCTGCAGGGTTTGAGCTGTTTGCCTTCCTACTTCCCTGTAGGGTGGAATGTTTCAATCTCTAAGGAAACAGAGGGCTTACCCTGCGATGGGGACCATGATAATTTTAAAGAATCTCCAAAGAACTGGAAAGATGGCTTTATGGTTAAGGGCATTTATCACTGTTGCAGAGGACAGGGGTTCTGTTCCCAGCCCCTACACGGTGGCTCATAACCACCTATAAGTCCAGTTCCAGGGGATCTGAAACCCTCTTCTGACTTCTGCCCATATTAGGTTCCAAAAGAAGTATTGAGTCTTACCTAGATCTCTAGGGCCAATCAGGAAAAGCAAGTGTTTACATTCCCTATTTACCGAATGCTACTCCTGATGAGACAGGCTTCACATATGGACTGCCAACACTCCAAACAAGCCTGCAAAATTAGGAAAAATCAACTCACTTCCCAAATTATATAGCCATTGTTTGGTAGTGCCAGGATCCAGATTCATACCTTTCTTAATTTTAGAGTCCATGCTTTGATTTTCAATGTGGTTATGTTAGGAATCCCAAGGAGAAATTGATTTGGCTAAGTAAGAATTTTGATTTTTGTATAATTTTGTATATCAAATGGAATCTTACAGGTGGACTTGGTCCTATAGAGAGAGGACTGATACAGTGTGCCTAATCACTAAATAACAGTTCAGAGCACAGCGTCTGAGAAGTGGCTCAGTTAAGAATGTATTGCTCAGCTAGCAAGTGATTCCACACTTAGCTCTTGAGAGAAGTGGTGCAATGAAATGACTGTTACAGATAAGGATAGTAAAAAATCCACTTGCAGTTTTGATGTCTTCATTGTCATGGCTGAGAGTTATCTGTTGGGATAGGATTGTTAAAATAGACTAGAGAGTGTGGAGTAAAGCACTTCATTTGAGAAAAGGATGTTGAAACTTATTTGCAATAGTTTTAGGAGTTTTATTTTATGGCATCTTCCTTGGTATTTGTTCAGCCAAGCTTCTTTTGAGTCATACTGCTCCCAACAGCATTGTCTGTAAAGACTCCTTAGAAGGGTCAGCTCATTGTGACTTGAATTAGAAGCCAATATTGATTTGTCCAAAGAAAATGTGGAAATATATTACTTAATGTGTC
>CM053752.1:69885458-69962146 GCA_028658305.1 Pachyuromys duprasi
TTAATGTGTCAACCATATTGTTCTGCAGAAAACTAAGTATGGAGGGCTAGGCATAGTGCACACACTTATAATCTCAGCACTTGGGAGATAGAGGCATGTAGATCTCTAGGAATACCAGCTCAACCAGGATTATACAATGAAACCTTGTCTGTTTTAAAAAAAACAGTTTTCATTCAAATAAAGATTTTTTTTTTTTTGAGATAGGATTTCTTTGTACTTTGTAGACCAGGCTGGCCTAGAACTAACAGAGATCTGCCTCCTTATCTCTGCCTGCAAGTGCTGGGATCAAACGCATGTGCTACCACCTCCTGGCAAGATTGAAAAAAAAAATACAGGAAAGGGGTAGTAGAATTGAAATTTCTAAGATTTTTATTACAGAACTCATTCAATAATAAAATAATTGGAACACTAGCTGGTGAACACTTTTTCACAGCTTAGATCACTGGTTCTTAAATGTGGAACACAACCACTTTGGGGGCTAAACAACTTGATCACAGGGATCAGATCTCCTGCATATCAGATAGTTACATTATGAACTGTAACAGTAGAAAATTATTGTTATGAAGTAGCAACAAAAATAGTTTTTGGCATCACTACAACATGTATTAAAGGGTTACAGCATTAAAAAGGTTGAGAACCACTGATTAGAATAGAGGGTTGTTTTTTTTTTTTATTGAGAAATATTGAAAGCATCTTGTTTCACAGGGTGGTGTGGGTGTGTGTGCATGGTGGGGGGAGGGCGTATTGTTCTTTCAGAAAACCTAAGTTCAATTCCCAGTACCTGCATGAGGCTGCTCACAACTACTTCTAACTCCACCTCCAGAAATGGAGGTCTCTATGGGCACTGTATTCACATGCATAAACCACACACATACATATGTATTTCATGTGTAAATTATGTGTGTGTGTGTATGTATCACATAATTCTCTGTGTAGCCCTGGCTGGCCTGGAACTCACTTTGTAGACATGCTAGCCTTGAACTCAGATATACCTGCCTCTTACTCCCCGAGCGCTGGTGCTGGGATTACAGGCATGGGCCACCATACCTGGCTACCATATTTTTTTTAAAGATGGGGGTGGGTGTTATTATGTAACCCTATCAGGCCTGAAACTTGGATAGCCACAAACACAGAGATCTGCTTGCCACTACACCGGCATAAAAATTTTAAAACAAGCCAGCAGGTGGCACATGCCTGTAATCCCAGCACTTGGGGAGGCAAAAGCAGGTGGATTTCCATGAGTTTGAGGTCAGCCTTGTCTACAAAGCTAGTCCAGGACAGCCAGCAAGAAAGAAAGAGAGAGAGGGAGGGAGCAAGGGAGGAAGGAAGGAAGGCAGGGAAAGAAAAAAAAAAGAAAATGAAAAGAGAAAAAATTTTTAAACCGCAGAACCTACTGCAGGTAGGTAACGTTAGAAGGTGATAATAAATATGTAGCAAACCAAATTACCCTAGTTTTGTGAATTGCAACATTGTTTCGAAACTTGTTAACTGATATGAAAAGCAGAGAAGGTGATCACCAGCAAAAGAAATGACAAAAACTCAGTGGTTAAGAGAAGGAGCTGCTTTTCCAGAGGACCCGGATTCAATTCCCAGCACTCACATGGAAGCTCACAACTGTCTGTAACTCCAGTTCCAGGGGATGCAATACCCTCACACAGACAGACATACAGATAAAACACCAATGCACATTAAATATTAATTAATTAATAACTAATCTTAAAAAATAAAAAAGCCAAGGGAGCTGCAGACAGAAAATGAGCTGATGCATGAGGTAACAGAATGAGCTATAAAGTGAACAGGGTAAGGAATGAGTGAAGAACATGAGAGAGACAAATTTAACAGCTCTACAGCCTGTGGCCTCAGAAAGATTCAAGAACCAAGAAACTTAAGAGTTTAAAATCTTAAGACATGACATAGATTTGGTAAATGATCAAAATTCGTGGTTATGGGCTATATAGATAGTCCAGTGAACAAAATGCTTGCTGTGTAAGCATGAGGACCTGTCCTAGTCTGGCTTCCGTTGCTGTGGTACAAATCATGACCAAAAGCAACTTGGAGAGGGAAGGGCTTATTTCAGCTTACCTTTGTGGCTCATCATAAATATGCTCAGTGTATTAACCACACTTAAGGTAGGCCCATGCCCAGGCCAACACAAATTAACTCAATGGTGTCTTCTTTTTCTTTTCTTAAGTTTTATTTATTTATTATGTATACAATATTCTGTCTGCATGAACATCTGCACACCAGAAGAGGGCAGTGTGAGATCTCCTTATAGATGGAAGAGCAGCCAGTGATCTTAACCTCTGGGGGAGGGGGAGTGTTTCTTGTTTGTTTGTTTGTTTAAAGAGAAAAAAGAAAAGATATGGAGTTGAGTAGGTGGGAATGTGGGGAGGATCCAGGGGAGTTTGAGCAGGAACCTGAATACAGGAATGGAAACAGAAGATATGGAGGGATGCTGCTTACTGGATTACCCAGCCCTCTCCTCCCCCTGTCTAGGAGAGATAGAATCACAGTGAGATAGACCACCCACTACATCAATCTTTATTAAAACAAAAATGTCCTTAGGCCAATCTGATAGAGGCAATGCCTTAACTGACATTCTGTCTTCCTAGATGATTTCAGCAAGTGTAAAATGGACAAAACCCAAAAGACAAACAACAACAACAAACAACTAACCAGCAAAGGACCCTCGTATCCACAGAAAAAGCCTGGCATGGCTACCTGCCTTGTAAGTCCACTGCAGAGGAAATGGAGACATAGGCAGGAAGGGTCTCAGGGCTTGCTGGTTACCCAGTCTAGCTGTAACCATAAACTCCCAAATCCAGAGAGAGACCCTGTCTCAAAAACCAGTAAGCTGGAGAGTGACAAAGAAAAACACTTGACACCAGCCTCTGGCCCACATACACAAAAAGTCCCAAAATTTGTAGTCAACTTGCTGAGTGGCTAAATTTGGTCATAAATACATCTCATTGAAGTTAATTATAAGGAATGATCATTTTTTAAAAACAGGAAATAACACTTGAGAAAAAAACTCTACTGAAAGTTCTACATTTTTGTAAATATGCTTTTGTTTAGGTCTTAGGTGTTTGATAGAGGAAACAATATTGTCATGTTTTTAGCATTTGTAAAGCCTTTAAAATAATGTTATTTCTATATAATAAATTATAAATCTGTCAAATTCTTAGACATAATGAGCACATCAACTTAGTAATATCATGATATTATTATTCTACTGATAGTATTATGGCCCTCTGCATCAATAAACACAGTCGATGGATTTGTCTTTGCTAATAGCGACATTATGCTCTGGCTTTCCATGATTTTCGAGACAGTTATAAAAGCCCAAACTTGTTGTGGTATGTGATTTTTAGAATATGTCATTTTATGAGCTGTTTCTTTTTCTTCTTTTTCTTCTTCTTCTTCTTCTTCTTCTTCTTCTTCTTCGTTTTTCAAGACAGGGTTTTTCTGTGTAGCCCTGGCTATCCTGGAACTCACTCTGTAGACTAGGCTGGCTTCAAACTTGGGAGTCCTGCCTGGCTTTGCCTCCCAAGTGCTGGAATTAAATATGTGAACTACCACCACCTGGCTATTTTTATTTTAATGACCAAGAGCATGAATATATGTGTACTCTTCTCGCACAATCCTCCCCACACCCCAGGCTTACTCATGCATACCACTGTAGCCTTTCTGCTGATGTGTTTTCCATATATACTACAGTTTGTTAGCCATGGTGAGGAGCACCAGAATCCCCCAAAAGCTTGCTAGAAATGCCAGTTTTAGAGCCACGCTCCAGGTCAGCTGAATCAGAATTTGCATTTAGACAAGGAGCGCAGAGGATTTTTAGACATATTAAACTTCAAATAGCACAACATTACAGTATCCACTTCTCTCAAACCCATGGCTCAGACTTCATAGCTGTCAACATCGTCAATTCGTTCACTGGAGATTGTTGCTCTCCTTGCACCCAGTGACGCTCAAAGTGTGGTCTGATCTGAAGCCATCTGCACCTTTCAGAAGATGGCGAGCTATGCCCCTTTTCACTTACCCTGCTGTGGGGAGCCTTTTGGCACCTTGCTGCCCCCCAAATTCTTGGCATCTGGCCTGACCTGGTTTAATGGCCTACCGCTTGGATACAATAGTGCATTCCTGGCTGAGCTGGGGCTTGTGATAAGATCACCTTCCTGAAACACCTTAAACCCTCCTCCCCCCTTGGGGCTTCCAAAGTAACTCTTTTGTGGAACTTGCCTAACAACTATCATTACACATCTTGTGACCCTTCTGTTGGGTTATCCTGTGATTCCTGGTCACTTAGTAACCCTACCAAAGGCAATTACATTCCTTCCACCCTGCCTTCTCCCTATAAGTTCTACGAAAAATTCGAATAAACGGAGACTTTGATCAGACAGCCTGTCTTGGTCTTCATTCTTCGCGTCTCTTGTCCTACCCCATTTTCACCCCCTCTTTTAGGGTCTCGTTCAACTGACCTGCGGGCCGGGTCACCCTTTGAGACCAAGATTTCATTATATACTTCAAAATGTCACAACTGACATCATAGAATCAGATATAAGAATTCTGCTGCCTCTTATTAAGCATGACATAATAACTTATAAACATGAAAATGTGCCAGGTGTGGGGGCCCATGAGTAGAAGCAGGCATAAATAACCCTATGAGTTTCAGGCCAATTTGGTCTACATAGAGAGTTCCAGGCCAGCCTCAAACAAACAGGTGGGGGGGGGGGAAGAAAATTTAATTCCATTTTTGTTTCTGGGAAATATAGTTTTTCAAAACTGTTGTTTATGTTATTTATTATTACGTCTTCAAAGACCTCAAACCAGAAACACAGAAAACCACTAATTTAATATAGCAGTGAGAAACAGATTCTAATATTTCACTTTCTACTTTATAGACATTTTATTTACATTTTACTTTGAACTCTATAGAGAGGTATGTAAGATTGGCTGGGTCTCTTAGCCTCTGTACAATTCAGTTTTGTAAAATTTGTTACTCTCTCTTTCTATGTCACATTCTTTCAACTATCAGTCTGTTTATAACCCCTAAAATTTGGCCCTGCTGCCTGGCAGGAATTTATATATATTTTCCACCTAATGTCATAAATAATGTATTTCCTCTGAGATATTTAGTAACTTAGATTTTTTTTTCCCTCCAGGAAGTTTCAATACTGAAGAAAAGAAATGACCTAAGATCAAGAGGGTCCCATAACCCAAAGATTCTTAGTTGTTCTTCCTGTAGCATGAGCTTGCATTCTGCTGATGTTGGCATTTAGTCAGCACTTTCCAACCATGATTCCATTTCTTACATTTGAATCTCAAGAACTCCGTCCTCAACAGCTACACAAGATTGGCTGAGTCTCTTGGCTTCTAAACAACTCAATATTATTCCCTCAAGTGTTGTATTTAGCAGAGAATTGGCAAATTTTCCCATCTCTCAAGAGATACTTAAAGTATCTGCTACTCTCAAGCTTTCTGAAATTGTACAAAAACAGCAAGTTTGTAACATTGAATATTGTAGTCGCCAGCGACTACCAATAGTAACTGCCTGCACAAGGGGCTGGGAATTAAAAGAGACAGAGAACACTAAGAAGTGATGCCAAGACAGTATTCTGATCAAGGCGCCATTTTTATTACAGAGTAAACGACTTATATAGGTTTCCAAGTAAACGTATCCAAGCAAAACAGGAAAATTAACCAAGCAAAACAGGAGGTTTAACTGAGCAAAACAGGAGGTTAGCTGAGCAAAACAGGAGGTATCTGCTGAGCAAAACAGGAGGTGTCTGCTGAAAACAACAAGAATAGTGAGCCAGCATGACTTGCATGCACCTGACCATCTCAGGTCCAATGGAATGGCTACCTCAGAATATTATCACACCTCTATTTGCACCATAGTATGTAACTTCATTTAAGTTATTTTACTGGGAAAAAAAAATCTTACTTAGTGGACCTGTTGGTGCAAGCCTTTTATCCCAGCATTTGGGAGGAAGAGGCAGGGAAATCTGTATGTTCGAGGATAGCCTAGTATACATAATGAGTTACAGAACAGCCAGAGCTCTGTAGAGAGACTGTCTTAGTTAGGGTTTCTACTGCTGTGAAGAGACACCAATGACCATAGCAACTCTTATAAAAGAAACATTTAACTGGAGCTGGCTTACAGTTTAGTTTATTGCCATCATGGTGGGAAGCTCGGTGGCATGAAGGCAGACATGGTACTGGAGAGGTAGCTGAGAGTTTTACATTTGAATCAGCAAGCAGCAGGAAAAGAGAGTGACACAGGGCCAGGCATGAGCTTCTGAAACCTCAAAGCCCACCCCAGTGAGACGCTCCCCCACCTCCTAATAGTGCCGCTCCCTTTGAGCATGTGGTGGCCTTTTTCATTCAAACCACACAGGGACCTTGTCTCAAAAGACAAACAAAAACCCCATGAATTATTTAGTATGCCTCCACACAAGAGTATTATTAAGGTAGTTTCTCCTAGAATCATTGTTTTATTAAAGTAGTTTCTCCTAGAATTATAGTCAGTGCCTAGACTGTTGATGCTTTGCAAATAAAAGAGCTAAAGCATTTGGCTAACACTTGATCTAATGGGCTGTGTCCAAGATAAGAAGGCCCCTGGAATGAACAGCACATTAATCTAAGGATCTAGATGGGTCAGTATGGGCAGAAAGACTTCTCTCAGGTTTTTTGGCATAAGGAATCCGTGGCCTTGGGTTGAGACAGACATTTAGGGAATCCTGAAAGACAGTTGATGGAATTGTCCCCTCAGATAGCTGCACAAGGTTGGACAAATGGCTAGCTGAGGTATCTCTGTAACATATCAGAATAAAACCTGGCAGCCAGGCTCTCCCAGGATCCTCAGTCCCTACCCGCTAAAGAGCTGGCTGATTATATAGGAAAGGGCCGCTGAGGGAAGGAATAATAACTATTTGATAGCAGAAAATTTAATACCAATGCTACTGCCACTTGAGATAAAAATTAATCAATCTGAAGACAAGAACTTCATTTTTTAACCAGGTGATGGTGGCACACACCTTTAACTCAGCACTTGGGAGGCAGAGGCAGGTGGAGCCCTGTGAGTTTCAGGCCAGCCTGTTCTATAAAGTGAGTCCAGGACAGCCAGGGGTACAAGAGAAGTCTCAAAAATCTAAAAAGCAAAAACAAACAAACAAATTTAAAAAAAGCAAAAAAACCAACCAACGAACCAAAACAAAACAGTAACTAAAACCTCAATTTTAATTGACTTAAAGTTTTTCTGAAATGTCTTAACATTTTTAGTTTTAGTTGTTTTTTTTTTTTTTCTCAATTAGACATTTTGTTAGCTGGAAGAAAGCAACATTTTAGTGAGAGTTTTCTAGACCTAGCAATTAATGATTTGGCAGTCCTACATTTTTGTCTATCATAATTTCAGCTGGTAACCTGAACAGCTGACATTTTGTTGATATAATTAGTGATAAAATACACTAACATGAATGCAGTATTACTAATATTAAAGGATGGTACTTTCATTTTAACTTCAGAACTGACAGTGTTAATAATCTGGTTTCTTTCAGGTTTCTCACGTAATTAAAACTAGTTTTAAAGGAAGATTGAGTTGGCTCCCATACATGTATACAGGCCAGGAAAGTATTAAAAGGTCCAGTGACACTGTAACTTCATTTTCATGCCATCATTATTATACTGCAGCCTCATTCATTCTCAGACACTATTCCGGAAAAATTTACAATTTTAATTTTGTTAGTATTCTGAAACAACCTGCTCCTGGGTTACCTAGCAACTTATGATGCCATCTTGTATCACCCAGCCAGGTGGCTACACTTGGGGCGTGGTTAGTGGTTACCTGACCTTAAAAGGGACAACTGGCCATGTGTTCTCTCTCTTCTCTCTCTCTTTTGGGGTGCCCCCCCCTTTCTCCTTTTCTCTCTATCTCTCCCCCCCATCATGGCCTGCTCTCCCTGCTCCCCCTCTCTCCACATAATAAACCTCTTTCATAGAAAACCTGTTGTAAGCCTCACCTTATTTATAAATTAATACTAACAAATTTCACTTGGAGTGGAAAAATTGAGTGTATTTTTTGTAAATACATAAATTTATATTCATAAATATAGATTAGAAACAAGCATTTAACAAATGGAAAAGCAGGAAGACTTTTTAAATAATTAATGCAAGACTTCACGGGACTTAGTCACATTTTCAACTTGTTTTTTTTTTTTTTTTTTTTTCCCCAAGACAGGATTTCTGTGTAGCTTTGGCTGTCCTGGACTCACTTTGTTGACCAAACTCACTTTGTTGACACTTTGCTGGCCTCAAACTCAGGAGAGATCTGCCTGTCTCTGCCTCCTGGGTTACTGGGATTAAAGTTAAGCACCACTGTGTACAGCTCAATTTATACATATTTACTGGACAA
This sequence comes from Pachyuromys duprasi, assembly GCA_028658305.1. NCBI lineage: Eukaryota > Metazoa > Chordata > Mammalia > Rodentia > Muridae > Pachyuromys > Pachyuromys duprasi. The sequence continues at coordinate 69,893,875 of CM053752.1, forward strand.
CCAACATCCCTAAAATCTTTATTAGGGATCAGTATGTTTTGCACCTTATTTTGGTTTTAGGGGTGTACCTGAACCACTCTAGAGTTGTAAAGGTTCGCCTCTTTTACTAATCAATATTTCTTCTTGTTTCAGTCTTAAGGTCTTATTACCCAATGAATATGAGTTTCTGCGGTGCGTGAACGCATGTGCACCACATGCCCACAAAGGCCAGAAGAGGTTGTTGGATGTTCCTGTTAGTGAGCAGCCATGTGGGTGATGAGAACTAAGCCTGGGTCTTCTGCAAGAGCTTCAAGCGATCCTCAGCACTGTGCCATCTCTCCAGGTCCTCCCCCAAGTTTTTTAAAAACTACTTTCAAACATTAACAGGCATTTCTTTGCCACTACAATTTACAAAGCAAAAGGAAAATATTGTGGGAAGAATGCCACTGCTCTGCTGTGTCCTCATTGGTATCCTTTAGCGCTCTCTAAAACATTAATATAGTTTTCTTAAGCTTCAAAAGCTTGAGATGATCCTATTGGAATTAGTATTTTTATATGTAACTACAAATATGTAATGGAAATTTGATAAAAGAGAACACACCACAATTCCAGTATTTTTTTTTTCCAGGAACAGATAGTTGCATTGTTTTAAAATATGGTGACAACGGGGGTGAAAGACGTTGTATTTCCTTTGAACATACTCCTATGAAGCCGACTATGTACTTGATGGGGGTGGGGGCGAACAATCAAGATCCAGTTCTGGCTTGGTTCAGTTCTGAACAAAGACGCCTCTGAAAAAAGGCTCCTCTTTCCTAAGCAGGGCTGACTTATTTTGCTTCTGTCCGCAGGTGGGGTGCGGGGATGATGACTGGCAAACCCCGACCCTCCCAAACCTTAAACGCATCTACCCAGCTCCGGCTTCCGGGGACCCTGAGGGTGGTCCAGGAGCGGGTCTCCGTTCAGGCTCCCACGTTTCTAGCGAGACCGGAAACCGACAAAGAGCTCAGGGCTGGGTTCCTTTAGGATCCCCAGCGCTCACCTCTCTTCTCGCACACCGCCCACGCCCTCCCTGCTCCCTCCAGCGCCACCTGCGCGCGCGTCCCAGATCCGGTGCCCACCTCCCGTGCCCGCCTCTCGATGGCTGCCAATCACAGCTTTTCGCAGTTCCCTGGTTACCGAAACAACGGTCCCTGGGCGCCCCGGCCACGCCCCTCCGGAACAGCTTCCCGCCTTTCGTGGTCTTCGCCCACTCACCAGCGTCCGAGTGTTCTTTGGTTCCCGCCTCCCCGCCCCGCCCTCCTGAAAGCCCGCCCCCTTTCCCCTGCGCGGTGGAGTCACCTGACCTGCGGGCGCGCCCACGGAGGAAAGCAGGAAGGGGCGTGTGCGTGAAGGGGCGGGGCGCGAGGAGAAAGCGGCGGGGGATGCCGGGAGTGGGGCGGGGAGAAAGCCTGTCAGTCGGATCTCGCGAGAGAGGACGGAAGCCTGTGGGAGCCCGTGGCCTTTAAAGCGCGATTCAGCCCTCTCCTCCGGGGCTAGTTTGTAAACACGGCTGGGCTCCGGGCTCCCGGGTGGTCGAAGGGACCATGAATTAGTGACCTGGAAAGGTGAGTGATGGTTGGAAGGGCCACCGGCTTGGAGGCTGTAGGGATGCAGAGGAAGAAGGTGCTAACATGGCGACGTCGTTGCCTGTAGTCCCCACCCCCCGCCTTCCACCCCTTTGGCGCCCCTGCTGTGGACCCCAACCCTCCGGACGGCTGTGGCCGCGCCGCCGCCTCTGGCCTGGCGGGCCGACCGGACCGTTAGGTAACGCGGCTGCGGCTCCGGCCCCTCCCTCGCGCGCTTTCCCAAGGCTGAGCGAAAAGGAATAACGGCTCCTCTCAGACCCCTCCCTCCGATTTATCATCCTCCAGAGGTCCCCGGGGCGCCCTTCGGATCCGCCCAGCTGACGGGGAGACCCCCGCCTCAAGCCCTTGGTCGGGCCGCGAGAGGGCCCACGCTGGGCCCCCCACCCAGGACTCAGGCGATTGAGGACCGCGGGGTTTGGGATGGTGCGGTGGACAAGGATTGGAGAGCGTGGCTGACAATCTGGCCGGGGTTCTGGCTTCGGTGGAACGCGATGGAGCGTATGGTATGGAGAAGCTGGGAGCTGGGGGTCTCGGCCTTTTCCGTCCTTCCTGCCACCCTCACACTTCCCGCCGCCACCCCCTCTTTTTCCAGGTGGGGCGGGGCTGAGGTGTGGGTGCAGGTTGATCCTGCTGGCCTCCCTCCCCCCGGTTACCTCGATCGGTGTTCTGCAGAGCTTTTGTAGGGAAATAATATGTGCCTTTTATTAATACCCCAGGGACTAGGGAGAAAGGTAGGTGTGTGTGTATGTGTTTCCCCGTAGTGTTCGCTCAATGAACCAGACCTAGGAGGAGCTGTGAACTATTTTTATGCACCTAGATAATATAAAATTGTCTCTTATTAATGGGAGTCTTAGAACCGAGGAGGTCGAGTAAAATAACCATCACCATAATGGAGTAAAAGGGATTACTCATGATAGACCTTTAGGCCTGTTGACTAACACCTAGATTACCTTGTGGAAGTTTCTCAGGGATTATAAATTACGGAGACATTCATTCATACCAAGCATGGAATGCTATCTTTGAAATCAGACCAAACACTGTTCTCTGTGTTCGTTTTGTCTTCTTTGAAGAAATTCTTAACCCCTGGACTTGGCCATTGTCAAGTAATAGCCATTCCAGGAATACTCTTTCAGAGCCAAATGGCCTGGGTCTATTGCACCAAAATTGTAAAGGTCAGACTTAAGAGAAGCTTATTTTAAGCCAATTAATTCTAGGTGATTTCCTGAAATAGAGACGCAGGAGGAATTTTGTATTTTTATTTGCTAAACCTATTTGAAGAATCGCTGCAATAAACTTTTTTCAAAAGTATAGAAATATTTTGTAGCGTATTCTGAAAACATGTCTGTATAAGTCAAGAAAACTAAGTTCATGGATTTTTAAGGCCATCAATAATAGAGTGATAATTAAGCTTCTAGGTATTAAAAATAATTAATTTTTTTTCAAGTTCGTAGTGTGTATTCTACCCTCCTAAGGTGTTTTTCAGTCTTAGTTTTTTTTTTGAAACAGGTTTTCTCTGTGCAGCGCTGGCTGTCTTGGAACTCTCCATAGACCAAGCTGGCCTTAAACTCACAGAGATCCACCTGCCTCTGCTTCCCGAGTGAGTGCTGGGATTAAAGATGTGAGGCATTATACCTGGCAGTTCTTTGCTATCTTAAATTTTAGAGAGGAGCTTTCAAAGACATTGTCTATTTTATTTTTGATACAAGGTATCAAAATACTCCTATAGATTACATAGAAATCCCTTTAACCTACAAGGCTCTTGTATTTGGAGCATTATGTTATCAAATACATTACCTAGAAATTCTGGCATTTATTTTTATTTGGAGAACTGATAAACTAAGATAGTGATGGAAATAGCTATCATGCCAGCCCTTTAACAATAACTGGAGGGGTACTTTTATGTGTATGAAAATTTTAAAGCTGTATTATTTTGAATTGATACTATCCATTAAAATCATGGCCAACAATAAATCAAGAAATCTATGTTTTTTAAATAAATTTTTAAATAATCTTGAAAACTTTAAATTATTTATTTGTACTCTTCTAATCAATTATATTGCTAAATATGGTAAACGGCTTTACCAAATGTGCTGTTTCCACTCATTCTTGCCTTTGGACTCTTCCAATATGATACATGCTTCTCTGAACTGGTATTACTTTCTCTTGTTACTGTTATTGAAATGCCTTTAGAAAGGTTATTAAATCTTTCATATTTAAAGTAGATTTTTTCTACTGGAACCCTCCTTGATTAGAATTCAATGAAAGTAATTGGAAAATTCAGTTGACCTCTATGAAAATTACTACATATAGTACTTTACTCCCTGTATTAACTGGTAGCCTACAGAAACTACCTAGCATTGTTATATAGTCAATAGTTCAACATTTTGTGTTTATCTTATATTCACATCTATTTCTTTAGACTGAAAATTTCCCTGAGATGCAGTTTGTTCTGTGTTTTTAAGAGTTACTTATTCATTTTATGTATATGAGTGATCTGTCTTTACACACACCAGAAGAGGGAATCAGATTCCATTACACATGGTATGAGCCACCAAGTGGGTGCTGGGAATTGAACTCCAGACCTCTGGAAGAGCAGCCAGTGCACTTAAATAGCTGAGCCATCTCTCTAGCCCGTGGTTTGTTTGTTTGTTTGTTTTAAGATTTACTTATTTGTATTTTGTGTGTTTTGCTTGCAAATATGTATATGCATTATGTATGTGCATAGAGGACATCTTAAATCCTGAATTTCCGAAACTAGAATTAGAGATTGTTATGAGCCACCAAGTGGGTGCTGGGAATTGAACTCCAGACCTCTGGAAGAGCAGCCAGTGCACTTAAATAGCTGAGCCATCTTTCTAGCCCATGGTTTGTTTGTTTGTTTGTTTGTTTGTTTGTTTTAAGATTTACTTATTTGTATTTTGTGTGTTTTGCTTGCAAATACATATATGCATTATATATGTGCATAGAGGACATATTAAATCCTTAATTCCTGAAACTAGAATTAGAGATTGTTGTGAGCCACATTGTGGGTGCTGAGAACCTGTTTCAGCTTCTCTTCAAGAACAGCAGGTTCTTAACTAATTCTCCAGCCTTTGTTTGCTTTTCTATCCTTGCATGCTTTTTATTTTGGTTTTTCCAGACATTGTTTCTCTGTGTAGCTTGGCTATCCTGGGACAGGACAGGCTATCCTCAAGCTCATAGAGCTCTGCCTGCCTCTCTCTCCTCCTGAGTACTGGCATTAAAGGAATGTGCCACCACTGCCCTGCTGGAAAGTGGGCAGCTCTTTTTTTATTGAGCTGTATATCTATCTATATGTACAAAAACCTCTATATGTGATTTGGCTTTGTTTCTATGTTTATGTGTGTGTGTCTGTCTGCTTGTCTGCTTTCTTGTCTGTGTGGGGATTGGCGTATGTGTGGGGGTTAAAAGGACAACTTTAAAGAGTATTTGTTCTCTTGGATTTTGAGGATGGATCCCTGGTCCTCAGGCTTGGTGGCAAGTGGTTTACCTACTGAGCCATCTCATTAGCCCTGTATGTAACTCTGGTGTTGAAGAAATAATGGTCAACATCACAATTTTTTTGAAGATTTATTTATTTATTTTATGTAAATGAATGCTCTATCTGCATGTATACCTGCATGCCAGAAAAGGGCACCAGATCTCATTATAGATGGTTGTGAGCCACAATGTGGTTGCTAAGAATTGAACTTAGGACATCTGGAAGAACAGTCAGTGCTCTTAACCACTCAGCCATCTCTCCAGCCCCAGACATCACTATTTTTTGTCTGTGGGAAAAAAATCCTAGAAAACCACTTTCTTTGTGATATTTCTCAAAATTTAAAACGTTAATGTATCATTTCATAGAAAATGGAAATGTTATGAGTCTTCAAGGCCATTGGTAATTGTAATTACGTGTTTTATGTTACATAGATATGAAATATACAATTATAAATGTGTGATATATATGTGTTCTCATTTATTTTATTGACAAACTGATATTTTCATTTTAAGATAGGTTCTGTGATGCTTTGTTCTTTTTGTCATTATGATAATCTTTTTTTTTTTTTTTTTTTTTTTGAGACAGGGTTTCTCTGTGTAGCCTTGGCTGTCCTTGTAGACCAGGTTTGCTTCCAACTCACAGTGGTCCACTTGCCTCTGCCTCCTCAGGTGCTGGGATTATGGGCTTCGGCCACCTTACCCTGCTGGTTATCATTTTTAAGGGATTTAAACTTTCATTTTGTCATTGTTTATATGTATAATGTGTTTATATTGCGTGTATATATGCCACAGTTTGGGTGTGGTAGTCAGAGCAACTTTATGGAGGCAGTTTTTTCTTCCACCTTCCATGGATTATGGGTATTGAACTCAGGTTGCCAGGTTCACACAGCAAATGCTTTGCTGGCTGAGCCATCTACTGCCCCTAAAATTATAATTATTTATATTTCTTCTCTTTCTTCTCCTGTTTTTTGTGGGGGGAGGGAAGGAGTCAACAAAAGGGATTCTGAATATATCCTGGCCGTGTAGATGTACTTATTCAGGTCCATATTTTAATCAGTAATTCTCAACCTTTCTTTCCGTTAATACCTAAAATTAAAAAACACTTGAAATATAGTAATAAGTGACTTGTTACCATGAGATCCTTGGCAAGGTTCTTAGATAAACAGAACAATTGTACTTGACAAATTGGAAAATGTTGTTGAGTTATTTTAGTAGTATATGTTTACCTTCATCTGTACCGTTTGCTCTTTTCTTTTTTTCTTTTAATTTTTATTTATTTATTTGGTCTTTTTGTTGTTTTTGAGACTTTCTCTGTGTTGCCTTGGTTTTCCTGGACAGGCTGGCCTCAGACTCGGAGATCTGCCTGCCTCTGCCTTCCAAGTTCTGGGATTTAAGGCATGTAACACTTTTAATGTATGTTTTCTAAAATGTTTTCATTTTGTCTAATGGTTTCTAAACTTTTGCATTATAGTTTTCAACTTTTACTCATTTGGTTTTACCTTTCCTAGCATTGTAGTTTTCCATTATATAAATTTTGTGATGTTTGATGATTATGTACAGTTAACCAAGTCACTTAAGCCACTTTATAAACTTCTTGGTATTAAATGTCTGAATGGAAAAAAAAAGCTTTCAGTTTTTGCTATTTATTTGAGATAGGATGTCACTCTGTAGTGCAGGCTGGCCTGGAACTCAGCGTGTCTCAGACCCACAGCAGCCCTCCTGCATCAGCCACCCTGTCCAGCTAATATTTAGTAAGTTTACTTGCTTAATTTTGAAGACAGGATCTCATTATGTAGCACTGGTGCCCTGAATGGGCTGGCTATGCTCTACTTTTATTTTAAACATTGAATTAATGAACATATTTTTGTTTTTTTGAGACAAGGTTTCACTATGTAGCCCTATATTTTTCTGTTGTATAAGCTTTGCAGTATTTGCTACCTTTTCTTCCCTTGACTTGGTTATATAAAATAAACTTAATAGAATTACCTATAAGGTTGTAAATATTTGTGGAGTTGGCAGGCTCACACTGGCATTTTAGTGAGAGTGTGCTAGCTTTATATCATTTTGCTAACTTTGTTGTTATGATGTGGTTACTTGATTGGGAGTTATTACTGGAAATAAGTTACATTGCTTAATAGTTCAAAACTATATAGTTAACCATATAATTTTATAAGTTACTGAACAATGACTTATGTTCTGGGACAAGTATGTTTTCTCTGCCACATCCCTGTTTCTCTTAAAGTTTACTGGAACCTATGAAAATTTATGACAGACTGATAACATCATTGCTTAAATTATGTGCACTTTGCACATTGAGCTACTTTCTGAATTACAGATTTTATACTAAATTTTCTATCATAAATTTTTTGGCACAATGAATGTAGTTTTAAGGTAGTTGTTAGCACCCAAATTATGAGCTGTGTTATGTTTAGGCAAATTATTTGTTTTCTGAGCCTCAGTTTGCTTTTTGTTGTTGTTGTTCTTTGAGATAGGGTTTCTCTGTGTATAGTTTTGGGTGTCCTGGAACCCACACTGTAAACGAGGCTGGCCTCAGACTCACAGAGATACACGTGCCTCCTGAGAGCTGGGATTAAAGGCGGGCGCCACCACTGCCCAGTCCTCCTCTACTTGTCTGTCTGTCTGTCAGTCATCTATCAACAGGATTTCTCTGCCTCTCCTGGAACTCACTCTGCAAATCAGACTAGCCTCAAATTCAGATTCGCCTGCCTGCCTCTGTCTCTCAAGTGCTGGGTTTAAAGGCATGCGTCACCACTGCCAGGTCCCTCAGATTTTTTACTGAGACCAACGCTAAGTCTTGTACACAGCTGTGTCAGGCTGGTACTCTGCATGTTATGATGGTTGCTGTCAGAGTTTATTCAGAAATTCTTATTTCCTATCGACCTAGCTGTGCTTATGATGTGATTTGAAGACATTTATTTGGTAGCTTTGGCAACAAATTTGGATTTTTTCAGAATCTGTAATTGTTGTAGAACCTACACTACTTTAGAATTTCCATAAACCCATTCCAGAATATCAATTTGTTCTGTATGCACCCTTTTCCCCTCCATGCAGTTGTGTAGCATATACATATTTTGGGATTATAAAAACTGATTCCATAGTTTCCACTAAATCCACCATCAACATTTTAGTGAGATCTTTCATACCATCTGATGAAGTTAAAATGCCACAGTACTAAAATTTGTCTTTTGAAGTCTTTACAATGAATACAGCTAACATAGTTTACCATCAATTCTCAATTACCATGTTAAAAGCTGCTGGTGTCTTTTGTAATTTATTAGGTATGTTTTAATGGTGAAATATGGATATTGGACTGAGATGTTTTTCCTTTCATTTTCTTGAAAGTTAACATACTTTGAGAAGGAGCAAAAGAAGTGAACTTACTGCTATTATATAATGGGAATTATATGTAATCTGTATTTTTCCTCTTTGTAATGATTAGTGAGTTCTTATTACTGATGATTATTGACTGATTTTTAAAAATGTGTGTTATGTACCTGCACATCCATGAGGGTGTGTGCATGTCAGTATGGTTGTTCATTCACATCTGTGCACACATATGGAGGCCTAGCAAAATTTTGAGTGTTTGTCCGGGTTAGTCTCTACCTTATTTTTAAAGTTTTTATCATCTTCATCATAAGCTGTCACTTCTTGCTTTTTCCATGAGTCTTGGAAATTTGAACTCAGGTCAGCATACTTGCACAAAAATATAACTTTACCCACTTTTAATTTCCCAGCCCTGAATCATTATAATTGAGGTGTGATTTTCAATTTCTCATACATACAGTGTGATCTCTAGCACACCATAAACCACACATTGTAGCCCAGGTATGTAATTTCAGCAGTGGGAAAGTAGAGGGAAGAAGAACTGAGGTTTAAAGTTGTCCTTGGCTACATTGCAAGTTCCTTGCTAGCCTAGGTCACTTAAGATTTTACCTCCCAAAACAAAAACAACCTTGGCTTGCCTGGAACTCACTAGAGAGAATCTCTTTCCTTTGCCTCCCAAGTGCTGAGACTGAAGATGTATGTATTATACCTGGCCCCCAAATATTTTATATGTAGATCCTAACATTTAGTAAGGGGAAGGTAGTAAGTATATTTTCTTCACATGTTTTGAGTAAAACATTATTGTAAACATTATATTATTTAGCTTACTCAATTACCAAATCTAAAACCAAGATTTTATTAGTAAAACTTAATCTACTATTTTTCATATTTGTCTCTTTTAGTCTATGAATTCTAGAAAACATGAACTTGCCTACTTAACCCCAGGATCAGTGGTCTGGGAATAATTTAAAATAAAGTTTAACTTTAAAAGTAAACTAATTTGGTTTGTGTTTTGTTTTTTTTCTTTTGCGATAGGGCCTGACTGTAGCTCTGCCTGCAATTGGCTATGTAAGCCAGGTTAGCTTTTTTTTCCCAGAGATCCACCTTTCCGTGCCTCCTGCCTGCTGGGATTAAAGGCATCGTGTCCAGTATTACTTTTTTTTTTTTTAATTAAAGACACCTTTTGTGGTATTGGACTAATTTCACTATTTACATACTCATTCTTGTGTGCTTTTGCATCTCATCAGCTTTGAGATCAAAGCTTCAGTATACTTTTGGTAATGATATGCCTGGGAAACATCTGTTGAATTTTGTGAGGGGAGAAAAAATTTAAAACTACTGCTTCCCTCATTGAGGTTGGGAAAACATTTCTCACTTTTGAGAAGTTTTATTTTTCCCCGTTGATAAACTAAGCATTTCATATCCAGTATATACAAGGATAGTTTCAAATCTACAGACTAAAGTTTAGCTTAATTCTCAGAGGAGATTTTGGCATTAAATGTATAGTGTTCAGTTCCTAGCCATAAAAATAAAGAAGTTTGATGTAGTATTAAGCATTAGGAAAATGTACATTTAAAGTCAAAGTAAAATGCAGTGTAACTTTTGCATAAACTTAATACTGTTTGAGTTCATGTCCTAGTCTGTATTTTACACAATATTTTCTTAATTCTTTCTGGTGTCCATCAAGTACGTGTGAAAATCATAGTGAAATCATAGTATTTACATTTTCCTAATAAAGAAACCTTAACATTAAATGGGAAATAAATTGTTTTTAGGTTTTGGCTATAGGTTTTTAGACTTAATGGACTTAATTTGTTAGGACATTTTGCTGTTCCCAGGGTAGTTCTAAGATTATCTTGTACTTTGTGGTACTTGTGAAGTCACAAGGAAATTATGACACAGAAAAGTCCCTGTCTATTTATATCGTTCTGCTGCCCTTGGATGACCTTGAGATAGAGCACAAGCCTATCCTCCGGTACCCTAATGTTTTTGTCCACTCTAAAGATTTTCTATTACTGACTTATAAATTACCATACACTTAGCATCTTAAGACTCTAGTGAGAATTTTGTAATTTTGGTTTCTTAAAAACACACAGAAATGTTTTGTGTGTGTATATATATGTATATATGTAATATATATGTATATATGTATTATATATCTAATCCCAGCTGTGGGGAGAAGAGGCTGCTTCACAGCATGTGACTTTTAATTTGCCATGTTCCAGCAGCACCGTGGTTTTGCCAGCTGTAGATAGTTACTGTGAGTGTGTGACATTTGGAATTCTGGGAACTTTTCAGAGGCTGTATAAATGGGGTGGCTGTTGGTGGCTGTTTGGTTGTTGGATGCTGTTGGTTGCTGTTTATCAAGTAGTCTTGCATAAAGAAGTAAGAAATTAGATATCCTGATGGTGAAGATCAAACTTGACCTAAGGAATTCAACCCTGCTAATCGTAGGAAGTAGTCTAATGATAACTTTACCCTTTTTCCCTCAATCTTCTTTCCTCTCTTTTCTAGAGTTAGGGGCTTAAGACGGGTAGAAGAGGGAAAAAGGAACCCACAAAGCAGCAGGCACCAGCTACATAGGAGTACAAAATTATTTTTGAAGGTCAGGAAGTCTAGATTGGCACATTGGGTCCTCTGGGATCCCTCCTCTTTAACTGAATCATGAAACCATTGGAAGTACATTTAATAATAAAGTTCTGTGTGGTGTTTCAATATATGTATAGATTATGTTGTATTTTCAAACAGGTGAAAAATCCCTCCTTAGTCCTCTCACTTCTCCATAGTGAAACATTCAAAGTCTTTCTTCCAGCTTTTATAGAGAAAAGTTCATAACGTTATCCAGAGGAGCTTCTTGCTTCTCTTCATATGTAACTTATAACCCCGAGATCAGCTTTCCTCACCTTCCGACTTTGTGTAGACTGCTAATCACCATTGCTTTCATTAGTCACTGTTCTCTTGCTGTGAAGAGATACCAGGACCATATAGCAACTCTTACAAAGAAGAACATTTAGTTGGGGCTGGCTTGCAGGCATACAGTTTCAGATATTAACTCCGTTAGCATGGTGGCAGGAAGCATGGCAACATGCAGACAGACATGGAGCTGGAGAAGGAGCAGAGAGCTCTACATCCTGATCCATAGGCCGGAAGTAAACCGAGCCACTAGACCTAGCTTGAGCTTCTGAAACCTCAAAGCCCACTCCCTAGTGACCCACTTCCTCCAACAAAACCACACCTACTCCACAGGCCACAGGTCCTTTAGTGCCACTCACTAAGGACCAACCATTCAAACACATGAGTCATAGGAGCCTTTCCTGTTCACACTACCACATGTAATTTCTCAGTTTTCATACTTTTCTTTTTTTCTCATTCTCATGGAACTCTACCTCAGGACAGTGAATTTTCTGATAGTATTCTGAAAGTGGAAGGTAGTAGTCATTAAATGAAAAGCACAGATTTTATTATCAAAACTACAAGATACAATTGATAAAACTGTGCTTTGCCTTTAACAGAACTACAATATAGGAAAGGAGGATTAATTATTATACCTTTGTCAATAGAGACTTTATCACACTCTTATTTAAAATTATCACTTCTTAAAATTACAAGACCGGGGTAGTGTGTCCAAATAAGATTTGGGTTGAGTGAGGAGAATGGGGCATTTCTATTTTTGAAAAGCATGAAAATGAGGACCAGGGGTAGATGTGGGAGGTCAGGGAAGGCAAGTCGAATATTTAGAAAACAAGTATCTTTGGGGAAGCTTTCATGTGACACTGTTCATTAATGCTGAGCCTTTTAAGGTTGTGACTTTGTAAGCCACAAAGCTGCTTACACAGTGTGTCCTACTACCACTCAGGACTTCTCTTGGATATATAAGACCTGAGTATGCAACCAAGGAAAGATTGACTCCTCTTCAAAGCCGGTGCCTTCACCTCGGCTCTTTGTAGTGTTTGGCTCTCCATAGAGTGCATACTGTTGGCAGTACTGGTATCATAGGGTACAGATACTGCCTTTGCTCATAGATTAGTTATGTCCAGGTGTAAGAAACATACAGAAAGTGGGTAGCATAATATTGGTGAAGGAGAGATTTCTTACATCTGTGCCTTTCAAACTATAAAAGGTTTTTTTGTTGTTTGGTGTTTTTCTTTTTTGAGATAGTTTCTCTGTAATAGCCCTGGCTGATCTTGAATGGCTTTGTAGACCAGGCTGTCCTTGAATTTACAGAAACCCACCTGCCTCTGCCTCCCTGAGTGCTGGGACTGATGGTGTGCGCCACTACACCCAGCTATATTTTTAATGTTTACCAAAGTCTAGATGATTATGGATAGGAGCTGTACAGGATAGGTATGGCTGCTTAACTTTGTTGCTTTAGGTGGTAATTGCATTGCTATGTTCAAAATGCTAGTTCTAGATCTTTTGTTCAAAATGCTAGTTCTAGATTTTTTGTGAACAACTGCTGAAATAAGATCATAAGCATCTCTGTACAGATAGGCTTATAAAAGTGGACATTTCTCTGAAAACAGAATAGTTGGCAGGAATATGTCTGCACCTGAAGTACATGAGCATTTTTTTAGTGTCATCACATAGAGCCAATATTCAAGGCCAATCTGCAGATGATAGAATACTAGAATGAATACTAGAATACTATGAATACTAGAATATTATGAATACTAGAATGCAATGGATGAGCGAAGAAAAAAAAGTGAATTGTGCTTTGGGAGAGTAAACACATATACACCATCCACAAAACTGTCCTCTGAATTGCTGTTCATTAATAGCTAATTTGTATAGCTAAATAACCTGTTTTGAATCATTTCTCCATAAGGAACGGTTTGTATTTAACAGATTGTTGTTATTTGTTGTTGTTGCCAGCTTTGAAATGAGACACTTTCTGGTTTCTGATTTTATTCTAGGATGTGTATGTGTGAAACATCAAGCTGTTTGCATGTAAAGGACACTTTTAAACTAGGGCCCATAGATTTTTATTGTGTAGCTACAACATTAAATACATTAATTTCTACTCTGAACATGGTGATGCATAGATTCATCAACTCTGACATTTTACCTGTTATCTGTACTTCATGTATATTCTGCTGAAAATCTTATTTTCTTCCTTCACCATGGTTCTATTGCCTTCCCTCCCATTTTTAAAATGGTTTTATATCTAGTAAGTGATAATATGTTTTTAATTTGGGGGGCTGTATGGTGAACATCTTTCTGAAACATTTGATATTTTGGAAGAAACTTTTATAGAATAAGATAAATAGTAGACAAAATTTAAATATAAAATATGTATCAAACTGTAATAAGCTTATTCTCTTCTTCTGTCCTTTTTTCTAGAGATACTAGATGGCAACTTGGGAAGTGCTACTTTCTTAGCAAGACTTAGAGAGCCTTGTCAACAGAGTGAAGCTCATGGCCCACCAGCTACCAAGGTAAGAGAATTTGAGCTCCTTCCTCCTCCTACCTAGGAGAGAGAGAGAGTGTGTGTGTGTACATTCATATCATGAGTACAGATACATCTTGAGGCCAGAGGTCAATGTCTTTTTCATTTCTTTTTTATTTTTTTCTGAGACAGGATCTCTCTGTGCAGCCGGCTGTCCTGGAACTCTCTTTGTAGACCAGGCTGACCTCGAACTCAGAGATTCACCTGCTTCTGCCTATCAAGTGCTGGATTAAAGGTGTGGGCCACCACCACCTTTTTGTTACAGGGTCTCTCAGTGAATCTGGAACTTACTGATGTAACTAGACTGGCTGGCCAGCAAAACCAGAATCTCTCCTGGCTCTTCCTCATTAGTGCTGGCTTCTTTTCCCCCCCTTCTCCATGAGTTCTGAGGCTCTCTTCAGATCTGTACAGAGAGCACTTCACCAACTGTGCCATCTCTCTGCTCCAGAGTAAAGCTTTGAATGTAAAGTTGTTCTTTTCATATCATAATGATTGGTCTTTAGTGAAAATAACAGTTGTTTCTGTGCAGCAGTTCTCAAAAAACATTAGTATCCTATATTGATAGTGTTAAGTATAAGCAGGGTGGAGGTCTAGAGGGTTAGCAAATTTAGAGATGGTCTTTTGGAAAGAGGATGTGTATTAGCATGTGAAAACACACTGAAGACTTAAATTCTTTTAATTTTTCTTAATCTACAAGTTTTTAAACTTACTTAGCTTTTTAGCAAAGAGTCCAAATATGAAAATCGTAATTCACCTAAATATTTGTAATTTTAGTAACAAGTTAATCTAGGAAGTAGTTTGTGGGTTACAGAATTATTGGGCAAAAATTTTACTTAAAAGCCATGTAAACTTACTTGCTTTTGGAATGATTGAAGCTTATACCATGAATGTTGACAGCTAATCCAGAAACATCAAGTTGAAGTTATAGGTTGTCACTTATTCCTTTTTGAACTATACATGCCAGCTATAGTGATGTTAGAGAAATGAACTATGGTGATTTTTGTGTGCAAGCTATTTATTATGTAGTTCCTAAAAATGGAAGGAAAACAGCAATTTAATAAAGGCAATCTGGTTTGTAGAATCTCTCTAGACACGGTAAGCTAATGATAGACATTGTCTGATATATGAAGATGCATAAATTGATCTATGAGTTTCTTCTTGAATCTTGAGGTTCAAATCAGAAGAAATTGCATGGATGGACAGTTTTTAAAATTTTTACTTCCCAAATTATGGAGAAATTGAAATGTAGATTAATTTGAAAAGTAAACCAGCCGATTAGTGGTGGTGCATGCCTTTTATCCTGGCACTCTCTCGAGAGGCAGAGGCAGGTGGATCACTTGTGAGTTTGAGGCCAGCTTGGTCTACATAGCAAGGTTAGTACAATATCTGCCCATTTATAGTGCATGAAGCTTTTAATAAATATAAAAGTCAGAGCAAGGGCAAGCATAGAAAAACCATAGAGCTATATTTTACAGGAGGTAACATATGGAGCCACAATCAAAACAGATGCGTGAGTAGCCCCAGAAGCTCTCAGCCCAACTAGACCTTTGGATTCACGAGGGGGGGGGATGAGTGCCTTATCTCAGATAAGGTGAAAGGCCAAACAACTGAGGCTGCCTTCTGACCTTCACATGCAGGTGGTAGCGTATGTGCTCACACTTAGGAACATGTGTGCCCATGTGCACACATGTACATCACATACACAACTGAGGCTGCCTTCTGACCTTCACATGCAGGTGGTAGCGTATGTGCTCACACTTAGGAACATGTGTGCCACATGTGCACACATGTACATCACATACACAGCAATAATAATAATAATAATAATACACTGATAATCTAAGATGCATGGTGTTTCAGATTAAGTGAAGGAACATAAACCAGCATAAGCAAATGGTGAGGGTGTTCAAAAGCACACAAAGAGGTGCTGGAAAGATGGCTCAGTGGTTAAGATCAGTAACTGCTCTTTTAAAGGTCCCAGTTTCAATTCCCAATACCCACACGGCAGTTTACAACTGTCTGTAATTCCAGGATCCAACACTCTCACATAGGCAAATATGCAGGAAAAATATTAATGCACATAAAATAAAAATAAATTTTAAAACACATGGAAAAAAAGCTCAGATTTTATTCTTATCCACTCGTCTGACCTTTCCCTAAGTTTATAAGCTATAATCCTAAGACAAACTAAGAAATATTTCGTAATTTTAAATGGCTGGGGATGGAGACAATATTGTCAGACATGCAACAGAGATCACATGTCATCCTTAAAAAGACTGACTGGTCAAATAAAGAGCTGAACAGCCTATAGTTAGGTAGGAGAGGAAAAGGTGGGACTTCTGGGCCCCCAGAGAGAGGGAGGCTCTCAGGTGGAGGGTGGGAGAGTCGCCTTTGGGACATGGTTGAAGAAGGAGCAGCCAGGCCAAGACTAAGACGGCAGGAAGTAGGCTGGGAGAACAATGACAGAAAATACTAAAACAGGAGATGCTTCGTAATAATGACAATACCAAAATCTGGCCTGTGATCAGATCTGCACTGACATAGAAGTCATCATTTGAATACACAGTGCACAAAAACATCACTCCAACAATCTCCTCTGTGTGAAATATAACCAACCAGCTTGTCTTTTCCTTTGAGAAGGCTCAACTCTTCCCAGACCCACTCCACAATTGGCTAGGTATTTTGGAAATAGAAGTACCATCAGATAAATTGTTTAAAAATCATTTTTTAAAGACTACTAAATCAGGAACACATGGTCAGAAATCAGTGTAATAAATAGAAGTTTATGACTATGGTCTCTATGGAATACTTGCCTAGCATGTACACATCCCTGGGTTTAGTCCTTATCAACTCACATATGCACACACACACACACACACACACAATGTGAGAAATTTGTACCCACATCTTAAATATGTCATACCCATATAATTTGATACAATATACCTATTGAAAATGATAACTAAGGAAAACATTGTGTTTCCTACCTATAATTCTATGATATAGAAGACAAGTGAGAGAATTGTTCAAGGTTCAAGGCCAGCATGATCTACAGAGCAAGTTTCTGGCCAATCAGAAGTAGATAGAGAGGAATTGACTAAAAAAGAAAAGAAAATGCCTTCTAATTTCTAGTGTCGTTACTATTGAGTATTATGGCAAAATTTAGATAATTGCTCTTTAAAGTTGTAAAACATTATGACTGTAAAACTGATATATGTTCACATGACAGAATTGAAATACATGCTGCTGTGGACTCTTGATAGAAGCAGTCTCTGAATGTTAATACTGTAGGTGGTTCCTGCTCCTGACTCCTGTTTTCTCTAGTGGGAATAAATTTAAATTTTCTTATTAAGTTCAACAGCTGCAATTTAGTGTGTATTCTCAAAAGGAACATAGGATCTTCAGAAAACCAATTAAGACATGAACATTTTTGGGTTTTTGAGACAGGATTTCTCTGTGCAGCCTTGGCTGTCCTGGACTCACTATGTGACCAGTCTGGCCTCAAACTCACAGCAATCCACCTGCCTCTGCCTCCCAGGTACTGGGATTAAAGGCTTGTGCTTGCATGCCTGGCAAGACATGAACTTTTAAATGTTTGTTTTGCTCTGTTAAAAAAAAAAGATTTATTCATTTATTAGGTACACAATGATCTGCACACCAGAAGAGGACATCAGATCTTGTAATAGATGGTTATGAGCCAACGTGTGGTTGCTGGGAATTGAACTCAGAACCTCTGGAAGAGCAGCCAGTACCTTTAACCTCTGAGCCATCTCTCCAGCCCCTGTTTTGCTGTTTTTGAATGATGTAATATTGACATATGCAAGGTACCTAATTTCTCATTTTTTATTCTCAAAGAAGTTTATGTTTAGATTTTTACAGCAAGTATGATACTTTAATTTTAGCTTACATTTGTGGGTGTTTAGCTTTATACACATTTCACTTTATTCTCGTGAATGAATACATTTTAACAATTTAGTAATAGGATTGGTTAACATACCATAGCTTTCAAGTCTGGAGTAAGATGTTGAGGCCTTACTCAACTGATACCACAGTTTTGGATGGTTTTGTTGTATATTCTTTGGAAACAAGTCTTACACTATTGTCCAGGTTGACCTAGAATTCCTGTGTAGCCCAAAGTGCCTTCAAACTCAAGACATTCTTCCTCCATAAACATAGTCAGCTCTGTATCAACTTCTACATCAGTCAAATGGGAACAGAGTGATGCTTCATGTTTTTACATATAGAGTGACTTACAAATATATCAATGGAAAAATGTTAATGAGTGTGTAATATGGAGTTATTATCCAGTGTTTATAAAATCTTTTCGTTTGAAATTATATTGCTATATACTTTCAGAAGCTATAAAGTTATTGCTGGTCTGGAGAATTATAGCCTCTTTAACAAAAATGAGGGACCGGAAGCCTGAGGTAATACCACTTTATCATGTAAGCCATCTCTGCTACAGCTTGCTTTTGTTTTAAAGAAAACAAAAACAGTGACTTCACTTGAGTGTTTATGGCAAACAAATCATTGAGCTTATTTTTTATTTTCAAACATGTATTTAGATATCCCCTTTTATCAAACCACACTATGATTAAGTTAAAGCTTAGGTTCTGAAAACAGTGTATTCATTCTTAGACATAGAATCTGTAGGACTAATGTCTTCCTATGGCACACAACAATACTTAGTTAACATTGAAGAACCTTAAGCTTAGTTCTCTGACACTTGCTGTGGTTAATCTCTGATCTACACCACAAGTACCAGGCAAGGCATCTGTGTCTTCAGTGGTACTGAAGCACTGAAATGCAACTATTTACAATTTCCTTAGGAATAGGAATACCAAATTTTATATTCTTAATAATTTTTGAATTTCAAGTTAAGCACTTCACAAGCCATTTATAAGCTCTCTTGGCAGCTTCTGTTATATAAAGATATTTTCAACCTGGCTGTAAAAACATGAACCCAGATTTAAGGGTTTGAAATTGAGTTAGATTATCAAGGAGCTAACACTTAGAGTCTTTTAGAGGAGTTGTTAGCATTTTTGTCTGTAGATGCTTAAAACTGTTAGTATTTGTAGCTGTCTCCACCAGGTGTTATTACATAGTAGTAACGAGAACGAACATTGGTGTCAGTTGGCTAGGAAAGCAGCTGTGTAGGTAAGAAGCTTGTTTGGAGGTACTAAGTGTCAGCTCCTTACAAAGCTTTTTTAAAACTATCAATCTACATTTTTTTTTGTATTTAACTGAGTAAGGCATTGCCTCAGGTAGCTAGCCCACAGGTAACTGCTTGCCCTGGTGTGAGCTTACATTCTGTTGGTAATGACAGAGCTTGGGTTATCCTAGTGTTCTTCCTCTCTCCTTAGGAAGCATTGTGCAGTTGGATGTGAGTAGAGAAATAGAACCATATCAGTTTTACCTGGGTAAGGAAAGACATTTTCTTCTCATCTCCTAAGCCAGGATAGCCTTTGTTCCAGGACTCAACCAGTGAATGAGCTCTAAGATCAGTTCCAAGTTTAGTGACAGAACCCATTTTGAAAAAGTCATACAAACTGTATCTGTGTTGACATTCATGAGTATCTGCATGCACATGTTACATACATGTAAACAAGTATACACCACACAGCACACATACTATCTAGACAAGCACACCAAAATAATAATAAAGAGTAGGCAGATTTTTTAACATTTTGAAAAACTTATTCTCATATATTACGTCCTGATTGCAGGTTTTCCTCCCTGTAACTCCTCCCAGACAAGCTTTCTCTCTGTAGCCTTGGCTATAGAGAGACTTGCTGGCTGTTCTGGGACTTGCTTTGTAGACCAGGCTGGCCTCAAACTCAAAGAGATCTGCCTGCTTCTCTCTCCTTGAGTGCTGGGATTAAAGGTATGCACCACCCTTCCTGGCTCAGGAGTTGGCATATTTTTTAATGGGCCATTAACCTTGCTAGTTTCAATGTGATCTGCTTATATTTAAGCTAACATTAAATAAGTAAATAGTAAAGTTATCTATATAAACAAAACTTTATTGGGGAGGGGGCTATAGCTAGGATACAAAGTGAATAAACTGTAATTAAAAATAAAATTATAAAAGAAAACTTTATACAGATCATTTATATGTAAGAACACATTTTTTGATGAATTCTGCTGAGAACCTGATTACAAGTCTTTATCAAAAGATTTTTTTGATTTATTTATTTTGTACGTATATGAGTGTCTATCTTCATGTACACCTGCTTGCCAGTAGAGGGTATCAGGACACATTATAAATGGTTGTGGGCCACCATGTGGTTGCTGGGAATTGAACTCAGGACCTCTGGAAGAGCAACCAGTGCTCTTAACCTCTGAGCCATCTCTCCAGCCCTTATCGTAAGATTTTTAAGTAGAAATTTTGAAGTAGAGGGGCAAGGTTGTTTTGTGACAAGATATAACTGTGTAACCCAGGGCTGGTTATGATAATCTTGCCTCAGCCTCCTTAAGTGGGGATTTTAGGCATGTGCCACCACGCCTGGTTTACTTTTGGCTTTTCCTTGTCATTCTTCAAAGGTAAAAAGAAAAAAAAAATGGCTGATGTAATGGCTGCTGCCTTACCACACCCTAAGGGCTAAATTATTCTTCCTTTCTTTTTTTTAAAAAGAATCGTGTTTATTTATTATATTTTTATTGTATTTTTATTCATGTGAGCCAGAAGGTCAGAAGAGGGAACCAGATCTCATTATAGATGGTTCTGAACCACTATGTGGTTGCTAGGAATTTAACTCAGGACCTTTGGAAGAACAGTCTGTTAACCTCTGAGCCATCTCTCCAACACCGCTTCTTCCTTTCTTAACACTTTGATGGAGTTGGTTGGACTTATACCTGTAATTAAAGCATTTATGTGAATTTTTCTATTTCAGCAGTACTGTATCATTATAAAAGTTCTTGATTTTTGGTGAAATAATAATGTAATGATTGAGTGTTTTTTCATTTGCAGAAAGCAATGCATTTCAAGAAGAAATAGTGCAGTTTGTAACAATGTTGAACTATTTTGTTTTTCAGTGTCTTTGCCATGAATCAGAGGACATGATAAGCTGTTTAACTTAATGAAATTCAATTTACATGTGAATTCTGCCAGGTAAGTGCATGATACAATAGTTAATATTAGACATTTCAATGTTTTCTTCTAAATTTGAAATCTTATTAGTTTGATTTTCAGTGGGTACTCATTTCTAAATTATCAAGTTAAGAGCATTAAAATAACTGGTGTAGTGGCACAGGTCTATAGTTCCAGAGATTGGACCACCGCAAGAGCAAAGTCATCCAAGTATATGTTTATGGTCTTAATGTCTTCTAAATGAGTTCTTGATTATATAAGATGTGAGGAAAGTGTTCAAATGGCAGCTGTTACAAAATGCCTTGTACTCAAGTTCTCTTGATTCAGCTTCCCAGGTACTAGCATCATGAGGTAACACCAGTGCCCTGCTTTAAAATGGCAAGCTGTAAGTTGTTGAAAGGATTAATTTGGATCTCTAAGTGGAAATTCTGAAGTAGGAAAATAAACTTGACCCAGAAGTGTCTTTTTATAGTTGTATTTGAATCAATATCAAAATTGTTGGTTAGATCTTTATTTAAGCTTAAAAAGTCCCTTCCTCGGTATAAACAGGCAGACCAGTCTGCCTTAGAGGTGATGATTCCTGAAACTGGAGGGGAAAAAAAAACAATTTCCAGTTACCAAGTAATATCAGTTTATCCATCCAAGCCACTGGCTCAAGTATTGCAGGTGGGCTTATGGGAGATGGAGAGGAAGTGCCATGCTCTTAGGGTGAAAACTTTTGGAAATGATGATGGTGATGATGGTGATGGTGGTGTGTGTTTTTCCAGCTTTGAACCCTGAAACTGTTTGTGGTGGGTTCAGTTACTAGCAGCACAAATTTCATTGAGTCAATTCAAGGGTTAATGACTTTACAAGCCCTAGTCTCAGGAGATTAACTTTCATATTAGGGTAGAGGTTCACTTGAGAATGCCAAATCCTTCAGATTAAGTGATGTGCAAAATACTGTCTTAAATCATGAGAGTCATCAATTTTCAGTAGTGTCTAGACCTGCATCTAGAAAAAGTCTTTAAAGAGAAAGACTTCTTTACATTAGAAGTCTTTGCATAGAAAGAAGATTTTACATTGTAAGGTCTTCTTAAGCATGTGTTAGATATATATGAAAACTTTTGTTTAAATTTACACTTAATGCCATACTGTCAATTTTTTACTTAATAAAAACTATAGGTTATTAAAATAAAAGTCCCTTCCTCTGCTATTCCTCATTCCTCATGAATTTACTATTTGAAGAGACTGGATAGTTTCTTAATAGATGTTTGTGTGTATTGGCTTGGGCTGATTGTTGTTGGTGGTACTGTTAGATATGTTTTATATGTCTTACATATTCTTGTCCTTGGGATAAGGAAGTTTTACTTGATTCAGCTCTGATACCCTTGTTTATCTTCTGCAAAAATATTTTATTTTATTTCAGCTTTGTTGTTCACCTGTACTTTTGTCAGCTTGATCTAAACACACTGTAAAAATCACATCATTTCTCTTCTAATAATGTGGTGTGGGGGAGTTGAGACAGGGTCTTACCATATAGTTCTAGCTGGCTTTATTTGAATATGCTCCCTTTGCTTAGTGGGCTTCTTTTTTAATTTGTTTGTTTGTTTTTAATGTACCTCGTTGTTTTGCCTGCATGTGTGTGTGTGTAAGGGTGTCACATCCAGGAGTTACAGTTGTGAGCTGCCACATGGGTGCTAGAAATCGAACCCCAGTCCTCTGGAAGTGCTCTTAACCACTGAGCCATCTCTCCAGCCCTCTACCTAGTGATTTTTAAATAAATGATTCTTTGATGGTACATAACCATCTCAGATTTAAAAGTTTTTTTTCTGGAACACACATGTGTGGATGAAGTTACCTGTATTATTTTTGTCTTATTTCTTAGATGAGCTGTTTTGGCTTTGCTTGGTACTGCAGTATAAATTATATAGAACAGAGTACAATTTGTAAAGTTTTTTTGGTCACTCTTCTTTCTGAACATTGCCTTTTGTATTCTTTTAAAGAAACTTTTAGAACTAGAGACATGACTCAGTACTTAAGAATATTTGCTGGTCTTCCAGAGGATCCAGGTTTTGTTTACAGCACCTAAATGGCCTCTTGTAACTATGTCTAACTCCAGGGGATTTGGCGCTCTCTTCTGGTCTCTGCAAGCATTACACACACATAGTACACATACATGCAGGCAAAACACTCACAAATGTAAAGTAAAAATACCTCTAAAAAAAATTCTTTCCTACATTAAAATCATGAAGATTTTTTACCATATTCTTCCACCTCTCACTTCTATAACATGATTTGATTTGTGTGATGTGAGATGGCAAAAGGTAGGATTTTTGTTTTTTCTTGATTTAATATAACCTTAGAGACTCTCAAAGGACTTAGAAAATGAAGTCCACATACATTTCCTAAATTTATTTGAATATAGATAATTTATTTTCTGTAACTACTAATAGTCTTGTAGGGTATGCTTTTGGAAACATTTATCTAGAAGTTTAATTAGCCAGAGTTGTAAAGTGTATATTCTATACCTACTATTCTGTAACTACTTGGTAAATCAAATACTTTTTTTTTTTTTTTAAATATATGAGTGCTTTATTTGAATACCTGCCTGACAGAGGAGGGCACCAGGTGTCATTATAGATGGTTGTGAGCCACCATGTCGTTGCTGGGAATTGAACTCGGGGCCTCTGGAAGAACAGCTGGTGCTCCTAACCACTGAGCCATCTCTCCAGCCCAAGTCAAGTACTCTTGAAATAAAATTTGTAGAACCAAATTTGGAAAAGATTATTTCTTCTCCCACTGAAATGTAGTCAAGAGTATGCCTTTTTACAAATGTGTACATCTACTTCTGGACTCAATTTTTCCATTGTATTATATATTGACCATGTTTGTCTGATAACCACCCTATCTTGTTTTGTTTTCAAGAGAGGATTTCTCTGTGTAGCCTTGGCTGTCTTGGACTCACTTTGTAGACCAGGCTGGCCTTGAACTCAAAGCAATCCTCCTGCCTCTGCCTCCCAAAGTTCTGGGATTAAAGGCATACACCACCACTCCTGGCTTAGTCACCTTATCTTATAATTATTAAGAACTTATAATACATATAATTATTAAGTACTTATAAAACTTATAATTATTAAATATTGCTTTTATGTATTATTGTTATAATATTATATCTGATTCTTTTTCAATCTATAGCTTGATTATTGCCCTTCAGGATTAGCTTGCTTATTCTTCGGTCTTTGTCCTTTATAAATCTTATAATCAGAGCTCTCTCATGACTTACCCTGATCTGAAAGATCTTACTTGAGATAGAATATTTTACTGGCTCTTAACAGTATTTGAATATGATAGAGCTTCCATTTATCTATACCTTTAATTACTTGTGGAAATATTTTTTTTTTGGTGTGGGATTTGAATATTTTGTTTTCAGATGTATGGTTCACGATTTTCACTAGATTTACTTGTAGGTATTTGACTTAGCATAACAATGGAATTGGATAGTTAGACAACAGGGATATAATGGAATAAATGGGAAAGCCAAAAACTTAAAGTGAGGAAGTGAATTAACCTCTTAGGAAAACTTATTAAAGAAAAAGAAAAAACTAACAATATTTTTAATTTAAAGAGGAGATCACCATGGATATAAAGGACTTGGAAAAGATGAGAGAATTTTATTAATAGTTAGGCCAAATATATTTGAAAGCACAGATGGAAAAATTCCTGGAAAAT
The DNA here is from genome assembly GCA_028658305.1 of Pachyuromys duprasi. NCBI lineage: Eukaryota > Metazoa > Chordata > Mammalia > Rodentia > Muridae > Pachyuromys > Pachyuromys duprasi. Next base: position 69,918,569 of record CM053752.1, read on the forward strand.
AAAACTAATGTAAGTGTTAATCTATTTGAAGATACTGCATTTATGACTTAAAACCTCCTCACAGAGAAAATTCCAGGCTCAGATAACTGTGAGTTCTTTCAGATATTTAAGGAAGAATCAATACATGCTGTTTTCCTAAAGATTTCTTTATTATTTATGTATATGGGCGTTTTGCCTGCAGAAGTCAGAAGAGGACATCATACTCCCTCGGCTTGGAGTTACAGATGCTGGAAACATGTGGGTATTGGGAATTGAACCTAGGTCCTCTGGGAGAATAGCAAGTGCTCTTAACCACTGGGCCAACTCTGCAGCCCTAATACCAGCTTTTACACAGATTCTTTTAGAAAGTTAAAAAGAATTAACACATCCCAGCTTTAATTATAAAGCCACTACAAAATAACACATAGTAAGCTTATTTCTAATAAACATAAATGTTAAACAAATCCCGAGCAAAATATTAGCAAATAAAATCAGAAGATGTGTATACCAAGATGGGATTGCTCCAAACATTCTAGTTGATCTGTTTATCACATGAGAATCACTTAGCATGATTGACCACATTAAGAATAAATACACTTGAACAGGGGATACAGGAGGATTTGGAGGCGAGTGTGGGAGGGGTGATTATTTGTGTTTGAATTCTCAAAATTAAAAAAAAAAGCATCAAATTAAAATAAACATAAGGATCAGGTATGATATCACACACGTTTAATCTTAACACTTGAGAGGCAGGCAGAATCATGAGTTCCAGGCCCCGCTGCTCTACGTTGTGATGCCCTGTCTCAAAGAAAGAAAAAAAATATACACTAAGAAAATAAATAAAAGAAGCTATCAGCACCAGGCACACAAAGCTGCCTGGCCTGGTCTACATGAGACGTTGTTTTAAAACAAAATAAAAATTTCTAGAATAGTAGATATCGAGGGGAACTTTTTTTCTTTTCATAGTACTTTTATTGTTTGTATTTGGGAATTTTACATTATGAACCCCAATCACACTCACTTCCCATGTCTACCCCCACCCTTGTCTCCTCCGATAAATTAAAAAGAGAGAAAAAACAAAAGGTACAATTTGTGTTGCCCATTTACTCACTGGAACGTGGTCAAACTCCTGGTGGCCAGACTTAACTGAGTCCTTCCTCAACTGCGTCCCATCAGAAGCCGTCAGCTGTGGAGGGCTATACTTCAGCATCCTTATCACAGTCAAAGAGTGCTCTTCCATGGCTCTCTGTCCAGGTTTTTACTTTTTTTTGTTGCATGGCGGAAGCAGTTGTCATATAGACCTTCTGCGTGTCTCTTTCTCAACAGTGAGTCTGCAACCATCAATGTCATGGCAGAAAAAAGCTTTGTTCCCCTTTACTCTCAGCAGGAACATGGATCATGGACTTCCACATGGTCTCTGATGAGGGAAACTTTTTTTTAACTTTTTATTGATTCTTTGTGAATTTCACATCATGCACCCAGTTCCACTATCTCCCATCCCTTCATATCTGCCTTCTGTCCTTGAAACAGCCCTAAAAGAAAAATAACAAAACAAAAATAAACAAAACATAAAAAATACCTTGACCTGGAAGCTGCAGTGTGTCACAGTGTCCCACAGTGCACTCTTTTGTCCGCATCTTTACTTGCAAATGTTCATTGCCGTGAGTCATTGGTCTGGTTTGAGTCCTCTGGCTTCTGCTACACCCTCAGTGGATCTTCACCAGGACTCCTCTCCAATATCCTGTTGCTCTGTGTCATGGAGATCCTTTCATGTACTCCAGCAGTTCATAGATGAGGTAGATGTTAGGGTGAGCCAACTCAAAGCCCTTGATCTGGATCAGGGTGGTAGCTGAGGTAAGCCTGCCACCTCTTTTGTTCCTGTACTACCATGGCACCCACACTACCAGGAGGAGCTCTCCAGTGCTGCCCAGGCTAGCTCATTCAGTGCTGCAGCCTGCAAGGTCAGCTCTCATGCTGTTGGGCCAGTTCATCCACACCCACATCAGTAGAGCCTGCTCTATGTGCTGCCGAGTCAAGGTGCAGCTGCAGCCAGTAAGAGATAGGGTTCTCCAGAGTACCATAACCAGTGATGAGCAACAGCTCAGATCAGGGATGTCGCATGGTCTTTAGTGATAATGTGAGCCACAGACATAGACACAGACCCCCTGATGTATCTATGCATGGCTATGGAACCAGACAGGGCCCTCAGCAGCATCGCAGGCTGGGACTTCACTATGGCCTCCACTATGGTGGTAGGGCAGGCTACTAACCTCAGGCTACTTCTCTTCTTCCTCTCTTGATAATGCTCAAATGTTCTGCTTCTCTTTCTCTCCCATCTGCTCACCACATACTTGCACATGGCAGTGGCTCCTGCTGCTGCCGGGCCTCTGGGTGTCTTCCTCTAACCCTGCTGTACGTCAGGGCCGCTGGTAGGCCTCTGGGTGTCTTCTGCTCACCCTTGCCATGTGGTAGCAAGCTGGCTTCTGGGTGTCTTCCATTCTTGCAGCATGACATGGCTTGAGTGCAGATGGACTTCTGGGTTTCCTCCACCCTCCACCATGTAGCAACAAGGGAAACTTTCTTACTTTACTGTGTTGTCCAAAAATTTGGCACATCTGCTTCTTTCTGAGAGTGTTTTTTTGGTAATAAACTGTACCATCAATTCCTATAAAGTTGTTCAAGGACCAGTGTGGGTCCCAAATGTCCTTTCTGGAGTCTCTAGTAAAAGTCATTGTCATAATAAATATTAATTTGTTGTTCACCTTTTTTGCTTTCTCTCTTAAGAGCATATAAGTGGGAATTTCTCCATAAGCTGCCTGAATATGAATCATAATAGGGTGAACATAAAAAGTAAATATGAGAATCCAGCCATCTTACTCTTTTGAGCTAGACATTAGATTTGCAAAAACAAAACAAATGAAAGTCACTTTTTTTTGCTTCACTTTATTTCTAGCTGCAGTTTGTAAAAAATTTTAAAAACTCTAAAAAGATGTGTTACTGAGTAATAAATACACAGAAATGTTCCAAACCTAGTTGTAACAAAACAATACCCACAGATTGAATAGGTCAAGATTGAATGGTACAGTAAGATAATTTGTCTCTGTTTCTTGAAGAATAAGCCTCCGCATGTGAGGTTTGAATGGCTTCGTCCATCATGCTGATAAGACGCTAATCTAGAGTGACCTGGGCAGTAGTGTTTGAAGAACAAACAAGGTATACATGATCAAGCAGATGTTTTAGACTTGTGAATTAAGCCAGGCACAATGGCACGCACACGGAGTCCCAGCACTCAGGGAAGCAAAGGCAGGCAGACTCTGCTTCTGTGAGTTTGGCTTACAAAGAGAGGCCCAGACAGCCAGGGCTACACAGAGAAACCCTGCCTCGGAGAACAAAACACAACCAAACAAAAAAGACTTGTAACCTAACCTTGTGTCACTTCCGCAGTACTGTAAACCCGCTTAGTTCAAGGGAAGGAACATAAACTCTTGATGTGAGCAGAGCTGCAAAGAATTTGCAGCCATATTTTAACAACTTTAAAAAGAAGATGTTTGATGAACTAAAATTGTATTGTATAATTGAGTTGTTTACTATGCAAAGCCATAATTTTTCAAACAGTACTTGTTCGGCCTGTCAACATTTTATTACTAAGAAGAAAGTCTTTTCAGAACTAGGAGGAAATCATTTAATGACAGTTTCTTTATGATCCTTATTTCATGCTCTCTTTAGGATTTATATATCATAAACAAGTTTTGTGTGCCCTTCAGGATTTGTTTTATGGGGTGCTATAGTAAAAAGTACAGATTGAGAAAATAAATATTTATTGTTTATTAAGATCCTTTTATGTACCAAATTGTTCCAAGAAAATATATTACTGTAAAGTCATTATTTATAAATCTATTTGGAAAGGAAGAAACAAAAGAAATACTCTTGGTTTTTGAGACAGGTTTCTTTGTATAACCCTGGCTGTCCTAGAACTTGAATTGTAGACCAAGCTGGCCTCAAACTTGAAGATCCACCTACCTCTGCCTCCCAAATGCTGGGATTAAAGGTGTGTGTGATCGCTGCCTGGCTAAGAAATATTTTTTAGACCATCAATATTTACCTCTATTATTTTTCTTTCAGTTTTTGCCAGCCTCCAAGATACTTTTTTTTTCCTTTTTCTCTGAGACAGGGTTTCTCTGTGTAGCCTTGGCTGTCCTAAAATATGCTGAGTTACACTTGCCTTTGTCTCCTATGTGCTGGAATTAAATGTGTGCACCAACACATGTGACAAGATATTTTTTTCTTAATTTTACATTCTGCTGCTACTTCTCTACAAGTCTCTGTAATAGGGTGTAGAGTTCTTTGGGGATATGCCCAAGAAGGATAGAGCTGGGTCTTGAGCTAGATTGATTTCTGGCTTCCTTAGGAGCTGCCACACTGACTTTCATAGTGGCTGTGCAAGTTTGCACTCCTACCAGCATTGGAAGAGTGTTCTCCCTTTCTCCATACCTGCATGAGCTGTCATTTGTTTTATTGATGTTGGCCAATCTGATGGCAATGTCCATTTTCTAAAGCACAGATTTTGCATGTTGTATGTATCTACTGTCGTAGTAAAGGTGGAAGATGTAGCCTGTAGCCTGTGAAGCTAAGGCTCTGTAGATCAAGGATATGCCAAAAATATTCCTGTGTGGGGAGCCAGGGTGTTTGAGCTCAAGAATAGTGCAAGCAAAGCACCTCTAGTTTTTATTATTAAAGAGAGGAAAGCATGAGGTGACTTTACAGTTAGCTTAAGCAAAAACAAATACTGCAAGGGAATATACCTGGTGTTGTGTCTTACTGTCTTTGGTCATGTGAAGGAACCAAGACTATTTCTCCCTGGCTTTTGTCTTTTCCACAGAGAGGATGTGGGTTTGCCAGGGCATCCCCTCCACATTTACGCTTTCACATGCAGTCTCATAGTTTTACAGTTCTCTCTGCACTCTGCCCATCAATAGTTCACAATAAGTTCAAGCTTTCTTACATGGGCTCCACAGAAGACAGGGTTACATGTCAGCAGAATGTGTTAGTTCACATTCAAATAAAAGTTAGCAAGTTTGGTGGAAATCTGATCTTGAGATTTGTATTTGAAATTGTGTTTCACTGAGAAACATACCATACAACATTTCATTTTGTTGTTGCTTTGTTGCAGGCAGTACAACGACCTGTGGAATATGAGTGATGACAAACCCTTCCTATGCACTGCCCCTGGGTGTGGCCAGGTACTGTGTCTATTACTCAGAATAGTCTTGGATGCTTTTTTCATTATCTCATTGCTAAAAGAGACTGTCACTAGGTGTTACTGCAGTGATTTTTTTTAAGATTAGAATTAAGATAAAAAAACAGATAGAAATTATTTTTTTAATAATCTATTCTAGAAAAGACAGCGTGGTACAGTGGAAGTAGTTTATCTTATAATAAAGGTCAGAACCATAGGCAAAAACCCCGGACTTACATTATTTGTAGTATATCATTTGATTTATATTCATTGAAAATCATTGGTAAACTACCTAATTGGAAATAAAAAAGGTATTGCTGTATATAGAAATTATTTTACTTATTTGAACTCAAAACTACCTAATACCTACCTCAGATAGAATCACTAATCTATCAATGTTTTGAAGTCTAACATCTTTAATTCCAAGCATGTGTAGAAGCATTTTCAGGAAATGATATTTTAATTTTTAATAAAACATTACATTATTAATCTATTGCTATTACCATTATCCTACTCTTTTAACTACAGACATTAAAGAATCAATTTTTTTGTTTTTAATTTTTTTGGGAAGGGTGTTTTTTGTTGTTGTTTTGTTTTGTTTTCAAGACAGGGTTTCTCTGTGTAGCCTTGGCTGTCCTGGACTCGCTTTGTAGACCAAGCTGTTGTGGAACTCACAGAGATCCCCCTGCCTCTGCCTCCCCGAGTGCTGGGATGACAGTAGGCGCCACTGCACCCGGCTGAAGAATCTATTTTTAATGTGTAGTAAGCTTAGAGTACTCACAAGGAGAGTATAATGCAGAGCCATTAAAGTACTTCATTGGTTTTCATTCTTTTTTATTTGCTATTTTAAATTGAAATATAATTTATATACAATAAACACTGTATGTCAAAGTTTGGTTCTTTGGTGGTTTTTTCTTTTGTTTTATTTTTTAATTACTGATTTTGTTCACCTGTATGTGTTTTGTATGTTTGGGTGTGAGCACAAACATGTCACATCAGTTGTGTGGTGGTCAGAACAACTTGTAGGAGTCAGTTCTCTCTCCATACCTGATGCATTGGGGGGATCAAGCTCTGTTCATTAGGCTTGTTCATTGGAAGTAAGCACCTTTATCTGCTGAGGTATATCACCTAACTGAGTTATAATTTATTATATGTATATGTGCTCATAGCACTGGTAACACAGTCATGACAGTGAACATAACTCCTCACCCCAAAAGTTCCCTGTAGCCATTTCTAAGTTCTCTCACCGTTGTCAGCTTCTGACCCGCCTTCCATTGCTGTAAGCTTATCTGTACTCTCCAGATTGTATATAAGTGAATTCATAGAGTGTGTTAATTTTTCTGAATTCTTTTATAATAAATACAAAATTTCTCAATTGTCTTTGTCTAGTTTCTGTGACTATTAACTAATACTGCAGGTTAGGCATTAACCAGTTAATAAAGAAAATGGTTAATTATAAGGCAGGGATGCTATGATTTAATTAGACCCCCCTGAAAGTTATGTATTGAAAACTCAACCACTAAAGTCATATGCTAAATATACTTAGAGGTATGGCCTTTATGAAGTGTTTGATGGCCTTTATGAAGTGTTTGGGATCCCATGATTTTTTTTTACCTCTCAGCCTCTACTGTAGTGAGCTAAATAACCCTCTTTTTTTTCATTTGAATAAATTTATTCACAGTTCATCCAGCATCTGGCTTATTTCCAAATTTAGTTATCACAGATAAAATGAGTGAAATTTGTATAAGAGTCTTTATCTGTATGAATGCTGTCAGATTACTACCCAGAAGTGTAATGGTAGAGTCATGTGATAAGATTCCTCTTTATCCTTTTAGGAAATTAAAGATTGCTTTCTAAAATAGAAGGGTCGCTTTATATTCTCTTCAGTAATTTATAAGATGTTTAATTATGCCATATTCTTGTTAACATTTAGTGTTTTCTTTTAAGTTTGACTCATTCTTTTGTGCATAGGTTGTACTGTCTTATTTCTTTGATGACGAGTGAAAAGATAACCACTTTTGTAAGATGTGTTTATCAGTCATTTGTCTACCTTTATTATTACCTGAAGTTTTACCAACTCTTTTATCAGTTTTCAAGATTGAGTTGTCTGAGTTGGGAACCCAGCATGACATTTAGTCCCCAGGACCATCAGAAAGCATGCTGTGAAATGGAATTATTTCCATTTTTCTTGAATTTTTATGTTATGTCTATGGATGTTTTGTCTCCATGTAAGTCTGCTCCATGTTTATACCCAGAGCTTGCAGAGGAGAACAGGAATGCAGAAGCTAGGAGTTCCTGGGGGAACTGAAGTTTTAGATGGTTAGTCGCCAAGTGGCTGCTGAGAGCACAATCTAGATTCTCTGGAAGAGCAGCAAGTGTTACTAATCACTGAGATATTTTCTACCCTCTAACTTTACCTTTTATATATCATTATGGTGGGAGGTACATGTGCCAATTAACGTGTGGATGTCGTGACATAAGGACTCTTTCTTCCTGTATGTGCTTTTTGAGGATGAATTCCAGAGGCTTTCACAGCAAATGCCTTTATACATTGAGCCATCTATCATCTCTCCTGCCCAGATACCATTTAAAGTAGATTGGTGAGGAAATGTGTTTCTGTAAGGTGACAATTGGATCACGTTGGACAACTGGGACAATGTAGAAAATATGGAAGAAGCTTGCCTGCGTGTATTGTGGCTGAAATGTATAATGACCAATGAGGAGCACTAAAGAGATCAGAGAGGTAGACAACATCTTGCCTGTAGAGCTTTGTGCACATGGTGAGGTACATGCGTCTGTTGACAGAGCGCTGTGAAGTGAGGACATGAGATGATGGTGGTCAAGGCGGCAGGAAGATGGACTGGGGAGACAGCAGGAGAAGTAGACTTGAAATCTAATTTAGAGCTGTAGTTTACACACATTGTATATGGTTAAGTAAAATAAAAAGTATTTTCTTAAATTCTTTGAAACTAAAATTTAAAATATGACTTTAGTCCACTAACTAGATTTACTCTCTGATAAACCAGATTTAATTTTTGGATTTGGTACCAAGTTAAGTAAGTGAACTAGGTAGTCAACTTATATGTAGGTATGTGTAGGTGAGCACTTGTGTGCGTATGTGGAGGTCAGAGGACCACTTGTAAGGAATCAACCTCTCCTACCACCTGAGTGCCCGTATAGAACTCCGGGTGTCAGGCTTGTCAGCAAAGACTTTTAATGGTTCTTACTCCACAGTCAGTTAACCCTGTTGCTTAGAGCCTGTAGGCAGGCAGTATGCCAGGGGAAGGCAGAAGCTGGAGCAAAACTAACTGCTCAAGTCACAATCCAAGTAATGAAGAGGCACCCAGTCCCTGCAAGGCTAAATCCCAGATGGCCGAAGGACTCTCCAAGGCCCCCAGAAGACTCAGATTCCACCATTCCCAATGCTGCCACCCTGGGAAGAAACCTTTGGATTTTTGAGGAATATTGGAGCTCTAAACCAGAACAACAGATAATGCATTGCCTCTAGAAGTTTTTAAAGTAACCAACCGGTTTTGCTGTATTGTTCTAGAAGTCATTCTTGGAAACTTGGTCTCAAATAAACCCTAACTTTTTTATGTGTAAACTAGAATTATTGTTGTTATTTTGTGTGTGATCCCTTCTTAATATACACAATTAAAAAAATTAAAGCTATTACTTTTAATTAAATTGTGTGTGTTGGTGAGGGGGCTCTATTACTGTAGTTCCCATGAAAGCAGAAAACTGCATTGGCTTCTCTGGAGCTGGAGTTACAGGCAGTCTAATCCATCTAGCAGTCTAGCATGTTAAAACTCTTTAGTTTGTCTAGGAAACAGTTCACATAAATTCTATAAATAAATTTTATCTCCGCATATAATAGTTACTGTGTAAGTGTATATTTAAAAAGAATCCATATCCTTTATAACATTTCTCACCTGAACCAGATTTGGTTGTGTGTGTGTGTGTTTTTTTACTCTAATTCTCTGAGCGTTTTGTTAAATACAAATTTTCTGGGATGATTTTCCAAGGTCAGATTCACCTCTATTAGATAACAATTTGAGTGCAGTTTGTCCTTCACATTAACAAATGTTGCTGTCTTTGTAACTAAGAGTGATTTTGAGCTTTGTATCTTATATGAGAGTTTATAAATACATAAGCCTTATAGTGTCATCTAGTCACTCTTTTTCTCGTAAGACAGAGTTTATTTTTGTTGTCACATTACTCAGCAGGTAATGTGATGTTCTAGGTTATTTGGTTTTGATTATTACTGTTGCTGCTGAATATCCAGTAAGGCTAACTTAACATAAGCCCTTTACCAACAGACTACACCTCCAGCTCTGCGTGTTCCTTGATATTTATGGCCAGACTAACCCAAGCAGAGGGCAGTAGTTGAATAAAAACTATAGGTAAAAGTTCCTGAGTTTTTACCTCTTAATTTTGACAACTTTACAGTTTTTCAATGTGGCACGTATAACAAGATAGCTTATGAACAAGTGCTTTAGTGATCACCTTCTGTAGAAAAGTCACATTGGGAGGCTCTGCGAAACCTAAAATGAATCTTACATGAAGATTTAATGTGCAATGTAGAGTACAACATGGACAATTTTAATATAAGGATAAAAAACAACAGTGTCAAGAAGCTCTTCAGCGTGCTCTTTGTCTTGAGATCTTTGTTTCTGAGGGTGCTTGTCAAACGCATCATTACCAATTTCACCAAATGTGGGAAGATTTTTTTTTTTAAAGGATAAAGTAATAGGAAGATAGCCTGAGCGGAGAAGAGTTGGATTGTACTCCCAGTGAGTGTCTAGTTAATAAATGGAGAAAACAAGAGACAAAAGCACAGAAGAGTTCCTTCAGTATGGAACAGAGAGGTTCTAAAGAAGTAATAGTCTCATAAAACAGGGGCTAATTCTCTATTGGGGTTTTTAAGTAAGTAAGGTTTGATTCTCTTCTGCCTTTTTCAGATTTAAGAATAAACTGTTATTTTAAGGAGTTCACTTTTTTCCATTAGCATTTATGTAATGCTTGTGGCGGATTTGGAGGTCATGAGAGGTGTTCAGCTTACTTAGAAAGGTAGACATGAAGATAAGTCTTATGTGATAGATCCAATAATAAAAGTTGAGAGCACAACAGGGACTGGGGGCTTTTAACTTGAAGCTGGAGGGCTGGAGAGGGCTCAGTATTTGAGTGCTTAAGCTCTGTCAGAGGAAAGGAGTTTGGTTCCCAGCATGCACATTACAGCTTTGTGGAATCCAGCATTCTTGCTTTTACAAGCATCCATACACACATACGGACATAAATAAAAATAAAATAAATTTTTTTACAAATTGAACCTGAGGTTTGTGTGCTGGACTTAGGATGCTAATAGGTACTAGTGTCTTAACAGTTACACTAAAATGTTAACACCACCTCTTGTAAGGCGGTAGAAAACAGTGAGGGTTAATTCAACTTCTGAATCAGGAAATGGGCAAACTGAATGAATGGTTTTCTGTTTTGGGGAGCAGTGGTGCTTGATAAGGAGTTGTATCTAAGGTTGATTTCCAGACATGACTGTGTTGTGTTATAACTGAGTTACTGTTGACATGTGGTACTTACCCAGTGTAAGGTGAGAAAAAGCACAATAAGTAGCTTTAAGTATACATTCATTTTAATATGTGTTATGATTTTAAAAATCACTTTTTAAAGGTTGAAACTATTTAAAATAGATTCATTGTATTGTGGTTAGTATTTCTTTGCTGAATTATAACACAAGAACTCTTTACTATGGTAATATAAAGTCAGATTTCTCTCTCTCTTTTTATTCTTTTCTTTTTTTAATTGAGATGGGTTTTATCCTGTCTTAGCCCTGGCTGACCTGGAACTCTTTCTGTGTAGATGAGGCTAGCCTCAGATTTCTGAGCTCTGCCTCCCCAGTGCTGGGGTTAAAGTTGTGCACCACCATTCTGGCCTCAGATTGATTTCTTAATTTTTAGAATATTCTCTGTTAGAAAGTGGTAAGTAACCTTGCATCTACGTAAATACAGTATCTTATTAAAGTCTTTGAACTGTGAAATACATATTTCTTTGATAGAATAAAAGAATAGTGGTCCTTTTTTTTTTTTTGCCACAGGTTTTAAGTCTCTCAAATGAGTTATATACTGTCGTTTCTTGTTCTCCAGTAATGGATTTCTGTGATTATTTGAAATCTGGTATGTCTTTGTGTGCTAACAGTAGATTGATCGTCTTACAGTATATAAGCTGGTATTTCACTGTTAATGGTGGTTTCACGTGTTGTGGAAATTGATATCCTTATCAGTTTTCTTTGATCAAATTGAAAATCTTAACTATATTTTAAAACTTTTTGCCACAGCGTTTTACCAACGAGGATCATTTGGCTGTCCATAAACATAAACATGAGATGACACTGAAATTTGGTCCAGCACGTAATGACAGTGTCATTGTGGCTGGTTAGTATATACTTTTATTAATGGCTTATATAATATTTCACCCAGAATGTGCACAATTTTTGTGTATTCTGTGTAAATACTATAGTCTGGTAGTATTCCATTTGCTTCATTTCCAGTAAATGTTGGCAACGTATATTTACCCATTACGTTTCTATAGATTCTTTTGATCATTTCATTTTTGTGTGCTTTTCAAGTACCCATTTGAAGTCAGTTTAATGGAAGTTAATTAGAACCTGTGGAACATTCCTGCTTTTCACAAAGTGTACATTTAACTGAGAACTGAACTCATTGGTCTTTAGTGTTTCTTTTAGCTGTCGTGTACCTGGTTTTCAAAACTTTGAGATGATAGTAAATGATCAAATACTTCCTAAACTTGGTCATTAACATTTGTTTTAAAATGTTTCATGTGAAATATTTTATTAATAAAATACTCTGAAGCTGGGTTGTAAATCGGTAGTATAGTGCTTTCCTGGCACTCACAAGGCTCAGATTTTAATCCCCAGCACTGCAAAATACAATAAAATGTTCTTCATAAAGGAAACCTAAGTTCAGGTAGTGTTTGTCTGTGTGTGTGTGTGCATGTGTGTGTGTGTATGTCAATCTCATAGCCATATAGTAGCATCCTAAGCACATCATTATTTTTTATTTATAAAAAAGAGAAACCCAATTCATGCATTAGCTTATTGTCACTCTATCTACATTAGCTGTTTTCTTTGATGTTTTATATGTATACACATAGCTATATATTTGTATAATACATATTATGCATAATTTCAGTATATTTGCTTCTCTTCTAAATAAAGATTGTGATAAGTTTTCTGTCAGATTTTACATATATTTTAGTTCTTTTCACTCTCAGACCTGGAGATATGCATATCATAAATATAGAATATAGAATTCTTTGTTTTGTAAAGCTCAGCTTATTCTATCTATGATTCTAGAATTAACTTGAATACTGAATAGTATTAGTATTCTTAAATTATAACTTGGTCTAGAACTCAAAACACCATATGCAGTGTTTTGGAAAGATGTTTAAGCAGTATCAGCTGGTTCTTCCTCTGATATCAGTACTATGTTTTTGGTAATGAATAAATGAGAGAGAGCAAAATGATGGTGATTTATTAACACCAACTTATGGAGGGGAAATTTTTGACAGTCTTTATTACTGGAAGTAAAAACACAAAAGAATGAGGCATGCATTTCTTTGGAATGTGTAAATAATAAGTAGGACCACAACAAAAGTTAAAGAACAGTAAATACGCAAAATTTAAAAACTACCTAGAAAGGGTTTTCCTGGGTATGAAGGTCTTTGTTTCCTTGACATTTACTGTCTTAGACATTCTCTGTAAACATTCATCTCAAGACTATTCTTAATTTGGTTCCTAGAAGTTACTTTTCTGATTACATTTAATACAGTATAAAAATAGAATGTGTTTAGTCACAGCATTTTTATTAATAAGGAGATAAAGAATTCAACATAACTGTAAATAGAGCATGATGATCGATGATGATATCAAATAGCCTTAAGCAATTTCCATGTTAACCAGTTGTGTCTATGGTGACTTTCCTCAAGTTGATGGTACCACTAAAGAATCATCAGTAAAAGTGATGTAGCTTGTGCATTTTTAGACACCTTCCTCTTTGTGGTTCATACCAATCAGCTTAGACAAATCCTTTGGGTATGAACAATGGTCACATTTATATTGTCTGATTTGAATTAAAATAAACTTAAGCTGATATGTATGCATAAAACCCTCATTAAAATATTATTTTGGAGGTCTTTGGGTTAAAAACTAGGTTATACTTTAAAGATTAAATAATGGGTCAGATTATGGCTGAAGAGGACCCCTGGAGTAAGCCTGCCCTGTGTCTAACATGTATGATGAGTGTATTATTTTTGTTAAAAATATTTATGTGAAATACATGTGAGGGGCAAAGATAAAGTTGTAATACCTACTTAGAAACTCGGTAATTAACAAATACCTGACCTTCAGCTAAAAAGATTTTATCTTAAACCAATACTGTACTAAGTAGACTAGATTCTGTGTATACCTCTAAAATTGTTGTCCTAAAATGCATAAACTGTGAATAAAATTTTAATGTACTACCAACTCTAAACAGATCTCCCTTAAAATAATAAAATTAAGTTGGGAAGACTGGTAAATTTTGTGTTCGTTTATTTGTTCTACATACAATACATTAATACTCAGAATATATATTAAGATACACATTAAGAGTATATATTCAAATGTACTTGAAATAGTTCAGGTTATAAGAAAGTTGAGTTTGCATAGTAGTATGAAGGGTTTCGCTTTGTGGAGGGAACTTTTGCTTTAACTCTTTTCCCCTTTCTGTATTTTGATGTGAAATTGTATATTAAGTTTGACTTTATAATACTTTATGAACAGCTAGTGAACTTGCCAAATTAAAATGTGTATTTACTCTCTTAGTTTTCTCTAAATTGTATGCATTAACAATCATAATCTTTAATGCTATAACTTTTAAAAATTCTTATCACTTCATTAGATAATAGTAATTATATTTCCCAAATACGTTTATGTCACTCTACTCAGAGTAATACACTAAGCCTGTAGAATAGAGCTTAACCAAGTTTTGTTTTAAAGAAAGACATCTCTTCAAAGAGAAATAACATTTGACTGAGCCATACCTACTGCTTTGTTAATTTGCGGTGTTTTATAATCTTAACATGATCATTCATACTTGTGTGCTTACTTCTTGACATTTATTTCAGATCAGACTCCAACACCAACAAGATTCCTAAAAAACTGTGAAGAAGTGGGTTTGTTTAATGAATTGGCAAGTCCATTTGAGAATGAATTCAAGAAGGCTTCAGAAGATGACATTAAAAAAGTATGTTGTTAACCATGAAATTATAAAAATAACACTTTTGATGAAAAAGTAATGATGGTTTTCACTTCCTAGTTTCTCAGTCAATTTAAACATTTTGATGGGCTGTTTTTTAACTTTACAAAGTTTTCTTTATTGTTTGCATTAGATGCCTCTAGATTTGTCCCCTCTTGCAACACCCATCATAAGAAGCAAAATTGAGGAACCTTCTGTTGTAGAAACAACTCACCAGGATAGTCCTTTACCTCACCCTGAGTCTACTACCAGTGATGAAAAGGTTAGAACCATGGAAAAGATTACGTTTCATAAAATTTAATTTTTTACATGCCGTTTATTGTTTATATTTGTGGGTGTGCATGGCATATGGAGGTCAGAGGACAACTTGTAGGTGTCAACTCTCTTCGTACACTATATAGGTCTGAGGTATTGCTCAGATTTTCAGGCTTGGTGGAAGGCACCTTCATCAATTATACTAGCTCACTGTTCCCAAACTTGATTATCTTTAAACTCTTTAAAACATTAATGTGGTAAGTTTTACATAATTCAGTGTTAGATTGTAGGTTTTGTGTATAAAATCATGTGTGAATACCTTAGGAAAATTCCATTTTCATAGATCATCATCTTTATTAAACAATGAAAATTAAAAGAGAGAATAACAACCCATTTAGAAAAAGGGGTGTTATTTGAAGATATGAGAAATCTTTACATCTGAAAGTATTTGAACAAGATACTCAAGAGTGAGTAATTATTACTCCACATATATATTTTATATTAACAGTGAGTGATATTTTCTTAAGTAAATTAGTAACTTGGGCTTTCTGGGCTATAGTGATGTGTTGAGCTATGTTATGATGTGTACTTTACTTTTTCATGTGGAAAACATATAAAATAAGCATGTTTATTTAGGAACACTGTGCCTACACATAAAGGGATGATGACTGTTCCTTTTAAAATTGTTTTCATAAAATCGTAACATGAGTAAATTTCTACCATGAGAATATAGTCATGTATCACTGGCAGGGATATGTCCTTAAATGTCATAAAGCAATTTCATCATCCTTTCCAAAGCATAGTGTATTTACACTGATGTAGACAATATAGCTGACTACAAACTTAGTGTGTTACAGCCTGTCATTCCCAGGTTATAAACCTGTACTACTTGATATTACTGTATTGATTATGTAGGTAATTATACTAGTATTTGTATTTAAACATAGAAAGGCACAATTAAAAATGGAGAGTGGAGAGATGGTTCAGTGAGTTAAACTTGCTTCATGAGCCTGAGAACCTGAGTTTTGCTCCCCAGAACCCACCTTGTGCTACCGATGCAGTAGCACAAGCGCCAGTAGTCCCCTCATGCCCTTAAAGGGAGGTGAGAGGAGGAGATGGGAAAATTCCAGAAACTCAGGCCTGCTACCTAATTTACACAGTAGCAAACAAACTTTGTGTCAAACAAGATAGAAAGAGGTAGACTCATACCCAAAAGTTGTCCTCTGTCCTCTAAGTGTGCATGCCTGCATCCCCACACACAAACATGTACACAACACCTATACTCATCAACACACACAGAAACCACCGGTATAAAAAGTTATAAAGGGCATACTGTATAGGGCAGTTACCACGAGTAAAACTTGGAGCGGAATTTATATTGCAGGACTAAGTGAGTGAGAGTCAAGTGGATGTGAAGGCCTAGGACGTTACTTTATACTACTGTAGGTGTTACAAACACTATATGTAGACTGTACTAAATGTATCTTTTTAGTTTCAATAATAAATTAACCTGACTTACTGTAACTTTTATAAAGTTCTTCATTTAAAAAAAATTTTTTTTTGCCTAATAACATTTATCTTGAATGGCAAACAGATAGTATAAGCATACAGTAAAATTTTCTTTATTCCCTTATTCTATACTACTACTTCCCCCAGTACTGGGAATTGAATTTATTTTGGGCAGGCATTCACCCTGCCACAGAGCTACATTCCCTAACCTTAGAATTCTTGAAGCTAAGCATATACTCCCTTTCATTAGATTTCCCCAAATCATAATTTTAATGGTTATACTTTATCATTATCTTGATATACCTAATTATCTTCTTCTTTCTTAACATATGGTCATTTCCACATTTTTTATAGTTATTATGGATCCTGAGAACAGTCTTATTTCCCTGCAGAGCGTTCCTTTCCCTTTATGCTTTCTAGTTTTCTTTTTTTGTGGCTACTTTGTCTTTTTCTAGGGTTGCTCCTTCTGCATTCCTTAGTCATCAGTTCCTTATAGGTTGTATGTAGTCTCGCTAAGTTGTGTAAATCAGTTCTGGACCTTCTCTGTCTAATTTTCTTTTTATGCAATTCCATCAGGACTTCTAATTTTGGAAACTATAAACTCATAACTCCCAAATTTATATCAGCCCAAGTATCTCTCCTGATTGCCAGACTTGTAGACACAAGTCTATGTTGGCATCTCAGTATGTCTAAAACAAAGTCCTTAAATCTTGCCTCGGTTTTCTCCTGAGAAAATTTTCTCCATCCATGCATGGTTTAGTCCCTTGTAATTCCTACACAAGAAAGGTAGTGTCAGGACTACTGCAAAATCAAGGCTAGCCTATGCTACTAAACAAATTTTAACCATTCTGGGCTATGTAGCAAGCCCCTGTCTCTACCTCCCAACCCCCTCCCTGCACCATCCCTCAACAAAAAGAAAGAAAAATCTATCCATCTCCTTATTTAAGTGAAGACTTTAAGCATCACCTTTCTTTCTTTTCTAACTTGACTTTGAAATTAGTAGCAAATCTTAGTATGTTTACTGACCAAGTACATTGTGAATCTTACTCTGTTTTGTGTTCACTGTTGCTGTCTTAGCTATCATTTTTCAGTTTGCTAACACTTCTCTTTCTCCCTACCTCCAGTGCTGAGAATGGAATCGAGGGCCCCAAGCATGTACTCTAGACTACTGAACAGTGTTCCTCATCCCTTTATTTTTCTTGTAAAACACAAGATTTCTTTGTATTTCCTAAGCTAGTTCATAATAATAATTAATATTAGTAATGTCAGTTTCCCAAGTTGTTGGGACTGTGTATGGATGCATGCTACCATGCAGACTAACCTAACCTGCTTCTATGTCTGATATGCTTTCCTTAGTTCTGAGTGTGAGAACTTGAAAATTTGTTGAGTCGGTGCTGGAGAGATGGTCAGCTATTAAGAGCACTGACTGCTTTTCCAGTGGGTCCAGGTTCAATTCCCAGCACCCACATGGCATCTCAGAACTGTCTGTAACTCTCAGACCCAACTCTCTCACATAGAAATACCATACAGGCAAAACACTAATGTATATAAAAGTAAATAATAATAATAATGTCATTGAGTCATTCTTCTACCTTCAGTGATTTACTGTTGAAGAGAATTTATATTCATTCCTTAGGAAAAGCCTCTTTGATCTTGACTCATCTACCCATCCATCTTTGCTTCACGCTACTCTCTTTGTTCATTGAATATGTCAAGGTTTTTCCTGCCTAACATTACTTCCTTCTCCATAGCATGTCCTCCTCTTGATTCTTTCAGTATCAGATCAGATTTCTTTTGCAAGTTTTTCTTCCCTCACTATTACAGTGTCCAGCTCTACCTTATCCTCTGTTAAATGTCTTAAGTTATTGCTGAACATTTAACATCTACTTTAGTCCAAAGTTCCCTTGGCTTTTTTGCCCATTTGCCACTCTGCTCACTAGTTCTTAAGTTTTCAACTGTGCTAAAAACTGTAGTTACACTATTACTGATTTCTCTTTCCTAGTATCTTAATAAAACTTTAACTCTTAGTAGCAGTATAAAGACCAGTTCGAAAGAACACACTAGTTCAAGAGTTCAGGATAAGGCCCTCATCTCTCTTGTTATCTGTAAAACTAAGGGGAGATACGTTAAGAATCATCCTGACTGATACACAAATTCTAATTATTTCCCTTTAGTTTGGCAACCTCTTGGCAGTAGTTACTAATTTTGTATAATTTACAATATCATTACTTGGTCACTTGATACTAGAAAATTGTTACTTGATGAAAAACTGCCTGAGACTAGCAAACATTTCTTTTAATTTAAAACATTCCTTTTGTTTTGTTTTGTTTTTTTGAGACAGGGTTTCTCTCTGTAGCCCTGGCTGTCCTGGAACTGACTATGTAGACCAGGCTGGCCTCAGACTCAAGAGACTGACCTGCCTCTGCCCCTTGAGTGCTGTGGTTAAAGGCGTGTGACAGCACTATGTATTAAAACAGTTCTAAACACCAAATCTGTTAAAAGTCATAGCACTACCTTGCTGGATCAGTTTCTTGCTTAGGCAATACAACAAGCAAATAGGAGAGGGCATTTCTTTCAGTATTTTGTTTTCTGCTTACTGACAGTGTATTTTATTTGTATTTCTTACTGAAATTCTCACAGAATCATTGCTAAGTAGCCCAGCCTAGTTTATTTTTAGATTGCTAGAAAAACACACTTAATCAAAAACACAGATTTGTTTTTTTTTAATTTTGAGAATTGCATTTGAACTTAACAACTGCATCTTAGATATTTTCAGTTAACTTTAGATATTAATTTACTTGGAAGAGCATTAAGTATTATCTAGTTGTTGCTTTCAGAAATGTGTTACATTCTGTTCACTGAGGGACATGAATTAACTTGCATTTTTAAACACCACCGTTTATTTATCTTAAAATTAACTAGGAAGTACCATTGGCACAAACTGCACAGCCCACATCAGCTATCGTTCGTCCAGCATCATTACAGGTTCCCAATGTGCTGCTCACAAGTTCTGAGTCAAGTGTCATTATTCAGCAAGCAGTACCTTCACCAACCTCAAGTACTGTAATCACCCAGGCACCATCCTCTAACAGGCCAATTGTGTAAGTGATTCCAGTCAGCCACTGACTGTTTGTGAGTTGTTAGGGTTTTCTTACTATGGTTTTTCCTAGGATATTTAATTACTTGAATTATATCGTGTGTTTGTGTGAGTGTGTGTCTGTGTATGTGTGTGTATGATCTGCCTGTTTTGGTGTTTGGAAACTTATAATATTCTTTTAAAAATAATATTATCTAACACTTTGGAAAATAAATATCTAAGTCTTAGTCAAAAAACAACAGTGAACATGGACTATAGGTTGAGATGGTCTTATTCTTTTGCTGTTTGACACAAAACATAGTTATTCCATTTCAAGAAGACATTTGTCTTAGTTCTTAAAAGTAAATACCAAGACCTTTCTGATGAGAATTTTTTTCATTTCACAAATTGGAAATCCATGATTTTTTCAACCAGGTTTTTTTTTAAATTTCTTAAACACTCATATATGTTTATGCATTTAAATTGGAAATCCATGATTTTTTTTAACCAGGTTCTTTTTTACACTTATATATATTTATGCATTTAAGATGCAATTAAAAATACCTAAGTTTTGGAATTTGCCTTTTGGAAGTTAGAAAACTAATTTTTAAAGTAATAGGAAGACAAAGACTGTTAATTTTCCAGGGGTGGTGGTTGCTATAGATCTTTACATTTTCCCTTGTTTTGTTTTTCTTAGTCCTGTACCAGGCCCATTTCCTCTTCTATTACATCTTCCCAATGGACAAACCATGCCCGTTGCTATTCCTGCCTCAATCACAAGTTCTAATGTGCATGTTCCAGCTGCAGTCCCCGTAAGTTGGAAAGTTGGACCATTTAAGTATTTGTGTCAGCGCTGGTCTTGATAAAATAACCAGGAAATACAGTTGAACTGCTTGATTGGCTTACTAAATAGAATTTATCAAAATGCTGTTAATGGGGAGTAATATTTATTTATCAATACCTGTAATCAACTATACTATCCAGGCAAACATGATTGGATAGAAAACATCTTCCTCTTCTCCCTGTTGTTTTCTGGGTTTTTTGTTTGTTTGTTTTGTTTGATTCAACTCATTTCAGTTTGACTAGATTTGTAGAACTTAAATATTTCCAACTTCTTATTTTAAGATATTTGTATTGGGATGCTGTCAAATAGCTATGGTATATGTAGTTATAAAAATTCTTCACAAAAACACTTGTCCTTTGTGATTACATGAAGTTATAGAATTCCTTTGGTGACCCAAGCATATTAAGGTCTAAACATACATATTTAGGCCTGGTGACACATGCCAGTAATCCCCATATTCAATAGGCAGAGGTAGGATAAGAAGTTCAAAGCTAGCCTGAGTTATATAATAAATTGAGGCTAGCCTGGGCTGCTTTGCTATGAGAAAATCCAAAAGAGGTTTTATGAGGCACATGTTAATTATACAAATTTTGGAAAATATAGACAAGGTAATTAACTATATTGAGTTGTTTAGTAAACATTAAAAAACATTGTTTGGAGATGTGTGGTTAAGAGCTTGTACAGCTCTTGCAAAAGACCTGAATTCAGTTCCCAGCACCCATTTTGGGTTGTTCATAACTGACTATAATTCCAGCTCTAGAGGATCCGTCAACTTTGGCTTCTGTAGGCATCTGCACACACAGATAAGTACACATGCACATAAGTGAAAAATGAAGTCTTCATTTAAAAGCACACTTATTTGAAATGATGAAACATTGCTATTTTTCCTATCCTCATTTCACAAATAGCATATTTTCAAATGAGTCTTGTACATTAAACATTTTCATCATAAAAAGCACTGTTACATGTCAAACAAAGTTGTCCAAAACATACTATTTTCATTTTCCTTAAATTACGATACATCATGTTTTGAATTTTTCTTACTAATTTCCCATAAAGAATACTTCAAGTCTTAGTCATTCATATAATTAAATAGGTTTTGTTTTGTTTTGTGTTCTGGGGCTGGTGACATGACTCAGTGGATACAGACACTGGTCACCTGTTTGACAGCCTGTGTTCCAGTCCCCACATCCCACATGGTGGAAGGAGCCAATTCCCACAAATTGTCCTCTACCCTCCATATGTGTGCCGTAGCACGGGTGTGGGAACATAGGTACAAAATAGATACATGTAAAAAGTTTGTGTTATTCTGTTATTACATGGGTACGTAGTGTTGATTCATATGGTATAATCCTTTACTGTATACTTTTTTGAGATTATTTTTGAAAGCCTACTTGTAGCAACACTCTAAACTTTGTGGTTTGGATATTCTCAGCAATATTAATAGCATATTAGGTATTAAATTTATTTAAAAATCTTCCAACCTCCCTCCGTCCCCTCCTCTCTCCCTTCCTTCTCTCCTTTCTATTGAAGCAGGATCCCACTGGCTGGTCTGGAACTATGTAGACAGGCTGGCCTTGCACTCACAGAGATCCACCTGAGTGCTGTGAATTTTAAGCAGTCTAAATATCCAAAATTATTATTGATTGAGGCAATTCCAAAATATTTTGTCTTCTTTAAATAGAACCTTGTTGCTCAAAATGTGTTACTTAAAAGACTTAGTGAAGACTCGGGTATATGGTTTGTTTTCTCTTTTTTGAAGATATTTTTAAAGCAAGAAACAATCTTTGTATTTGAGATAAAATGGTTATCCTTTTAAATGTGCCTTTATTGAAAGCAATTTGCAGTGAAAGAGGAAATTAACACTGTTCACGTAACAACTGCTAAGTGAGAAGCAAAATTGGCAAAGCCTGTTAAAGTATTTTCTGAGAAGTTGTCAGGGACACCAGCTTCTGTTTTATTATACAATATGTTAATATGTCAAAGCATATGCATTTCTATAAAGTCATACTTATTTTAATAAATCACAGTTCATGTTGATTTATCATATTAAAAATAATTCTTATCACACATTTTGATAGTCCTTTTAAATGCAAAATTGGAATTTAAGAGATAACTTACAAGTTTTTGCATCAGCCAGTTTTTTGGTTTTTTTTAATTTATTATTTTTATTTTATATACATTGATGTTTTGACTGCATGCATGTCTATGTGGGAGTGTCGGATCCCCTAGAACAGGAGTTACGGACAGTTGTGAGCTGACATGTGGGTGCTGGGAATTGAACCCAGGTCCTCTGGAATAGTAGTCGGTGCTCTTAACTGTTGTGCCATCTCTCCAGCCCCAAATATTATGCATTTGTAAGGAAGAACAGTCAAAGCCAGGCCAACTGACATGGCCTGTTAGCCCAGCTACTTAGAAGGCTAAGACAAAAAGAATGCAAATTCAAAGCTGACCTGGACTATAAAGTTGGTTCAGAGCCATCCAGAATAACCTTATCAATCCTGTTTCTTAAAAGCAAAAGTAAAATGATGGCTAGTGATACAGCTTTATAATAGAGCACTTGCCTCAAAGGCACAAGAAAGGCCTTGATATAATCCTGGGGAGTGGGTTAGGAGGGTGAATACAGCCCTTTGAGAAAGGATAAAACATGGAGATTAGTATTTCAGAGAAATTGACAATTTTTGAAAGATAAATCAGGTGGTACAGTTCATCAGAATTCAGTGCAAACATATAAACATCTGTAGATAATGTTTATAATTTTCTAAGTCCAAAGGTATAAATTATAATCGTGTGTAATAAAACTGCACTTGTTGTTTTGTAAATACTGAGTTGAAGTTATCTTCAATATCTCTTACACAGCTTGTTCGGCCAGTCACCATGGTGCCTAGTGTTCCAGGAATCCCAGGCCCTTCCTCCCCTCAACCAGTACAGTCAGAGGCAAAAATGGTAAGCAAAGTTTGTTTTGTCTTGAACATTTATTGAATCTCTTAATTTATTTTCCACTAAGGCCAACATCTTATAAAGTTGTGGATTGTATTATACTATAGAAGAACCAGAAATTTTGGGGAAAAAAAAGCTTCCATTAGTGTAAATGACTTGGTAATGACACTTTAAATATAAAGGGTGAGCTGAAAATAAAATTGTAGTTTTGTTGCTTATAATCTGTCTGGTTCTGACTGTGCTTTAAACTCCTTGTGGAGGCTCTGAATCCTACAACTAAAATGAAGTAGACGCTCTGACAGCAGTGCTGAACAGTTAAACAAGTTTCTCTAGATAATGTGTCAGTTAGAAAACATTGCATGTGATTAAAATATGAGCTAAAGGGTTTGGAAAGATGGCTCACCAGTTACAAGCACTGCCTGTTCTTCCAGAGGACCCAGGTTCATTTCCCAGTACCCACATGGTGGCTCACAGCTGTCTATAGCTCCAGTTCCAGGGGATCCAGTACCTTCATACAGAGATGCATCTAGACAAAACATCAGTGCATATAAAATAAAAATAAATCATTAAGAAGTTTTTTTTTTTTTTTTAAAGATGAGCTATAGCTTACGTAGGAATGAGGAGATAAGTGTTTTATTTCAATCCTGACTCTGAATTCGCCATCCTTTGGGTCTTTCCCTTCATATAGGCGAGCACTCTGCTACTAGATCTTCACCTCCCATTTTTTGCTTTATTTTGAGATAGGGTCTCACTAAGTTGCCCCGGTTGACTTTGACCTCACTCCGTTGCCTATACAACTTGGGATCCTCTTCCCTCAGCTTCTGTAGTACCAGGATTAGGGGTCTGTATTACTAGGCCCCTTGGCTTTAATTTTTCTAAGATTTCTTATCTGTAAAGTTAAAAGGATTAAGCTTTCATTCCTAGGGTTTTTTTGTTTTTGTTTTTGTTTTTAATTCAAATCCCATGACTTGTCTTAACTTTCTTGACAGAGGCATGAAATTTATCATAAAATCAGTGTAATAGAATTTCTGTGGTCTATTAATGATAGAATGATAGTTTTTCTTAAAATCAATATATTTTAGTAAATAATAGATTAGCATTGCTAGATTCTTATTTGCTTTAGTTCTTTATTAAGCACTATGGTAATACAAATTTGCACACATAAGAATATTACTTGTAATATAGCTTAGATTTTTTAAAACTACTATTTATTCATTCAAATAATCAATCCGAAATTTGAACATGGTAACTTTAATGTAAAACTTGTATATCACCTGGGTAAAGGAGGATTGAGGTTCATAAATGAGCTAGTT
This sequence comes from Pachyuromys duprasi, assembly GCA_028658305.1. Lineage (NCBI taxonomy): Eukaryota > Metazoa > Chordata > Mammalia > Rodentia > Muridae > Pachyuromys > Pachyuromys duprasi. Next base: position 69,943,047 of record CM053752.1, read on the forward strand.
ACTGATTGTGCTGAGAGAAGAATGCAAAAGCTGAAGGGGAAAAGTTTTTGCATTTTTAGCACATTCAGGTCAGTCCTGTTTAATATTGAGTTGAATCTTTTTTATTTTAGGACCAGAGACATTCATTGGAGATGTGTTCTGTATATGTGTTATATTTAAATATAGTATTAATGGGGGGGGGGGTTAAGTTGCCATGCATGCAGAAAATAAAAACTGAGTAGAGTAGGAATGAGAGGCTACTCAGTGTGGTTTTTATCCTACAAACTGACCCAAGAGGAACAGACACTAAAGGAAATTCTTTTGATTATAAGAACCATAATTCTAGATGTGTTAAAGTTACCAGTGAATCATTAGTTGAAAACTAGGGAAGTCAGAATGACCCACTTAAATTTAATAACCCAGTTCAATTTCTTACTAGAATTTTAGAGGAAAAATATGCTTCTCTTAATTTTTTTTTAAACAAAAATTACTTTCAAATTTTGTAAGTGTATGCTAACATGTAAGTAGATGTGTGTACCTGTGCATGCATGTGTGGGAGCCAGAGAGGGTGCCCTATGTCTGTCCACCACACTTTGTTTCTGAGAGAGCCCCTCACTGGATCTGGAGCTCAGGTCTGAGCTAGACTGACTAGCCAGCAAGCCTCTACGATCCGCCTGTCTCCACAGCCCCCAGCACTGAAGTTACAGGCACATGCCTGAGTTGTGGTGTTAGTGCCTTCCCCCACCACTCCTGTTTTAACTTTTTAACATTTATTTTGTTTTTAATTATGTGTATGTATCTGTCTATTTGTGTATTTTTGAATATGTGCACATGAGTGGAGTTGGAGGCACCAGATGGAGGTGGAGTTTCAGATGCTTGTAAAGCACCTGACATAGGTGCTGAGAATCCATTTGGCTGTTCAGGGAGAGCAGTACATGTTCTTAATTGCTAACCCATATCTCCAGCCTGGCTTTTAAGTTTTTAATGATGGAAATTTTTTATATGTGCAAGATATATAAAAGTAAACAAGATGATATAAGAGACTACCATGTACCTATCATCCAGCTTCATTTGTTAATAATTGATACACTGTCATTCAGATTTTACCTGAACCTAACATCCATTTAATTGTTTCATAGATTTTAATGTAAATTTTATAGGTATTGAAATGAGCTACTATAAAGTTCTGGTAAATATGTCCCTCCATATAATATAATCTGTTGTTATCAAGTAGACCATTAACATATACCCATAAAGTTTTCTAATTAGTTCGTGGTTTGGCACCATAAATTCTAGTTTAGTATAAATAGACTCATTATATACTGTTTTGTATGTAGCTCAGCATATATCTCTGAGTCATCCATGTTGATGAGTATATTGTAACTTCATTTTAGTACAGAATACTTCATTGTATTAGCGTACTACAATCTTTTGTTCCTTTTCTCAGTGACGGACACTTAGTTTCCTGCGTTGAGCATGAGTAAAGCCACTGTGCACATTTTTTGTTCTCTTGTCTTGTCTGTCTCTGCGGTGACGAAGACTGAATCCAGGGCCTCACAGATGCTCAGCGAACTCACTGCCACTGAGCTACACTCTCAGTCTCAGCTACTGCAGACCTTCGTGTGTCTCTCTTTGTGGACATGATTGTTTGTATTTCCTTGAACAAACACCTCAATAACACAATTGCTAAGTCAGATACACATTTAACCTTTTCTTTTTTTATGTATCCAGGCTGGCTTCAAGCTTATTGTGTGGTTAAGGATGGCATTGTGTTTCTAATTCCTGCCTTCACCACCTAAGTACTAGAATTATAGGCATGTACTTTATATAGTGCCAGGAATCAAACCTAGAACTTTGTGCATGTGAAGCAATCATCCTGTCAACTGAGCTGTATCCCATCCATTTTAAAACTTATTTACAACTTGAATTTGAGAGACAAGTTCTCACCCTGTAACCCAGGCTGGCCTAATACTCAAGTTGACCTCAAATTTGAAGCAATCTTCCTACTTTGGCTTCCCACGTGCTGGACTTACAGGTGTAAGCTATCATGCTTAGGTCATCCTTACATTTCTTAAAGCTATATTTGTATATTTTAAGCTTAAAGTTTTTCTTTCTCTTAATCTTTTAGCTTCTTATAATAGAAGCCTACGCCATTTGTTGGGAAAAAAATTTTTTTAGGCATTTGTAGCTGTAAATTTTCTTATATTCACCAATTTTGATGTACTCAATTATCATCATGATGAATCTTCTGATTTTCACTATGATTTCTTTGGCAAGAGAGTTATTTAGAAATGTATTATGTAATTTTCAACTATTTGGGGACCTTCAACTTGGTTTTTACTGATTTCTATTCTAATCATGTTGTGAGAACTTGCCATCTTTGAAGATCTTCAGATATTTAATTTACAGTTATTTCTATCCCTTGCTATTTATTTAACAAAAATTTCATGGGTCCTAAGACATTAATCAAGCAATATCTTCTGTGTTTTTTTAGTTATAATGAGACAGTCAAGAGTTTTATTTTCTAGAATGAAATTGTTGTTTTTAACACCCAGAGCAATAGGATTGCATCCTGTGAATAAGATATTTCGGTTTTATTGTTTTGTTATATTGATGTTATACATGATGACTGCTTTTGTTTGTTTGTTTGTTTTTCAAGACAGGGTTTCACTGTGTAGCTCTGGCTATCCTGGAACTCACCCTGGAAACCAGGCTGGCCTTGAACTCAGAGATCTTCCTACCTCTGCCTCCCCAGTGCTGGGAGACACCATCACTAGGCTCATGATGACTTATGCATAAATACAATTCAGAGACTACTTTTTAAAAACAATTTACAGGGCTGGAGAGATGGCTCAGAGGTTAAGAGCACTAGCTATTCTTCCAAAGGCCCTGAGTTCACTTCCCAACAACCACATGGTGGCTCATAACCATCTATAATGAGTTCTGGTGTGCACACACACATGCAGGCAGAATACTGTATAAATAAATAAACAAGCAAACGGTTTACACTAAAATACAATAAAAAGTTTATACTTATTAAAGTTACAGGTTTGAAAATAGTTCTGAAAGTTTTCAAAGTAACTTGTAAGCACAATTCTGTAACAATTGCTTTTTAAAGACTCAAGGTGGAAATTTAAAACATGCTGTACTTCTGTAAACGCAATATGTTTTTTCGTAGTTGTCTAAGAAACTTTCCTAAGTTCTCTAATAGTTGATCAACATAGTGTGGCTTGATTTTCTGAAATATCCTAATATCAGTCATTTAAAAGTTTAGTTAAAGTTGTCTTACTGCTTACAATAAGATCATACAACTAAATTGTTTAGTCTGTAGATCTAAGCAATTTAACCAGAAATCCAAGAGTAGCCAAACATTATGGCCTTTCACCCCAGAACTGAGAGGCTAAGTCTGAAGGATTATGAGTTCAAGGCTAACTGGGCAATTTAGCAAGACTCTGTCACCAAAAAAAAAGAAAGAAAGAAAGAAAGATAAGAAATCCAAGGATAGACTGGTTCTCAATGTTACCAAATGAGTACAATTTACATATTTAAAGTTAATTTGTCTGGTTTGGTTTTTCCAGACAGGATTTCCTTGTGTAGTTCTGTCCTGGGACTTACTCCGTAGACCAGGATGGCCTTGAACTCCAGATGATCCTGCCCCTGCCTCACTGGTGCTGGGATTAAAGGCGACCAAGCCTTGTTGAAATGAACTTTTCAAGGACCAGAGAGGCCAGTGACTCATCTGACTCAGCAGATGAAGTGTTTGTCATCAAACCTGATGACCTGAGTTTGATCCCTGAGACCTACATGGTAGAAGGACAGAACCAGCTCTGACCACCACACATGCATATGTTCATACAAACACAATAAATGTAATAAAAATGTTTGAAAAGCATAAATTTCAATGTCCAGCTTCTGAATAAGGTTGCTATTGAGTTCCTATCCAAGTGTACAGCAGCATCTTAATTGTCAAATAAATGATGTTGTGCATCAGAGACCAAACTTCACATGTATGTTTTTCACATGTGTGAGTTCTAGCTCACATGACTACATCTATGTAATGTTTAAATTATCCTGACTCTACCTGTCTGTAGCTCCTACTCAAATTCAATTTTCCTTTCACTACTGTAGTTGGATTTTGCTTTGTTGTTTGGTGGTTGTAACCAGACTTTACTATTTTGTGAGTTTTTCTTTCTTCTACCCTTCTCCACCCTTTTTGCACCATTTCAACCCCCTAGCACTAGATAGGAGAGAAAAAAAAGAATAGAGGGGAAAAGGACAACGTCATCATTGAACTGTTTCCTGCTGATTAGGGGCATCAAGTTTGATCTTCGCTATCAGGATATCTAATTTCTTTTTCTTCTTTTTTTTGTGTACGACTATGACCAACAGCATCCAACTACCAAGGAGCAACTCCCCCTGCCTCTCAGGGCTCTAGCATTTACATACCCTCTGAAAACTATCCAGAATTCCAAGCGTCACAAAATCACAGAAACTATTAGCAGCTGGCAAAATCACATCCCTGCTAAAGTTCGAGGCAAATTATATCACCTGTGAAGCAGTCCCATCTTCCCTGATTAAGACAAAAACAGAGTATTTCTGTGTTTTTTTAAAGAAACCAAAACTCCAGAATTCTCATTACAGTAGTGATACTGGCTTTGAACCATTTGAACATTTTTTCTTTTCTTTTTGGTTTTATGAAGATAGGGTTTTTCTGTGTAGTCCTAGCTGTCCTGGGTCTCAGTTTGTAGACCAGGGTGCCCTCAAACTCGGAGATCTGCCTGCCTCTGCCTTGCAAGTTCTGGGATTAGAAGTGTGTGCCACCACATCTGGCTCTGAACATCATTTTTTAAGCTTGCTTACTTTTTTATTTATTTATTTGTATTTTATGTGCATAGGTGTTTTGCCTGCATGAGTGTTTATGTACCACATGTGTGCAGTACCCAGTGAAACCGGAAGAGGATATGGGGTCCTCTGGAATCAGAGTGGCAAGACTGTTGTGCTGGGAACTAAATTCTGCTCCTCTAGGAAAAACAGCCAGTGCTCTTTTCTGCCGAGCCATCTCTCCATCCCCCATCTGAACTTTTTAAAAACTTTTTATGTTAGACTGCATGTATGTCTGTGTGAGGATGTTGGATCCCCTGGAACTGGAGTTACAGACAGTTGTGAGCTGCCATGTGCATGGTAGGAATTGAACTCGGGTCCTCTGGAATGATCTTAAACAATAAGCTATCTTTCCAGGCCCCCTCCATCTGAACTTTTTGAAGCATCCTGTTTGAGTTACATATCTCTCTTATTTTACTTTATTGCAAGAACTTATTTTACTGCATTGGTTTTTAATTTGTTACTAACTGTATAGTTAGCAGTTTCAGTTCTGCTGTGATATGACATTGCTAATTATGACTAGAAAATAGTTGAAGAGCAATGACAGGTTTGAAATCCAGATAAACTACAGTTGAGAAACTTGACTTTGAATCTAAAGATGGCCACATATGTTTTAATTTTCCAATTTTCAGATACTCACTGCCTGCAGGTAAATAGTATGTGTTTTTGTCTACCTCAAATACAAAATTTAGATCATTTGTTTTTCTATTAAAATTTGCAGCTCAAGCTTTAAAAAAATTTTAAGGAACTTTCAAGCATTTAGAAAACTGAGAATGTGATACAGGAATAAGTAGAAACTCACAAGTAGTACTTGTTAATGCTATAGAAGAATTCCCAGGATTTGTGAAGTTCTATAAAATTACACTAAGTCTCATGAAATTTAGGCTTAAGGGATTTATCATTAAGTCCATAAACCATATATATTTATTTTTTTATATTACTCCTTTAATAATGCTACTTCTGAATGTATATAATTTAAAAAGCAAAAAAAACACTGCTTTGAGTAAGATGTTAAGCACATTGGAGTTCAGTTTCAGGTTTAATAAAGTGAGTTCCTTTAGAGCGACTTCTTTAAGACTTGTGTGACAAACCAAAAAATGACTTTGCACACAGTGGGTAGCCAGTAGTTTTTCTGCAGGGGGTTTCTACTAAAAGCTGACAGAGGGCATCTTGGCAAATGTTCAGAAACCTACATTAACTTAGTTGGGCCCTGCATGGAACCTCATGTTCAGCAGAATTCTTCTGACCTGTCTCTGCATGCCGAACTAATCAGCAAACACCTAATGAGCCCACACCAAAGAAACAGACCCTCTCCCTACCGACTTCATTTTCATGTGTTCTCTAGAGGTAGAAAGACAAGACTTCATGAGGACTGATGATACTGCAAAGACCACAATAATGATAATTAACTTGCTGAATTTAGAAGATTATGCTGTTAATTAGTTGCAAAATAAAGATAAGTAATACAGCAGCAGATGGTAGAATAACACCCAGGAGAAGGAGGGTTATCACTCTGATGAGCTTCTGTGGCACATATGAAATATGGATCTGACTTGCTCATAAATTGCTCCTAGAGCACATTATCTTTTTCTTTGAACTATGATGGAGTAGTTTGTTCCTACCGAGTTCTGACAGATGTGATAACATTTATTTTCAGGTGCTACATAAACATAGACTATAAATAACACTTATTTTAAAAAGCAAAAACCTCTGAAGAATGATTATATAAGATGGGTCAGTGCAACAAACTATTTGTCCTTTAACTATTTGGCATAATCTGTCTTAAAAAAAACTTTCAGTATAGCAATTGAAATGTATATGATGAAAAATTAACTCTAAACACAAACACAAATACAAAGAACAATTCTAACTAATTGAATTGCTTAGAAATATGTTTTATTTTTTGAAACAATGAATGCCTTTACCCTAAAGTTAAAACTATGCCCTGATTTTACTGTACATGTTGGAAATTATAGTCCCTTTGAATCTTATCTAAGTGTTCAACCTTTATTCATCTAGATACTCACTTTTTATTTACTTACATTAAGCTTCTCTTTTGAGAGAAATGTTGATCTTAGTATGAAATTAGCATATGATATGTAATTAATTGAAGATGTACTTAGAATACTTAATACTAGGCTAAAACTTATTTTTGCTAAACTGTTTAAAATACTGGACTGCCAGCCAATAGAAATCCTTCTTTTATCTCTATCTTAATTCATTCTGTGATTTTGAGAAGAAACCTCAGTCTTCAAGAAGTCTCTTCACTTGTAACATGGTGATTGATTTCTGTCTGTCTGCTTGTCCGAAAGGTCTATTTGTAAGACAGCTGTCCATTATATTTAGTTTTGCATTAATTCTTTTGGCCTTTAAAATATCATAAGTGAGTATGAGTAAATCTTAGATATCCTTGTATCCGTTTTAGGAAGGTTTACTGACTTCCTTTTTAATTTATAATTTATTTTTATTTTGTGTTCATTGGTGTTTTACCTGCTGGTGTGAGCTGTCCTGTGGGTGCTGGGACTTGAACCCGGGTCCTCTGGAGGAGCAGCCGGTGCTCCTCACTGTTAGCCATCTCTCCAGCCCCTACTGACTACTTTGATCACATTGCTTAATCTATTTTTTTAGCTTACATTTACTTCTATGTAATTTTTAAAATCAGCAATTCAGAGCAATGTTAATTAACCCTTAAATCTCTCTCCTGTAGTTTATACCCAGTGGCACACTTTATAAGTCAGACCCATTGTCATCAGTGTAAGAGCACGGAACAAACGTTCGTGCTTCCTCACTGGATGAGTATTGTATCCCTGAGGGCAGTCAATGGGGAGAACGAATGAGCACTGATGCTCTGAGCGCTCTGTGTGGTAGTGACTTGCCCTACTAAAGATTATTCAAGAGAGTGATGTTTATGTGCTTCTGACTCCCCTATGTGTAGTTACTGTATTTCATTAATTCTGAGTTAAGCTCTTGACAATAAAACTGAATGCTTTTAAATTCTACGATGTTTTCTGCCTAAGGAGTTAAAAAATGTTTTGCCAACACAAAATTTACTAAGCTCAACTTCTGAATACATTATCCATTTTATATCTAGAAATGAAGCTCCTGCATCGATTAGTAAGAATTGTTCTTTGTATTTTGATGTCTAACATTCTGACGATGAAAGGCATAAATGTGAAGATTGACCACCTCTCTAGACTCTTTCCTCTGTTTATGTGACGAGACCTACAATGCTGTTTTCTAGCTTTTATCTTTCTGCCTTCAGTTGCTGAACATTTCCTAAATTTTCCTGATTCTAGTCAGTTACTAATTTGGTTAGTCATCTAATTTGTTTTAATCTATCCATTCAGCATTATCCTGTCTGTTGTTACTCTTTTTTGTATGTGTATTGTTACTATTGTTGCTATTTCAAATTGATTAAAAAAGGGAAAAAGAAGGAACCAGTAGTCACATCTGAACTCTGGTCTTGCACATCATTTATGTATACACTGTTGAGTGACACCAGTGCTTCAGATGATCCCCAAGTGCATTTGGAAAATAAACATTTGTATAAACTAAACTCTCCTGATTCTTTGTCCCTGTGCTGAAAACCTGCAAGCTTCTATAGATTTAGTTTTGTTTTGTTTCCTTCCTCTTAAATGAGTTGCCTGGAGAGGTGGCTCCAAGGTTAAGAGTGCTAGATGCTCTACCAGAGGACCGGGTTCAATTCCTAGTACCCACATTGTAGCTCAAACTGTCTGTGACTCCTACTCCAGGGGATCTGACTCTCTCACTCATGCAAGCAAAACATCAAAGTACATACATACATACACAGGCAAAACATCAATGTATATAAATGATTAAGTAAATACCAAAAACAGAGTTTTTAAGTAAGGAAGGAAACCTAGTAAGGTGGCTCAGTGGATAAAGGCACCTGACACTAAACCTGACCATTTGAGTTTGATAGACAGAATCAACTCCCACAAGTTGTCTTCTGACCTCCACCCATGCTCCCATGGTGTATGTGTGCATACACACGAAATAAACGTTTTAAAAATAGAATAAAAATAAGGAAATGATCATCTGAGAAATCCCTTTATATATAGGTTAGTTTTGCATGTTATATTTAATTTTTACTTCAATACAAGTAATTTATCACTAATTTTCTTTTTAAAAATTTTTATTTTTTATATTAATTACAGTTTATTCACTTTGCTTCCCAGCTGTAGCCCCCTCCCTCCTTCCCTCCCAATCCCACCCTTCCTCCCTCATCTCCCGTGCCCCTCCCTTAGTCCACTGATAGGAGAGGTCCTCCTCCCTTTCCATCTGACACTAGCTCATCACATCTCATCGGGACTGTCTGCATTGTCCTCCTCTGTGGCCTGGTCAGGCTGCTCCCCCCTCAGGGGGAGGGGATCAAAGAGCCAGGCACTGAGTTCATGTCAGAGACAGTCCCTGTTCCCATTACAAGGGAACCCACTTGGAGACTGAGCTGCCATCTGTGCAGGAAAATTATCTCAGTTCTAGGCTTATTCAGATATTAGAGGCACATAAAGAGGAAGCATATCACTAATTTTCTAAATGAAGATACAACTGATGATTTGTTCGAAGTTGTAGTTTGAGAGAGTTAAATCTAAGTTTATGTCTTTGTTGTATAAGGCTTAATAAAGTATGTGTGCTGACCAGTGAAGATGCTAGAACACTGTGCTTTTGTCATTCATAAAATCAGCCAGGAAGGACAAGGTTAGTGCTTGTCATTCCCAGTTAGTCTCCAGTGGTTTTTATTTGAATAATTAGACTGTGTAGTCTCAGATTTTTTTTTCTGTTCTCTGTATTTTCTAGTAATACCAAGAGCAGTGTATACAGCATGGTATCCTGGCAGATTGTATACTTTGAAATGAGGTCTGTTCAGACTTGGTATTTGTGCTAGCTTAAGGCTATGTATGACCTTGAGTCAAATGATGGTTGGTTATCTAATCTATAAAATGGGACTTGTATCCATTTAAAGAGGAAAACACCGTTAAAACAGATGTAATAATGATCTGGGGTGAATTCTGGTGATATTTTTATCAGTTTTTATGGATTATGGACCATACATTATGGTCCATAATATTCAATGTTTTTAGAATTTTTTAAATTGTGTTCATTGGAATAAGTGAAAGGAATTTTAGAATTATGTAGGAACCTTTTCAAAAGCTCTTCTTGAGATCTTTGGATCCTCAGAGAAAGCAGCAAGTAATGATTGCCAGTGATCTGTTTAACATTTAACATCCGTGCAGTTATATTTACAACCAGCAAGTCTGGAAAAAGCACTAGGTCAACTACAACATGACTCTTGCACACCAACAGAGCCACACATGTATAGATAACTTTTTTCTCCAGATACATACCTAAGTTTCTTAAGAAAATATAGAGGCCAGGGTATGCCTCAACATTAGAATGGTTGCATAGCATTCACAAAGCTCTAAATTCATTTTGTAGTACTTAGATGGTCTTTTAGGTCACTGAAGTCCCTTCATTAATCATGTTTCTATTAATCAATGAACTAGTTGCTAAAAAAAATACAGAGAAATATATAAGACAACCTCTTCTCTTAAAGAGCTTATTATCTGATTGGTAGATAAGATAAATTGTATGCAACTAATTACAGAATAAACTTAAGTCTTGTTAATTCAGTCTTTTCTCTTGGTATGTGGAGTGGGGGAGAAAGACAAAGAAAGAAGGAAAGAAAGGGTATCACTGTGTAGCTCTGGCTGACCAGGAACCCCCTGTGAAGAACAGGCTGGTCTTGAATTCTCTCTTCATATCCCCAGGATAGTTTTTAAAGGTGTGCTCAAATTGTACCTCATAAAGAAATGTATCAATAATATCTAAGGCATATTCCAATATATTCTGTCATATGATCAAAGTTCCTGGGGTCTAATTCAGTTACTGGCAAAATAAAGTAAAGAGATCTTATAGGGCTGGGAAGGTGGCTTGGTGCTTAAGAGCACTTGCTTCTCTGGCAGAGGACCTGGATTCACTTCCGTCACTTACATGGCAGCCCACAGCCTGCCACCTGTCCTCCATCGAGGGGATCCAATAGCACATAACACCATGTACATTCATACATGTAGGCACTCAAACATACATAGTAAAACCTAAAAGGTGAAAGAGGAGGTGGTCTTCCTACTAGGGAGGGAGAGGACCATAGATTTACATTTACATTTTAAGTTCTTTAGTATGACAGATTCTTTTACTGCTTTAAAACAAGGCAACATCAGACCTCTATGATAGCTCTCAGATTAAAGTACTTTCACTTTTGGAATCCATGGTGGGAAGAAAGAACGTACTCTCAAAGTTTACTTCTGAGTGTATACCGCACACAAAAAAAATAAAATACATTTTAAAATAGAACATCAGGTTATCATCCTAGCAAGCACTAAAACCTGAAAGCAGAGATCAGATAGACCCAAGTGTGGAAAAGAAAAGAATTAAATCTTAGAATCTGGGCATAGCCTAATAGGGGTAAAGTCCTGTTGTTCTACCAGACAGAGTGTTGGAGAAGCTTTTCAAAGCCCCAGTTTATGTTGATATTCATTGTAAGCCAGTGAAGTAAAACAAATTTAAAGCCAAATGTGTTCATGTATTCCTTGGCAAACAATGTCAAGGAACAGCATACAAAAAGTATGCTGAGAGTAGGATTAGTGTGTAACACAGGAACCATTTCTTTAAAGTGGTGTGTACATTTCAGAGATTGAAAGCTGCTTTGACCCAGCAACACCCTCCGGTTACCAACGGTGACACAGTAAAAGGTCACAGCAGTGGGTTGCTTCGGGCTCAGTCAGAAGAGTCTCGCCCACAGTCCTTGCAGCAGCCGGCCACCTCCACCACAGAAACTCCGGTATGTGGGTTGCCTTCTTCACTTGCCACTCTGGTTATCCTTAAAAGGGGAATACAGTGCAGCTTATGTGACTTCTTTGTATACATACAGTCTGTAAGCTTGTGAATATACTATAAGTATATCTTAATTTGATATTTGTTTTGTGTTAATAAAGATTGGATCCAGTACTTCAAACAAGCTAGATAAGCTCCCTTTTGCTGAGCCATATCCACTCCTAATGCTGTATAAATTTTTAGTACTAAGTATTTGAACAAAGGGGTTAAATGATTATATTTTAAGGGTAAGAAATACTTGGATGATTTGGCTGCAGAGCCCATCTTGAGCTTATATTTGTAAAAACATTTATTTGGTCATAATAGGTTAATAACAGGTATTTATTTTTCAGGGTTATGTTTTTGGCTCATGTGCTACTGCTCAGAAGTTCTCTTTCCTCAGAACTTTGTTTTTTGTCTCCCACACTGCCATGTTCTGTGGCACCATTTGGGATTTTTTAAGACTGGGGCTACCTAACATTACCTAACATCAGTCCTATACACTCTACGGTCTGATTTATAGAGATAGCCAAGCTGGCCCATTAGTGAAAATCAAGGCTTCTGTGGGTTCTCCTTACCTGAAAAGTAACTATTGTTGTAAATATAACTTAGTGAAATTGCATAATTAATAAATCTATTTCAGAACAGAATTGAAGAAATAGTTATAAACGTATAGTGAGTAATTTTCAAAAGAATTGAATGACATGAAATCTGTTTAAAAAGAATATAGTTTATCAAAGTTTTACTGTCCAGCTGTGGGTTTCAGTATTTGTTCCCATCTCCTACAAAAGGAATCTTCTCTGATGGCTGAGCAAGGCATGGATCTATGAATATAGCAGAATTCCTTTAACAGGACAATAAAAAATACACAGACCATGAGAAAGACAGTCACTGTAGGCTGCATTGAGCATTTCACTACCACGTACCCTAATTATTTAAAAGGGATTCAGCCTCAAGGTGCTTTTCATCTTGTTCCAGAGTGTCGATGTCATCAAAGTGCTCAGCATCAACCTAGCAACACTCCCTTTTATACTGTGTTTTGCCCGTGTTAATTTACTCACTACACACTCATGTGACAAGCTTATCTCCATGTTGTCACAGGCTTCTCCAGCTCACACAACTCCACAGACCCAAAACACAAGTGGCCGTCGAAGAAGAGCAGCTAATGAAGATCCTGATGAGAAAAGGAGGAAGTTTCTAGAACGAAATAGAGCAGCAGCTTCAAGATGCAGACAAAAAAGAAAAGTCTGGGTTCAGTCCTTAGAAAAGAAAGCAGAAGACTTGAGTTCACTAAATGGCCAGCTGCAGGTATGGGGCATAAACACAGTTTGCTTCTATTTATTAGTTAGGAACAGTTTTTTGTGTGTTTAGTTGTTGTTTCATGCGTGTGTGGTTTTCCGAGACAGAGTTTCTCTGTGTAGCCCCAGCTGTCTCGGAACTCAAGCTGAAGACCAGCTTGGCCTCGAACGCAAAGAGATCCACCTGCCTCTGCCTTCTGAGTGCTAGGGGTTGAAGGTGTGTGCTACCACTGCCTGGCTAGGAGCATGGTTTTTCCATTTCTCTCAAGATGAATCTCAAAGACTTTAGGACATGATGTTTACTGTGGACTCTATAGTAAACTATGGTTTCCTAAACCTTATAAATGCTGACATTGAAGCAATACCAAACTTTCTACACTGGCACAATGAAGAAATTTTATGTGTAACTGTTTGTGTAGTACACAAACACCATAATTACCTTGCTTGAACTTTATAAAGTTGAGAAAATTTGAAAATATCGCCATTTTGGGGATTTTTGTGGGGCTTTTGGTTTGCTTTAGTTTGGTTTTATTATCCATAAAGTTGTTTCAGTGGCAGTTTTCTTTGAATTACAATTTTGTGTCTTTTTTTTTTTCTTTCCCTCTCTATTTTAACTGAGTATAGTGCTGGTGAAAGGTGCCAAATAGACAGCTTTGGAATCTGAAGGATTCTAATTATCCACAAAACAGGTACAATTTGGCCAGTGGCAGAACATAGGAGTTCTTATTGCCCTGCCTCAGATACATTTCTTAGGACTTCATGTGATAGATATATCAGGGAGCACCAAATGTGTGTTTCTTTCCTTCTCTCTTTCTTTATTTCCTGCTTCCTTTCTTTTCATTCTTTGTTTTTATTCCTTTCTTTTTCTCTTTCCTGTTTTCATCATTTTGCTTTTGACATTGTGTATGTTCTCCAGTACTATCTTTTGAACTAACAATTAACTAGAAATTAATATTAATAAATTGTAGTTGTTTATTAATATAGGTGTTTTGTTTTGTTTTTAAACAGGACTAGAAATTGAAGTTGGGGCCTCACTACTCTACCACTAGTACCCCCTTGATTATTTTGGAACTTTACCTTGGGTAGCTAACTTGCCCAGATTTGCTTCAAACTCAAGATCTTCCTGCCTCAGCTTTCAAGAAGCTGATATTATGAATGTGCGATTAGATCAGTCCACTGAGTTATCCATTCACAGTCTTAAGTGAATCTTCCTATATAAGTAAGAGGAAGGGATACCTGCTGCTTAAATTGATCCATAAAGGGCCATTGATATAACTGTTTTAAATGCTTAGAAAACCATCCTGTACAGCACTTACCCAAGCTAAATTTTATAGCAAGTTTTCATATGTGAGACAGACATCCTTAAAAGTCTTTCTTGCATTTTGCACATTGATTTGGTTATTTTAGGGCAAATAGATTGTCTTTTATAAAACTTAATTTTTAACCATCTAACCAGTAATTTGAAAAAACTAATCAAGACTTACTAAAGGATGTAAACTCCAAATGTATACTAGAATATAGTAAGAAATATTATTCTGACAAATGCGTTTACTCAGAAGCTTCCATGGTTTCTTAGAATAAAATTTGTTTTCTCTTTTAAGTAAAATGAAACATCATATGCCAGGTGCAGTGACACACGCCAGTAATCCCAGCATTCAGGGAGTCAGAGGCAAGCGGATCGCTGTGAGTTCAAGGCAAGCCTGGTATACAAAGTGAGTCCAGGACAGCCTAGGCTATCTGGAGAAACTCTTTCTTAGGGGGGAAAAAAAAAGAACAAGAGAAAGAAACACTGTTACATCCATTTATATGTAAACCACAAAAACTATTCTTTGCCAAACCTGTTAGAATATTAATTACTTACTTTTTCAGATATTTGTATTAAGTGATTTAATTGTATCTTTTTGTTGTTCTTAAACCCTTTTTAAAATATTTGAGATTATAACTTATTTACATTTCTTTCTCCTCTTTTTTTCCCTCCAATTGGAGCTGCCATGTAGATGGCGGAACTTGAATCCTGGTCCTCTGGAAGAGTAGCCAGTGTTCTTAATTGGTTCAGCCATCTCTCCAGCCTCTACCACCTATTCTGAAATACACTATTCTAAGTGTATTCTAACCTTTTACTGTTTAGGGTTATACTAACATAAAGTTGTGTTTTGTGCTTTAGTGTGTTGCCAGTGTTGTTGGGGTGTGGAAAACTATTTCCATACACTTGATTTTCAGATTGCTTGACTTTTTTTTTTTTTTAATGTATGAGTACTCATGCCAGAAGAGGGCATCAGGTTCTGTTAATGGTCATGAGCCACCATGTGGTTGATGAGAATTGAACTCAGGGCCTCTGGAAGAGAAGCCAGGGCTCTTAACTGCTGAGCCATTTTACCAGCCCCAGATTGTTTGACTTTGGTTCTCATGGTTTTGTTTCTGTTGTCAGTCACTTAGGAAGGCCTAAAGACTAATCTGCTAAAAATATTTTATATTCAGCTTTCTGGTCAAAGAGGTAGGGTAGAGACTGGCTTTGGTGGTGCACACTTAGTTATAATCCCTAGAGCACTCGGGCCTAGGGCAGGAGAATCGCTGTGGTTGAGAGGCCACTCTGGGATGCAGTGATGCCTTGTCTCAAGAAAGATGCTGGTGGATTACGTGCCTGGAATTTTATGTCGTTTTGCTAAATATTCTCATTATTAATACTTTGGGATTTATGGTTAGTTAATCAAAGTCCAAATGAAAAGAAACATGTATAATGAATTTTTTTAATGTTACTAATTTATTAAACCCATAATATTTCTAACTCATGAGTGTTGGTAATGATCACTAGTTTCTACTTTTTAGTATGTAGGACTAAACCAAAGTAATTAGGTAGATTTGTTCAATTTGAAACTTTGGTATGGAACTTAGTGAATTAATGCATCCTAAAGAAAGGCTGACGTACTCGTTCTGTTGTAAGAAATAAAGGAGACACCACTGAAATAACATTTAAATTTAGATGTGTATATCTAAATTTAACAAACCGTTTAACAGTACATTCACTTTCATTGGTTCTGGTGCCGAGCACAGTGCTCAACAGTAAGTATAAAGATCCGAAGGTGCGCACACCTGCAATCCCAGCACTCGGGCAGAGGCAGGCAGGTCTCTGTGAGTTCGAGGCCAGCCTGGTCTACAAAGTGAGTCCAGGACAGCCAAGGCCACACAGAGAAACTTTGTCTCAAAAAACAAAACAAAACAAAGGGGCCAGGAACATTTCCCCTTAAAAGTATAACGAGCCATGATTCTTGAATAAATGTTTCTAAACTAAAAACTTGATTAATTGCATTTCCAGGATGAATTTTTCATTTTTAAAAGGTGAATGTGTCAGAAAGGCAAACGGGATGGACATCGGAAGAGGGAGAAAACAGGGAACAGGACAGTAGCCTACCACAGAGGGTATGGAAGCAGATGCTGAGGCTCAGAGCCAAACTTTGGGCAGAATACACGGAATCTTATGAAAGAAGGTGGAGATAGAAAGATCTGGAGGGGACTGGAGCTCTACAAGGAGAGCAACAGAACCAAAAAATTTGGGCTCAGGGGTCTTTTCTGAGACTGATATTCTAACCAAGAACCATGCATGGAGATAACCTAAAACCCCACACACACATGTAGCCCATGGCAGCTCAGTGCCCAAGTGGGCACCCTAGTAAGGGGAACAGGACTGTCTGACATGAACTCAGTGGCTGGCTCTTTGATCACCTCCTCCTGAGAGGAGGGCAGGCAGCCTTACCAGGCCACAGAAGAAGACAATGCAGCCAGTCCTGATGAGACCTGATGGGCTAGGGTCAGATGGAAGGGGAGGAGGACCTCTCCTACCAGTTGACTAGGGGAGGGGCATGGGAGGAGCAGAAGGAGGGAGGGCAGAACTGGGAGGGGAGGAGGGAAGGAGCTACAGCTGGGATAGAAAGTGAATAAATTGTAATAAATAAAAAGAAAAGAAAAGGTGAATGTAGTCAATGAAAATTCATCGATTGTTGACATTTTCAAGTTTTCAAGTAATCAAAAGAGCATGTAACATATGTGCAATGATGACCTTCAGTGAGCTAACTATTTCCATGGCAAATAGTTAGCTAGGCTACCCAATCAAGGAGTTTATATGATTTTAGATTTTTAAGCTAAAAGACTTATATGAATGCTAAAACATAAAACTGGTATATACTGATTAAATTTATATAAACAGCATATGTCCCTTATTCTGCCAAGAAGATCCCAGTTATCATACCTTAAGCCAAGCCTTACTCTCTTTAAATAGTAAAATATGTTTTTATCTAATGCTGGTAAGGCATATGAGTTGTTTCTTCTCCAGAGCGAAGTCACCCTGCTGAGAAATGAAGTGGCGCAGCTGAAACAGCTTCTTCTGGCTCATAAAGATTGCCCTGTAACCGCCATGCAGAAGAAGTCTGGCTATCATAGTGAGTAATGTTCCATTGCCTCCAGCTGGAGGCTGCCCCAGTGAAGGACTGCCAGAGTGAGCAGAGCTAACAGTAAAACAAACAAAGATGAAGCTTGCAGTTCTAGTACTTAGGATTAAA
Organism: Pachyuromys duprasi; assembly: GCA_028658305.1. Taxonomy (NCBI): domain Eukaryota; kingdom Metazoa; phylum Chordata; class Mammalia; order Rodentia; family Muridae; genus Pachyuromys; species Pachyuromys duprasi. The sequence continues at coordinate 69,960,649 of CM053752.1, forward strand.
TATCAGAATTTCTGCAAGGTTATTATAGTCTGGGTTGGGAAGGAAATTTTCCTACGTCTAGCTTTTCTTGTAGGCATTAGTGTGGATCACAAGTTGGTTAACTAAACCTGTCTAAGTATACTGTACTGTTAGTGATCATTTATTGTCACAGGATAACACACTTTGTCTTGGGTTAACAGAGCCAAACAGTTTTTCCTTTACTGTCCTGTTTAGTAACAATGAGAAATTTTTAATCACCTGTCTTCATCAAACCATATCGTATCCATTTATGGCATCATATCCTGTTGTTCTTTAGATAATGTCAGCATTGGATGAATACCATCCAGTGTGTGGTTGTGAGCATTTATGTGTTCTTGTCAGGTTAGTCATGAAAGTGCAAAAACAGAAGTGTATTGAAATTATTTGCTTATAAATTTCCTTCTAAACATTTTCCCCTCCTGAAATGAGATTCTTGTGTACCCAGCTCTGTAGAGGTTAATTGTGCATTTTCCTTTCCCTGATGTCCTTCTTGACAAGATGCTCAGTGTGGGAACCAGCTGCTACTCTGGAGGAAATGGCCAATTTTGTCTCGTCACACACAAATTTTTAACAAATAACAGAGCTAGGCACACATTAGGCAACATTCATAATACATAACACACAGCCTTTTGTTTTTATGATTTAGTGGTATTTCAGGAAAGTTGTAAAAGTGAAGATTGTTTCAACCATATGTATCCACTTCATTTTAATTTGCTAATGTCAGTAATTCAAAAGAAGAAAACATTTTGTGTTGGATGCAAACAGTTCCTCAGGTACTTACAATAAAACTTAATGGCTACCATCTTTACTTGTAGTCAATTGTAAGCAGTTTCATCAAAATGAGCAATATTTTTTAATTTAAAAGATTCAGTAGACATAGCTACTCTCAATTGCCATATATATTTAGAATACAGATTTTTTTGTCTGTTTTGAGCATATAAATCTCTATTATTTGATATCTAGTCATTTTGACAGGACAGTGAAACACATTGTGGAGTAAATTGGAACCATGTAGAAATATGTTTGGAACTTATAATAGCAATTGCTGTAGGGATGAGACCATTTCGGTTCCCATCTGATTTAACAGCTTAATTTCCTATAGTTGCTGCTGAGTTCAACATTATGCATGTATGATTTTATTCAACAAGAAAGCCGCCTTGGATTGTGATAGTGTAAAAGGAAATATATGAATGATTTTTGTGAAATTTGAAGGAAATTAACTCTTATATCATATATAATTGAAAATAATGTACAGTTTTTAAATCATTTATTGCTTTTATATTTACTATTTATTACTACTTTAATTGTATGCAGGCAATATATGCAAAACAATGGCTAATAATTGTTTTATGTAATTTTTTTTTATTTTAATTTATTTATTTTTATCTCAATCACAGGTTGGGTACTTTGAATCCCAGGCATAGCCCCCTCCCCCATTCCCTCCCACCTTCCCACTCCCTCCCTCATCTCCTTCTTCCCC
>CM053752.1:69962646-69983678 GCA_028658305.1 Pachyuromys duprasi
CCTGGGTCCTCCTTCTTGTCTATCCTCTCTGGGTGCGTAGATTTCAGCTTGAACTTCCTATCCTATAGGTTTATATAAGTGAGTATATACCATATGTTTCTTTCTGCTTTTGGGATACCTCACTCAGTATGATCGTTTCCAGGTCCCTGTTTTATGTAATTTTAAGCATACAGAACTGTCAGTGTATCTGTTGAGTAAAATGACTGAAAACCTCCATTCATAAATTCTTAGTAAACACACTCTTCACTTGTGAAAATGAAAGAGATTTTCGCTTAGAAGGTAGTTACGTTTGCTACTAATTAGTCACTTATATGATCTAATTAGTTGAGAATTTAAATTTCAGCTTTATTTATTGGGTTTTATTTTGTTTTTGAGATGGGGCTTCTCTGTGTAGCCCTGGCTATTCCAGAACTCTGTTGTATACCAGGCTAGCCTTGAACTTAGAGTTCCAACTGCCCCTGCCCCCCAAATGCTGAGATAAGGTGTGTACCACTATGTCCATCTCAAAGTTCTATTTTAAATTTTGAAATAAATCTGATTTTTGTTACTAGTCAAGGTACTAGTAGCTATTAAGCAAATAAATTTTGAACAACAAATTTGTGACTCTAAGTGTAGCACAGAGACTCAGTGCTGCACTGCCGGCTAAATCTTTTAAAATATTTGTGAAAGAAAGCTCGAGTTAACGCAACTTTAAAGTTGCTGCAGATCTCTTAGGAAAGAGTGGCAGTACTGACAGTCGCAGTCTCAGCTGAAACATTGCCCAGCAGAGATTCAGTACTGAAAGTTCTTACTAAACCCCAGGAAACCTGTCAGTCATGGGGAAACTGAGTATAAACCACCCTGATGGTTAAAGAATATGAAACCTGATTGAAAAAATATCACAATGCACTTTCAATACATGTGTTCATGATCTCATTGTCATGAATTTATATTCTCTCTATATGGGCATATATAATTAAAATTGTGTTATTATCTGTATAATCGTAAAAGGAAGGAAAGCTTAGTGTTGAAAATATGCATAAGCATAGGTAAAGGACTTTATAAAGCACTGGGTTGCCAGGCTTACAAGATGGCTGAGCAGGCAGAGCTTGTACTGTACAAACCTGACGACCTGAGTTCTGTCGCTAGAACCACATAAAAAAGTGGGATGCAGTTATTAAGCCTCTGTGGAGAAAGAGACAGAAGAGCCATCTGGAAGCTACAGGCCATATAGCCTATAGTTCACATAACAAACAAGAAAGGACACCCTGTTTTTACAAGTTGGGAAGAGAGAACCAGCTCCCAAAAAGTGTTCAGAGTAGGAGAGGCTTGAATTTTCAAACCTCTGATGTGCTTTAAGCTAAAAGTGTTTTTCTGAGTGCAGCTTGTGTCTTTTCTACTATTTTGATTATTCTGGTCATTTTCTCCCCTCAGCTCCTAGAACTAGACATAGGTGCAGGTATAATTCATTGCAAAGGTATTTTATATACACAAATTATAACTACGTATTTTTAAGTATAGTTCTTTGTACTGCCTAAAGATGTACCTTAGCTAATTCTTTGGATCTTTGATAAGTACTTCTTTACTGTTTCATTTTGAGTCATTTTCTCATATTTTTTTCTTACATTACCAATCAGCCTCCTTGTCTTTGACAGTTGTTTTTCTAGAACCTAACATTCAGACAAAGGTTAGCCTGTTTTTTTGCTGAAAAAGAATAGTGAAATAGATAACAGTTCTTTAGTATTCTCTCCATTTGAACTGTCATTGCCAATGTTTTCTTTAAATGTGACTGCTAGATTGGCAGAAGAATAAAATTTAAGTATGTTACAGTATCTATCCATTGTTGCTTAAAGTATTCTGATTCATACATCCTTTTAAGAGTTCTGATTGAGATTTTTAATTGTAATTTGAGATCAGATTTGATTCAGGGAAACATTTTTTGCACTTACAGCACATTATGGAAAAGATAGGACTTCTCACTAATATGTTTTAAAATGTGCTTTTTTAAAAGTACGTGGATTAGAGGCTGGTGTATAAATCCTATAAGAATTCCTGTAGTTCAGAAAAATTCTCAAAATGAGGAATTTTATTTATATTCATTATACTTGCCGAGTATTTCTCCCTGCACAAGGTATTCACTGTCTACCCTCTACATAACAAATCATGGGCTGATTGTTCTATACGGTCCATTTGGTCATCAGTAAGTACGCTGGCCTGCATTCAGACTTTGTAAACACTTAACTAAAACTTAGTTTTAATTTTTTTTTTTTTATTTTATGTGCTTTGGTATAAGGGTGTCAGATCTCCTAAAATTGGAATTACAGACAGTTGGGAGCTGCCATCTGGGTACTGGAAATTGAACCCAGATCCTTTGGAAAAGGAGCCAGTGCTCTTAGCCATCTCCCCAGCGCCTAAAACTTATTTTTAATGCAAGTGAAACAAGTCACATGGGAAAGAAAACATCCACATTGGGCATGTCATCGTACACCTGTAATCCCAGCACATAAGGAGGCTGAGGCAAGATGATTGGCCGTGAGTTTAAGGCCATCCTGAGCTACACAATAAGACCCTGTTTTAAAAACCTAAAAGAAGGAAAGAAAAATGAGAAGAATGTATCTAGTATGATGGTATTTTGTGCTGTGAGGCAGCAGACAAAGCTAAGCTGTATCATTTAGGGATTATATGTCACTGTGATAAATCCAAAAACATAAGGAGCAAATGAAAGATATGTCTGAAGAGTGACCACATGTGAAAAGGGGAAGAACGGTGTCATTGGCGATGTTCTCAATGGAACAGAGGGCTGACACCACACTGTGTGTCTGCCTTGTACCTAGAGCTTACAAATTTGGCAAATATTTATCTCCGTTGAATTTCAACTATTTAACTCTAGTCTACTAAAATAAAGATATGAGATTTGTTGTTCAGATCTAAACATTGTAAATTTGTTTCCACAAATACTTAGAATGCTCTTTCCTGAATATCTTCAGTTTCAGTATCTTAAGTTCTGTATGGAGATGTATTTGAATTGCAGTTAATTTGTATAGTTCTAACAGGAGTGACCTCTAGTCTTTGACCATTACTTATTCTCATGTGTGTGCATCATTAGAATGAAGTGGTGTAATCATCCATTACCGCAATAGATGGAAATTCAAGAAGAAAAAAATATAGTTCTAGTAAATACAGAGGAAAGAATTGAAAATACAATTTATATGTAAGAGTCATTTTATTTATCTGTGTGTTTAAAAATTGTTTATCTTTTAATAAGGGCAACTGGTGAGCAAGTAAACTAGCTTTGTTAAATACGTGGCTCAGTCCATGCTCCACTGTGTTTCTGAGCAGCTATATTCCAAAGGCCTACCTCACTTTCTTGTTGTGTTAAGACAAAGTCTTGCTAAGTAGCCCAGGTTATCCTCAAACTTGCAATCCTTTTGTCTCTGCCTCTGGAGAGTTCTAAGATTATAGATATGTACTACCACCTCATCCTGCCTCTTTTTTTTATAGGTTTATTCGTGTATTTGTTAGTTTTTTGGCAGTCTCATTATATAGCCCAGATTGGTCTTGAACTCAGAGATCTCCCTGTTCCTACCTCCTGAGTGCAGGGATTAAATACATGTACCAGCACGCGTGGCTTTGATTCATTTTCTTTGACCCTGTTTAGCAAGTATGAACACGATGATTCATGATATGCAGCTCTGCCTTCACTTAGCCTGTTAGCAGACATAGTTGCCTACTTCCTGACTGCAGCCACTATTCAGTTTATTTCAGTTGTGCAGCTTGTCCTGAATAACCAATACTGTAAAACATCCTCTAGCTTTGTGATGGACTCAACTCAATAATGCTTTTTTTGTCAATACTTGTATTTTTCCTTTTACCACTCAGCTGCTGATAAAGATGACAGTTCAGAAGACCTTTCCGTGCCAAGCAGTCCACACACAGAAGCGATCCAGCACAGCTCTGTCAGCACATCCAATGGGGTCAGTTCAACGTCAAAGGCGGAAGCTGTGGCCACTTCAGTCCTCACTCAGATGGCAGACCAGAGCACGGAGCCTGCACTTTCACAGATTGTCATGGCTCCTTCCTCCCAGTCACAGCCTTCAGGAAGTTGATTAAAGACCTGAAGTGCAACAGCTTTAGATACTTATTAGTGACTTCGGAGGGAAATCAAGGAAAGACCAGTTTGCATTTATGCGAAATCTGTGGTTGTAATTTTTTTTTTGTACTTGAAGTTAAATTTTGTTGTAGAGTTGGTGTAGCAGCAGTTGATGATCAGACTGAATAAGTTTTTAGTCTCTGGAAGACTGATTTTACTTTTTTTATATATATATTGTTAGATTTATTGATTTTTTTTCTGTGCTCAATGTGTAAATTGTATCATAATTATTGTGGTTTATTTCACTTTGATTTAGTGGTGTTTAATGAATGGGGGTGTTAACTGAATCACTCTTCCCACTTCATTTCTTTACCCACCCTTCAACCTGAGCTGTGGTGGTAGTCTTGTTATCATTTATACCAAAGTTCTGCAGAATCCCTATTGACTTTGTAATATGAACAAAGTTGTAAGGCACTAGGGAAGAGAAAGACGGAAAGTTCCTTTTAATCTTTTTGCCTTTTATTTTGCACATTATGCAAAAGGAAGAATATTAGAAACACTTTTTTTTAAGTGAGTAAAAGTATGGTAAGACATTTTGTGCTATGTGCACATTCTTAGAGTAATCAAGGTCATTCAGCGCCCTACAATGTTTTTAAGATTATGTAAACAAAAATTTTGGAATCTTGAGCATTTCAAAAATGACTTGATTTTTTAAGTCTTAAATTCAGTATTTTAAACCTGTGTTCTTGAGACTGAAAACTATGAAATTATATAATGTATGATACAGGGTTATCAGACTAGTAATTTTTTAGATTTGCTCTTGTCATTTGGGGTTTGTTTTGTTTGGGTTTCTGTTGTTACATGTGGTTCTGTTTTGTTTTGTTTTGTTTTGCAGATTTCAGGTAACAAAGTGAGAAGTTTATGCATAATGAAGTGTGATGTGGTTGCCAGAAAAGCCTAAAATTATGACTTAGAAATTTTAAGACTGTTTCCCCATTGTTGTACTTGTACTTGCGAGCTAACTTGTACTTATTCTTGTGAAAGCACTGTCATCTTTTAGTAGCCAATTTTGATAATGTTTCTCGTGGAAAAAAAATCAGTATCTATCTTTAGAACAATGTAATTATAGTATGGGAATGTGAGTGAGAGAATGAGTGTGCGTGTGTGTGCATCTTCCACTAGTTTATGCCAGTGATGATACTTGCTTGAATGTTTAACGATGCCTTCAGTGTGATGCTGGCAGTAGATGATTGCAATTTCAGATGCCATTACTGTGCAGGCTTGGATAACTAACATTCCGTGAGGTAGCTGTCCTGATGAGATGATTGTAGTCACACTTTGCTCATTATCCAGTCATCTGTGGAATACTGACTTTTCTCATGTGCCATTATCTATTTTTATTCTGCAGTTATGTTAAAAATACAGTACAATATTTTAAATAGACTAAATTGTTAAACATAAAAATTTAAAAAGTAGTAGCTGTGTGTAAGAAAACTTTGTAAAATAGTCATGAGTCCTACCCAGTAGCAACTTCTGGCGTTCAAGCAGGATTCCATTCTGTAAATACCTGTAACGTGTTTATAATAAGTTGTGTAGTCTGTTCTGCATCCATACTACACTATTGCTATGGTCTCAGTGCCATCTGTTAATGAGACTGACATTTCCAAAGCCTGTATGGAATACCCTTGAGAGTTCAGGGGATGCCCATCCCACCTGCCTCAGTTCCAGACTAGGAAACATGCAGATTATATACATGACACTTCAGGACTTTTAAGTATGAAGATAATAGGAATTTTATTACTTGGCTTATTAAAAATGAGTGCATTTTGGTTGCTGATTCTACTTGTGTCTATTACTTTGACCTGATCTCATACTTAAAGTAATCAGTTTTAATCATGCTTTTGTCATAGTTATGCTAAGGAGTTCGTCTCAAAGGCACAAAACATGAATTCTCCAGACAAGCTCTTTTTGTTGTAGATGGATAAGGTTGGTCAAAACCTCCATGTCTCACTTTCTGCACCTTCTTGACATTTTGTTTTTCATCTTCCAATTTGTGCAAGCTTTGGTTCTTTGGTAAAAGATTCTTGCAACTGTAAAGTAGAAGTACATAGATGTGAGAAGTCATGTAACGGTTAACGAACTTACCATGATTGACAAAGCTCTCATTGTAAATCAGTCTGTACTCAGCAAATAAAAATCATTATTAGTTGTATAAACACACACACACACAAAAATACATTTTGAATTCCAGGATGTTACACTACTTCTGTACCTAGCATTTTGAGTCCTTATATTTGCAATGTTACACAAACTGTACTATTTTCTTTTATGTACAGTTTGCATGACTAAACCATCAGAGAATAAATTCTATCTTTAAATTATGTTTATAATTTGCTTGTTTTTAATCTGTCTTTCACAAAGTAATTCCTGCTAATTTTATTTTCCCCACTTCAGGCCATTTAATTTCCTGAGAACCATCTGCGATTCTTTCCATTTCTGTACTATCCATTCCCTTGGAAAGCCCTTTATCCACTGGCAGGCATTGCTTCTGTTTTCTGTGTTTCCTTTAGGTTCCATTCACGCACAGTGAGTGACCTTTTCATTTTATTTGCCCATCTGGGACCAGCCCCCCACCCCCACCTTCAACCGTGAGACCCACTGGTCAATGCCCTAGATGCCACCTTAATCCATGGCCAACACTGAACCACCCTTCCATCAGCTGCCCTTCTTCCATCAGTTTGTGGCAGCATAATTCTTCCAGCTGCTTAAGCCAAAACAGTTTTGTCACCATTGATTCTTTGTTCTCACAGCCCACACCCAACCCACCAGGAAATGCTATTTGTTCTCCCTTCAACATAATCCAAAATGCAGCCACTTCTCCTCGTTTACACTGTTTGAGCCCTGCCCCATGCTCTCATGGTTCTCTCAGATTGTTGGTATGCCTCTTGACTTCTGTTCCTGTTTATTCTAACTCATCCCTGGTAGAGAAGACAGAGTGGTACTCTTAAAACTTTTCACAGTCCTCCTTTATCCTAGACTGGATCCCCTTTTCATCCAAAGCGTAAGTTCTCAAAAACTGCCTACAGGCCCTGACACAGAGCTGTCATATCCCCTTATCTCACTGACCCCTTTTCTTTCCTACAAGGTTTTTGGTAAGTGAATACGTAGTGCCCCTAGGTACCAGTATGCTGAGCATTCTCAAAATTGTCCAATATCCCACACCAAATATCTGCCTTCCTGGAGGGTGCAGGAAATTGTTGGGAAACAGTTAAAAGGTAAGTACTGAGTGAAAACTTGGGCCAGTTTTCTAGAGGGCATTTGGAGTGACATTTTAAGAAGGCTGTCCAGCTGAAGCAGACTGACGGCATGCAGTGGGTTGTTGAACTGGTTTGAATATACCTATTCTGCCAGTGGGTATACACAGCACAGCACATCTTGTAGCAACAAGCTGATGTCCATGCATACCTCATTTTAGTGCGGCTTAAAAGTACTGCGTTTTTCCAATTGAAGGTTATTCCAAACTCAATCGAGCAAATATCACCATTTTAAAAAATATTTTCAAATTGTATTGAAAATATTTTATGCAATATATTCTAATTACCTCCCCTATCCCCTCTAAGACCTCCCTCCCTCCTTCCCCTACCCAAATACACTCCCTTCCTCTCATTAGAAAACAGGCACCTAAAAAATATCACTGATAAGCCAGAACAGGAAACTGAAAAAAAAAAAAAAAAAAAAAAGCAAAAAGCACACACAAAAAAAAAAAACACAGACTTGGACCTACACACAGAAATTCCATAAAAATAAGTGGAAACCATGATACATAAGCAAAAGACCTGAAAGTTTTTTAAAAAGAAAAACCTAGACAAAACATCATTAGCTTGGTTTTGTGTTGGTCATCCACTGCTGGGCCTACCCTTACGCCATCAATCCATGCTATTTTTCAACAGTGTGCTAAAGGTTATTAGAATTTTAATGTGTGCATGTTTTATTAGACGATGCCTTTGGGTGTTAGCAGGCTATTGTCTAACAGAGAACTTTTCCATGTGAAGGAGAGATCCAGAACTTGATGGTACTTTACTGTGATGAGCTGGGAATGAACCCCCTGAATCCCAATGATGTGTTTTCTCTCGTTTTTAGCAAATAAGGGATGCTTTGAAATTTCAAATTCATGTTTTCCTGACTAACTCCCAAGGAAAGATAATTGCTAGTTAGTCTTAAAAGTAGTTTTTGGTCTGTTGCATCTGTAAATCTTAGTTTGATGCCTAGGACTTTGTGAAAACACAGGAAAATCCCCTTTACTCCCAGGATGTCAACTTAATGTACATGTACATGAAACAATACCTAGAGAACTTAGTTACCTAAAACAGTGCTTGAAGAAATGATTTTTAAACCTGACATTTCTAGATTACTGACACAGAGTTAGACCATTTTGTGGCTAGTGTTTGTGAAAATCATTAAGTACAAATGAACTCTCTCCATAACTACTCCGTATGCTTGTTTGTGTGCTAAAACGTGCAGCAGGACTTTCAGCTACCTGTGCTAGGAACTGAGCTGTGGGTACTCTCAGAGAGAGAGATAGCATCCTTCTGTGTGCGGAAGGAAATGGAGAAGAGACTCCTTTCTAAGGAAATGTTTCATTCAACTCAGGGTAAATGCAGTATGCAAATTATACCTACTGCCGCAAAAAGTGCAGCCAGCGGGAATGTCGCTAGTCGGGGCCTGGTCCAGGTGCTTTCAGGTCCCTGGCTTTTTAGCAAAAGAATAAAATTTAAAAGAAAAAAAAAAATAAGGGTTCATACCAATTTGCAAAAGAAACTAGATAATTTTATTGTTCATGTTAAAGAGGTACGCTGTCAAAATTGATAGTGGGCCAAGGGAGCCTCAGCTCTTTATGGGGTCCTAGGCAAGGAGGGGCTGGCTTCTGTGAGCTGTGGTTTGGGTGGTTGTCTATTTTGATTAATGGGTGAGGTTATATGGTAATTTCTTTTACTGCACATGGCTCTTCCCATAATGCATTCAATTTCATTTATGTGTACAGCCAGTTCTGCATAGGCATAAGATGCTAAGCAGGGGGGTCTCCATGAAATCAGGTTACTAGAGGACAGTTTTGCCTTGTACATGCACCTCACATGGGCTCAAGCCAGAAGGGCCCTTCTATTCTTCATATTCGGATATACTGGTAATACACTTGAAACGGCCAGTTTGATTGCTAACAGGAGCAGGGAAGCATGCCCCATTATTCCAGACGGGAGTGTGTGTAGCCCACACAGGTGCGCAGTGGAGGCTGTGGTGGTCTGCAGAGGGTCTCTCCCTCCACCCCATCTGAAAGCATTTGAATGCTTTGTCTTCAGTTGGTGGCCCTGTTTGGGGAGGCTTATGAGGTGTGGCACTGGGAGCGAGTCTTCCTGTTTGTTTGGTTTTTTGTTTTGTTTTTTTTTTTTTTTTGAAACAGGGTCTCACTATGTAGCTCTGGTTGTCCTAGAACTCACTATGTACACTAGGCTGGCCTTGAACTCACAGAGATCCGCCTGCCTCTGTCTCTCAAGTGCTGGGATTAAAGGTATGTGCCACCACACCAGCTTTGGGACAGGTTTTAAAGGTTTAAAGATGCGTGCCCTTTCAGGTTCACTTTCTCTGCTTGCTGCTTGTGGTTTGAAATGTGGTTTGCTGCTGCACCTCCTGGCTGCGACGGTGTTGGACTCACCCTCTGGAGCCCCACAAGCCTCCAGGAAGCCCTTCCTTCTGTAAATTGTTTGGCTTGTAGCATTTTATCACAGCAATAGAAGAGTTCTAATCCAGAGGGGTTATTACCAGACAGGGTGCTGTGTGCAACCCCAAAACAATTTGGGATCCCAACTACCACCTATGCCTGCCTGCTTCTGAAAGAGTTCCAAACCCAGCTACTTGTATATAACAAACACCATGCGACACTGCAACCTACAATTAAAGGAAAAATCCGCGTTGCCTTATTCTGTTCTGACAGTCCAGAGCACCAATGCAAAGGTTAATTTAAAAAATAAAAATAAAACATATACGCTGCAGGGCTCTGCACATGGTGGGCCAAACACTTGTACCATTTTGCCTGTCGTCGAGAAAAGCGGCTCTCGGTGCACCTTTCTCGTTTCCGTTACAGCGTCCTCACAAGGCTCTCAAGACCATGCCTTATGTCTCAGTACTAGAGACAGAACTTTTAAAAATGTGTCTTTGTGGGTTTTATGGGCATTAATTACCTCAATTAACTGGGGACGTGTGTGTGTGTGACTCTAAATGTTATAACGTCAAATAGGAGTTGGCTTGTTTTATTAACTCAGCACTTAGTTTTTGTGGATTTTTGTTTCCTGTGAAAGTACACGAATGAGAATGTTTCCCCAAATGAGCTGCTGTCAAAGTTATTTTTGCTTACTTTAAAAAGCAAAGATGCTCTTTTCCAAAGCCTGACACAAAACTTAAACAATTCCTGCGCCGTAGGACTACTATTGCTGTAATGAACTACCGACCAAGAACAGGTTGTCGAAGAAAGACTTTATTTCATCTTACAGCTTGTAGCCCACCCGTTAGGAATGTTGGGCAGGAACGGGTGCGGAGCCGTGGAGGGGTGCTGCTCACTGGCTTGCCTCCCCGTGACTTGCTCGGCCTTCTTCTTTATTGCTCCCAGGCCGCCAGCCCAGGGGTGGCAGCTCTTACAGTGATCTTGGCTCTCCCACATTATTACCATCAAGAAAATGCCCACAGCCTTGCCCACAGGCCAGCCTGGCGAGGGCATTCACTCAGTTGAAGTTCCCTCTTCCTAAATGACTGTTAGCTTGCTTCAAGTTAATGTAAAACTAACCAGTTTTATTTGGTATGAATTACTTAGCCAAGTTTAAGAGGATAGCACCATCCATAATTTTCATAATGGACAACAAATGTACTCTGTGATGTTTATGAGGAAATAAGTTATTGTTTTCAGAAACAAGTTCTGTTTATTGTCCATCAATACTGTGTTATCTTTGGTTTGGTTTCCTTTACCAATGTTTTTTTTTTTCTCAGTCTGTGTAATCTAAATATATAGATAGGTAGTCCATTTTGGGGAGCTGTGTTTGTTAAAATTTATTACCATAGGATCTAATTAGTATCAATTGCAATAAAATCAGCTATGTGTCTCAGCATGGTTAAATTGGTCACTTAAGAGATTATTCAACGCATATTTACTATCTTAATCCGTGTCCAAATTCTGTTACGCCTCAATTTACTCAGCCAGTGCTTTCAAGGCTGACATGTAGCATCATGAGTCAGTGTGCTGAAGCAGGCTACCATGTCGAACAGACCAGCCTAAGCAAAGACCCTCAGATTGTTTCATGACACTGAAGTCCAACACAGATAAAACTGGCTATGATTCTTTATGGACTAAGATGCATTTGTGACAAGATAACATTTTGAAAATCAGATGTGCTCTTATTGTTTTTACTGCTAAATGTCTTCTTTATCCCTCACAGGCAGTGAGTGGTTTTTGAAAATGGTATTGATCAATAATTCAACAACTTGAATAAAATAGATTTGTATGTCTGCTGTGGGTGCCTAGAAGTACGTTGGCATGTAAAATTCAAACCATAATTTAAACTTTCAGCCTCTTGCTTAAATCCCCCCCCAAAAAAAACACTCTAGATTTCTTAAGACATTGAAAAAAATGATGTATTTTACAGGTGAAGGTATTTATGAGTTCACTCTAGGCATGGAAAAGATGACTTTGGCTAGTAAGAACCCATTAAGTATCTGATTTGGGCTTAAGTGTTGGATGTCATCAGGACTCCAGTATAAATAAAGACTAGAATCTTACATGCAAGCAGGGTCCATTTGGAAAGACAACATGTTTGTTATATATCTATCAAGAAATTTTTACATCCTAATAACTAACAATTTGGTTCTTGAAGGGTTCTCTATGACCCAGGCTGGTCTTGAACTCACTGTAGAGCTGAGAATGACCTTGAATGCCTGATCCTCCTGCCCCTACCTCACAACTGCTAAGTATATACTGTGGGTATGTACCAACAGACTGGATATGTGCAGCGCTGGGGACTGAATGCAGTCTTGTGCATGCTAAGCAAGCAGTCTATCAACATGAGCTACAGCCCCAGCCATAAAACAGGCTTCATGAGATTAAAAACGCAAGGGATAAGTCACATTCAATTTGAGCTTCACTTGAAAGTATGGAATGGGATTAGGACAAAGGAAATAAAATGGGCAAAAATTTCAAGAAGCAAATGTGCTTTGTTCATGCTACAGCAGGGAGACAGGAAGAAACACATTGGAAGTGAGAAATTGTAGCAAGGTAACTCCTTCAGAGAACACAAGGACTCTTAAAGCCAATAGAAAGTCTTTATTCACTGGCCAGAGGTCTATACAAGAAGCTTGCCCAAATCATGGAGCCAGGAATCTTACTGATCTTGGCTTTTTATGCACGCACAAACACACAGAAAAATAAAAATAAAACATCCATGTTGACACACTTCAATTAGCAGGAACAGTTAGCAATAAGAGGACCAACAAAAGGCAAACAGCAAGTTTAGTACACTTAAGGACCCAGAGCCACAGACTATGATGGATTAAGTCTTTGTCTCACATTAGCAGGTGCTGGAATCCGTGTGCTGGTCTCTACGGTCACAATAGTGTCTTGCTGCCTCTACTATGTTAAGGTCGGGGGGCCTGTTACAAAATGAAGTTGCATAGGTACATTAGTACAATAAATTTTATAGTCTAAAATATTTTAAAAGCTTCTTCCTTTTTATCAGCCTTTCATGGTAATAATATAATTCAAGAAATTGCAAAAACAACCAAGAAAAGTCAAAAGTAAAGAAAGAAGGAAGGATAATGGAAAAATAGTGGTGGAAACTGATTCTTTTTAGATTAAAGAAGCCAGGCATGCTGACTCACACATACACTGAGACTACAATGGGTGAGTTTGTGACATTGTGGCTTCTGTTGGTTTTCCCCAAGTATCACAAAATGAGATAGTTTAATCTCATGGACTCCCAGAGGAGATGGGGGATGCAGGCGGAGGCTCCACTCAAGGACAGTGTAAGTGGGGAGCTAGGGAGCTGAGCAACATGAGACGGCAGCATAGGGACCTCATATGGTGGAGGAGTAAACCAGGAGGCCAGAAAGTTGGCTGTGATCTAGGTGTGATGCTACAGGGACCCAGATCTGTGCCATCCAGCTCTCCAGCCATGCATCAGCATCGCAAAACGCTGAGTGCTCAGAAGTCATGGGGCAAAGGAGACTGTATGGAGCTTCCCTTTGCAGTGGTCCAAGGTCTAAGCAAGAAAACCCAGACTCAGGAGCAGCAGAAAAGCAGCAAAATGAAGTCATTTAATTTAGGGGCTGAAGTGCTGACTCAGCAGCCAAGAGGGCTTGCTCTTCCAGAGGACCCAGGTTCAATTCTCAGCACTGACACAACCATCTGTAACGCTGGTCCCAGGGAATCCAACATCTCCTTCTGGCCTCTGAGACCTCTGCAAGCATGGGATGCACATTCACACAGGCAGAACGCCCATATACACAAACAGTTTAAATAAACTTATATTACTTTATGTATGTATTTCTCTCTCTTTTTTTCCAAGATTTATTCATGTAGTATTTACACAGTATTCTGCCTGCATGTGTGCCTGCACGGCAGAATAGGGCACCAGATCTCATCATAGATGGTTGTGAGCCACCATGAGGTTGCTGGGAACTGAACTCAGGACCTTTGGAAGAACAGCCAGTGCTCTCAACCTCTGAGCCATCTCTCCAGTCCTGATGTATGTATGTATTGTGTGGACAACTTTTGGGTGTCAGTTCTCTCCTTCCACCATGTGGGTTCCAGGGATACAACTCAGCTCTTTAGATTTGGTAATGGATGCCTTTACCCTATGAGCAATCTCACTAGCCTGGAAAGGCTTTGGCCTCTTTCAGATGTTAAAATTTGTGTTTAGGAAAAATTTCACCAATATATTGGAGTACAGAGGCTCTGAGTAATGAACAGCCTAAAAATATTTCTTGTGGTGACTGGAGAATCAGTTGATTACCGGGGCTCCTGGGAGATGGCAGGAAAAGGATCCATTCAGATGAGCCAGCCCTGCCTTTGATTTCCTCTCCTGCAAACGCCCACTGGCCTGTCACTGTCCGCCAAGAGAAGCAGAAGCAGAGGATCCCTATCTGAGGCAGCTACCAATTTTGGACTCCCCAGCCTCCAAATTCATGAACACAAATCTAAGTCCCTTATAAGTTACTCAGCCTCATGTGTCCTGCTGTCGCATGGGAACATTGCTGGGGCTCGAGCACAGGCTGAGCACAGGCAGAGGGGAAGCTCTGTGTTAACATATAAGGTCCTATTTTGCACCCGTAATGAGACAAAGCATTTATTTTCCCTAAATAGTTGCCTGATTAACTGAAATCACTTTGTTAAGTGATTCTTAATTAGGTGGCTTGGCTTTTAATGAAGGGTTCCTTGGTAATGAACTCAAAGAACACATGGGAATGGCGGGAACGAAGAGTCTTAAACGGCTAGAAAGCAGCTTCAGCTTGGAAAAGAACTCAGGAGCAGGGATTTCCCGGAGCCTGCCAAAGAGGGGAATGGACTCCACATAGCTATTCTCTGGCCTCTGCATGGTCTCGCTTATGGCACATGTGTGCAAACACTAAAAGTGATGATGATGGTGATGAGGGTGGTGAGGGTGGTGGTGGTAATGGTGGTGGTGATGGTGATGAGGGTGGTGGTGATGGGGATGAGGGTGGTGGTGATGGTGGTGGTGGTGATGGTGGTGGTGATGGTGGTGGTGGTGATGGTGGTGGTGGTGGTAGTGTTAGTGATACTTTTAAGGAACTTTAAGCATAAAACCTTTGTTTCAAAAGAATTATAAATTCAAGTGATTTCTTGGGCAGACAGGGAGTCACATTTCTGTCATGTGTCTGGTCCCTTCCATCATTGCTTCCCCCTGTTCTTAAAAAAAAAGGAACCACATTCTCATCCCATTTCGTTTGGAGACAAATTGAATAGTATGTAACACTTAAACAAAGCAAATGTTCATTTATCCCGTGGCTGGCCTGGAAAATTGATATTAGCCAAAAAAATAAGTATTAGAAGGAGTATGCAGCTGACAGTGCGTCCACCTTTCGGCGTATCTCCATCTGAAATTGGAGTCAAAAAGAAAAATTTGCTCTGGAATTAACTGGGCAAAACATCACGCGGTGATAGTTGAAGATTCTTTAAAAGTGAAAAGAGCATTGGCTCTTGGCAGAAACGTGGGAGTCGGTTCAACATCAGTTTACTTTATTAGGTTGGAATGGTTTAGCACCTAACGACTACAGGGCTCAGTCCACTGGCTTGCTGCTTAGTTGGTGGCTATGACTGGAACTGGTCGGCAGATACAGTCCTGAGGCATGGATGCTCAGGGTGCACTCCTTCACGTCTGTTCCAGGTCGGTGAGCGGAGCTGTGTAAGTTTCCTGTCTGCTGCTGCGTCAAAACTCCCCAGCAAGAAGCAGCTTAGGACAGAAAGCATTTAAAAGGTTTAGCTCGCAATTGCAGGGTCAGTCCATCCTGGCAGGGAATTAGTCAAGGCAGCAGAAACTTGAAATGGAATGACGTCCACACTTCAGAGCAGAAACAAACGCATGCTGATTCCTCTGCCTCCATTCTCTTACACAACCCCAGGCCCAAATCCAGGGAGAGAGGCTGCCCCCAGAAGCCTAGTCTTCCTGCATCAATTAAAATAACCAATACAAGCTGCCATAGGTCTGCAGGTCAGCCTGATCCATCTAAACAGTCCCTCGCTGAGACCCTGCCCAGGTGATTCTAGAATTTGTCAGGTTGATAATTAAAACTAATAGTCACTGTAGTTAATGAGAGTTGTGCAGGCTCTATTTTTGAAACCAGGAGAAATAGGGTTCCGAAGTTTTAGGGGTCTTAGAATTTTAGGATTAAACTACAATGCTCATTTGCTTAAATAAAGGCTAAATAAGGCAGAGGTAGTAACCAGGAAGTCAGACCTCTTTCTTACCCTCTTATGTCTCCCTCCATCTTTCTGGCAGACCTGTAGCCTAAGCCTGCTTTTTTTTCTACTGTGTAGATCTCCCTAGGAAATGGTTCCCACTGCCATTGGCTCTCACTCCATCTACCCAGGGGTGATGCCTGCATCTAGATTTCTGCTCTGTCTCCCCTTCCATATATCCAGACCCAGATGGGCAGCTGCCTAGTGAGTATCTCCACCTCGGTGTCACCCAGGCCACTCAAAGCTATTACGCCCACACCTCTACAGATACTGTCCTCAGAAGGCACATTCTGTGGAGGAAGACTGGGAAACAAAAACTCCCACTGGGTAGTAAGAAACTGGGGAAGCTTCAGAGAGCATAAATGAAGCAGTTGATTTTACAACTTTACAAAGCCAGGGGTCCCTGGGAACGGCGGGTGCTCAGGTGCTCTGATCAAGCAGAGAAAACAGTTTTGATAACAAAGAGCCCAGGGGCTGGAGAGATGGCTCAGCAGCTAAGAGCACTGCTTCACCTTCCTGAGGATGCAGGTTCAATTCTCAGCATCCACATGGAGGCTCACAAAGGGTCCTCCCTCCCTTTCCTCACTGGCGATCCATCAGGCCAGACCTATTCTTCACCTAGGTCTACCTCTTTTGTTCCTCTTTGTGTACACAATGACGGTGCATGTATTCATCTCTACACTTTGCATCCTGTTTATTTTCAAGCTCACCAGGAACATGACCCTGTTTGCACACGGCAGTCAGCTTTAATGGTCAGGTTGTTAAGGGCTATGGCCCATTGTTTCAGCTATTCCTCCCGGTCATTCTGTTCCAGATAGCAAGTGAAGTCATGCCTGGCAACAGGCAGTACAAACAGCGCATTAAGGGAACCGCTAGATAAATCGAGAAAGCAGTATCTAAAAATCAAGGTTTGCACCTTATTTGATTTTGGTGAGGCAAGCTACACTGTCAGTAATTTTCTGCTCTCAACTTTTAGTTTGAGTGGGTGACTTTGGGAGGATAACTAGACAGCCAGCAGGGGCCTAGGGTTTTCTCTTTATCTGTAATTAGACATAAACTGACTCAAGATACTTTTATTTTAAACTGGGAGAGTCCCCAGTAAACACTAAGAGTGGTATATCGTACAGTCCATTTTCACTAAACTTTAGCTGTTGATATAATTGTGACCTAACCTTGATTTCCATATCTAACAAACGATGGACATAAATCATGTTTTTACCTCATCTCCCTACTGTGGCTTGAATCTTTCGTGATCAGTAGAAGGGAGTGATTATCAGTCATGTGAGTGAACATATGGCTGCCGTTACCACCTTAATTCAGGCCACAGCCAGCGCTCAGCGACATGAATGTAATCACTTCCTAAATGGATTCTCACCTCCAACTCCACTCCACAGGCATCTCCCTATTCAACACAAACATCATAATGCCTGTTTTCTTGAGACAAAGCAACAGGTAGCTCGGGCTGGCCTCAAATTAGCTATGTTACCAAGGTTGGCTTTGAACACGTCCTCCTCCTCCTGTTCCTTCTCCTTTTCTTCCTCTTCCTCCTCCTCCTCCCCCTCCTTCTCCTTTGGTTTAAGGAGACAGGGTTTCTCTTTGTAGCCCTGGCCGTCCTGGAACGCACTCTGTAGATCAGGCGGGTCTTGAACTCAGAGATCAACCGGCCTCTGCCTCCCAAATGCTGGGATTAAAAGCATGTGTTCGCCACCACAGCCCAGCTGAACTCCTGATTCTTCTGATTTCACTTCCCAAGTGCTGGGATCATGAATATGTGCCAGCTCACCTGACTAACAGTAATTCTTTTTTTTTTTAATTTATTTATTTTTATATCAATCACAGGTTAGGTATTTTGCATCCCAGGCGTAGCCCCCTCCCTCATTCCCTCTCACCCTCCCACTTCCCTCCCTCTTCTCCCTCCTCCCCGCCCCCTCCAAGTCCACCAACAGGGGAGGACCTCCTCCCCTTCCATCCAACCCCAGCTCATCCTGTCTCCTCAGGGCTGGCTGCACTAACAGTAATTCTTAATGCCAGGCAGTATTGCAATGGAAGTTTTTGTTTCTTTGTAAACTCAGTTATGCTATGTAAATATGTTTTTGTTTTAATGCTAAGTGTGGGATCTTAGTTTGGGCTTCAGTTTGTCCACAGCTGGTAATGGCCTCCTGTGGGGCGGGGTCTTGCCAGCTGCTAAGAGCCTCCTGCAGCATGGGGAGGTGGTCTAGGACTCTGAGGGATGTAGATATGAGATCCCAGAAAGAGATAGGGTGACCATTTGGAGAATTGGATAGTGTGGTGGTTTGGAGTCACAAGAGAGACACTTTGTGGTACAGAGGCTTGCAGGAGATAGACAGGGAGACCGCTTGCTGGGTTTGCCGTTGACGGAGATTGGTATAGCCCCAAAAGAACCCATCTACCCAACAGCCGGAGAAGAAAAGGGGTCTGCGTCCCTTCTCCCCACTAACCTTCTCTCTCCTATCTAGGGTTAAAAGGTTGGTAGAAGGGTAGTGGAGGCTTACGTACCCCAAATGAAATAGAGTTTAAAAATAAGCGCAACATAGTATCATCTCTCTGCATTCAAAGCAAAGTTCCTGCTTTTCAAAGGATTTTTGGCATTGGTGAGGAGGCCTCTCCCTTCCCGTTCAGAATCATGACTCAATGTTTTCTTTTTTAATATTAATTTCTATTTATTAATTTTACATCCTGGTCATAGGCCCCTTCCTCCTCTCCTCCCTGTTTCCTCTATCTCTCCTCCCCTAGCCCTCAGAGATATGGGAGCTCCCTGCCCCCACCCCCCACTCACCCTAGCATATCAAGTTGCATCAGGGGAAAGCGATAGAAAAGCAATGCTTCCTTGTTTTCAACGGTGTATTCTAAGCTCTAGTCAGAGCTACTCACAGCTCATGGAGACAACCAATTACTGTAAACATTGCTGCCTGCCACGGAGGCTCTCTGCTTGGAAGTCACTCTCTCCAGAAGGGTTTCTTCGACTAAATTCTTTACGTCCTTACACGGACTTTGTATTGTACATCTCCAGGGAGTTTGTTTTGTTCTTTTAATACAACGACTAAGGAATCAACTTGCAGAACCATTCAAAAGAGATGACGGTCTTTTGAGACTAACCTGGAGCCCTCTTTGTGTGGTCCCGTGCATCCAGCAAGCCATGCATCTATCACGTTATTTCAATCTTCTTCTTTGCATTAGATTGTAAACTCTATGAAGGCATGGATTGCGTCTGATGACCTCTCTGTGTATGATTACTCTTTATATTCTGGAGCTCTGATACGCAGTATGTGCTCAGTGAATATTTGTTGAATGGGATAAATGAATTTAAGCAGGATGTGAACGAATACACTACTTTTGAAATGAGAGGCCTTTTAGTTTAATGATGGGTGATTCAATTTAATTCTACAGGGCGATTATAAAAGCCCTTCTTAGCCAGGCATGATGGCACAAGTCTGATCACAGCACTCTGGGAGGCAGACACAGGAGGATCTCTGTGAGTTCGAGACCAGCCTGGTGTACAAAGTGAGTCCAGGACAGCCAAGGCTGCACAGAGAAACTCTGTCTCGAAAACAAAACAAAAGAAACCAAAAACACACACAAAAAAGACACCTCTCTTTAAGAGTTGAGATTTATCGGTTTCCAAAGCTGATAGAGGTGTGTGATATCATGCCTAGGTTGCTCTTTTTCTTGGGAATGTTTGGTGCCTGCCAGGCTGGCCTTTGTGATTCAGAATCAGATTGGTAGGATCATAGTCACCCTCTGCCATCACACAGAATCAGGAGGCACACAGATTTCTCCTCATGTGAAATAACAAGTCGAGCAGGTACTCATAGGATCTCTAAGTCATAGGCTTACTGTGACTCAACTGGCACTGTCAACTTGATTAGATTTAGAATTAACTAGAAGGTAGTGAGGCACACCTCTGTAAAGGGTACTTTCAGAGAGGGTTAAGTGAGAGTCAAGACACACCTTGAGTGTGAACGCACCATCCCATGTGCCGGGCATGTGGAAAGTGGGCAGAGCCTTGTCTTTGCCCTTTGTCTGCCTCCTAGCTTTTGTGATGTGAGCAGCAACCAGAGCCTAAGCTGCTCCACAGCCTTCCCACCATGGCAAACTGAAACCCTCCAAACTGTGGGTCACAATAATGCTTTCTCCCTCATGTCATTTTTGCTATGCGTTTTGTCGCAGGTGTGAAATCAACCAGGGCATTCACATTTGCAGAAGTGGGGTTGCTGACATGAGTCAACAATCTAGGAGATTTAGTCTTCATGATATGTATGTGTCCTCTCAATTTTATATGCACCAAGTGCATGCAGTTGCCCGTGGAGACCAGAGGGAGCCAGAGTCGTGTTCCAGGCGGTTGTGAGTTGACTGACATGGATGCTAGGAACTGAAGCCAGGACCTCTGAAAGAGCGGTATGCCCTCTTCACAACTGGGCCATCGCTCCATCCCTGAATCCTTTTATTTCTGTTTTGAGAACTAAAGAACTAATGTTAGAATATCTCTTTGCTACATGAGTCAAGAAGGTAGCACCAGAAAGAGTGTAGCGGCCCCCAGCCTGACTCCGGCCGTCGCTGCTGCTGCCGCCGGGGGAGGAGGGCCATGATCCAAAGGAACCAGAACAGCTGAGGAAGCTGTTTATTGGTGGTCTGAGCTTTGAAACCACAGATGATAGCTTAAGAGAACATTTTGAGAAGTGGAGCACATTAACAGACTGTGTGATAATGAGAGATCCCCAAACAAAACGTTCCAGGGGCTTTGGTTTTGTGACCTACTCTTGTGTGGAAGAGGTGGATGCTGCAATGTGTGCCCGGCCACACAAGGTGGATGGGCGTGTGGTGGAAGCAAAGAGAGCCGTTTCTAGAGAGGATTCTGTGAAGCCTGGTGCCCATTTAACAGTGAAGAAAATTTTTGTTGGTGGTATTAAAGAAGATACAGAAGAATATAATCTG